>OU974079.1:4727986-5295486 GCA_918843875.1 Diadumene lineata
TGCAAAGTTGGACACCTCAGACTCCAACAATCCTGTGGAAATCAAAGTTGGTGATACACTATCGGTATTATCCGGTACCGATATAACTATACGATGCCCTGTTAAAGGAATCCCCGTACCGTATGTACTGTGGCGTTATAAAGACGAACGGATCGAGTCGTACGACAGAAAAGGTCAGTTTAGGTTGGAGGACGGTAATAAGGTGTTGAAGATCTCCCAAGTGCAGCAGGATGTCTCTGGAAAATATGAATGTATTGCTACTAATCTTGGAGGTGCTGATAGAGCTACCACTGTTATCAATGTCGTCGGTAAGGTTCATTATCTTTTTGAGTAATAATCATATTTGAATCATAATATACATTTTTTTCTTCCATAAGCGGATCCAAGTAATTTCAATTTATTGTTTGATGTAGTTTCTATCTGCAAAAGCGCACTAAAATCTGAGAAATCGCTCTTTTTTGACATCTTATACTTTGAAAACCAATACAATACAATACAATTTTATTCACATTCGTTTGTACAAGTTTTGTGATATCATATTAATAATTTCTTTTTTTATTTCTTTTTTTAATACTTTGACCACCTTCTTTTTTAGTATTTGAATACCCTAACAATGAAGTATAGAATTTGTAAAACAATCATTGACAAGTTCTAAAGACATGGCGCTACATTATTTTGACATTCTTATGCGATTCTTTTAATGTGATTAACTGATTATTGATCCACGATATTTCCATTCATTCATCTATTCTAATGTTATCGATTGTAATGTATATCAAATATTAAATGCGTTTCGACTCATTCTCCCAAGATTATAAATCATAGAACTGACATCATTGTTGTTTTGTCGACAGCTTCAGTCACTCCTACTATTGGCTACATCTCAAGTCGACAAGAAGACTTAGACGATCTATCAGTAGTCAAAACTACAATAGGTGCTTCAGTATTCATGCTCGCGCGAGCACCCCTTACTATTAGATGCCCGGCTAAGGGGGTGCCACGCCCATCATATAGCTGGACAGTAAATGATCGATCAATCAAACCTGGTGGTCGTTATACAATGGTTGGTGATACGTTGGTTGTTAATGAGACAAAGCCGAGTGATTCTGGACGGTATTGGTGTATAGCGACGAATGTGATTGGTGAAGATCGACGGTTTTCTGATGTCGTCATGACAGGTGAAGTAATGTCGGGCCGTGAATAGAATAGAATAGGACAATAACATGACTTTTGGAGGGCATAGTGTTTATTTGTTGCCCGTGTAGCGTCATTTGCGCCCGAGCGGAGCAAGGCTGCAAATGATGCTACGAGGACACAAAGTAAGTTAGTTTGGAGAAAGAGCAGACTCAATTTTACTGAACAAATACTGAGAGTAGTGAGATTTGATTGGTTCATAATAACAACGTTTGCACTTTTATATCAATTTGGAATAGATCCTTATTTTTCTTTTTTTTCCTTGTGCAGTTACACTATCTGGCTCTTGGGATTACGAATATCTAGCACCACCATTTTAGCAAACAATTACGACTTTGTAACAGGCACCAGGAAAAGCTGAAAATGCTGTTTGGCCATTGTTTCTACGCACCATCTAAACGCAACATTATGTTGGATATTTTGCATAATGAATAGTTTGATTAATATTTATATATTCTTTTTCTAGCTCCAACACGACCGCAAATTCAAGGAAACCCCAAACACGTTGATGTTCAAATACAAGGTCCAATAGTTTTAGATGTAGGCAGCTCAATAAAAAGCGTAGAAGGAGCAAGTCTTCGGCTGACCTGTACAGCCAAAGGATTGCCTAAACCAAAGATTCAATGGAAATTCGGAGAGATTGTTGTAGCTGGAGAGGAGCTAAAGCTGCCCAAATTGAACCCTGGTGACTCGAAGAATTATACATGTGAAGCAAGTAACCTTGTTGGAGTACACAAGAAAACAACGTCCCTCACAGTTAAAGGTATGGTCATGATGATGACGGTGATGTCGATGCCGATGGTGATGATGATGATGATGGCTATGATGATGATGATAATAATGATGATGATAAAACATGAATAAAGAAAGTAAAAGAAATCCACTTTATTTAAGTATTTATGTATTTAGCTGTTTAGCTAATTGGGGAGACAAAAAAGAAACTGAATACTAATAAACTCAAATAAACATTGTTAAGAATCCCAACTGGCTATGAGACAAACCAGTTGGCTATATACAAAGAATGACCGAGAAATTATATATTGACCGAATCAGAAACCCAGCCAAATACAATTTCTGTGGCCAGAGCGGGAATCGAACTTAAGGATCGCAGGATTGCGAGACCAACTCTTTGAACGTCATCAATTATGATTGTGATGTTGATAATGGTGTAGATGAACGTCATTATGATCGTATCATGGCCTACTTATAATTATGTGAAGCGAGTAACTATTTTGAGATCTAAATAAACAACAGCATCGCTCACCATCATCTCTAACATTGTGTTCCCTTGCTACAGCAATCAGCAAACCCTTCATTACTGAATCCAAGGAAACCGTTAACGCCCTGGCTAGAATAGCGCCGGTGTCAACGATAATTGGTCAGACAGTGACGGTTATCCAAGGCAGCATGGTAGCCATATTGTGCCAAGTTAATGGATATCCTACCCCTCTAGTTACATGGACACAGGATAAAGTCGATATTAAGGTGAAGTTATACTTTGAGCAATTTTTATTCAGTTACGACAAGTTTATTTTGCTATTTTCGTTTGAAATTTACGCAGAAGGATTGTGTGTCTATTTTTTTTTCGTATTTGATTCAGAAGAAATAATAGTGTACTTTATTTTTTCGAACAAACATCAGTATTTTGCTGAAAAAAGCGAGTCGAACGTCCCTTCCCTCAAAAGAAAACTAATAATAGATAAAACTCGTATGTTTTTTTGTTATTTTTACGACTACGATTATGACTACGATTATGACTACGATTATGACTACGATTATGACTACGATTATGACTACGATTATGACTACGATTATGACTACGATTATGACTACGATTATGACTACGATTATGACTACGATCGTGACTGCAACTATGATTATGATTAAGTTACTGATTATGATTATCTGATTATGACGAAGACGGTAATTGTAATGATTACGATGATTGTGATAGCAGAATCTACAAGACACGAGGGGTTTCATGTTAAGAAGAATCAACATGACCCATTATATGCTGATTATTGATACGAAAGCGAGAGCAAAAGATGTTACACGTACGTATGAATGTAACGCTGACAACATTGGTGGTTCAGACGTTGCATCTACTAAACTGACTATCAAAGGTAATTTTAAGTTTGATTGTATCTACGTTTGTTCGTTTTCAATCTAGTTCAAGTACATTTACTTGTTTTTTAGGCCTATGTAATCGTTGGTTCACTTTATTTAGTCATCCATCAATTGTTCAATTTTTATTTTATCCAAGTAATTTATTTGTAGCTTTGGATTTTTAGCCATTTTTATTTATCAGTTAACGTTTGTTCGTTGATCTAATCATTTATGCACTTATTCAACTGATTCGTCATCCAATGTTTTCGTTTGCTAATTCGTTTAAAATAAATTTATCGACCGGTTTATCCATTCATTTTTGTATACTTCTAACCAGTTTATTCATTCGCGATAATTGATTTCATTTCTTTGCCATTTATTTGTTAATTCATTCGATCATTCAGCTCCATCAAGAGCAGCTATCGCATCAGCTATAAAAATTGGTTCACTTGGTCTTATAAAGTCACTCAACTCACGTGATCCAGTTACTATAACTATTGGCGACAACGCTCAGGTCTTAACCAAAACAGAGCTAACTATCCGATGCCGAGTAGTCGGGCTGCCTGTTCCCCGGGTAGAATGGTACGCCGGTCGTAGAAGGGTAACTAGTGGCAGAAAGTATACGTTGGGAAGGGGCAACGATTTGATGATTGGTAATAACGCCTACCCAACAACTGTGTTTGATACCATGAGATATGCTTGTATTGCATCGAATACTATGGGACAAGATCAGGCGTTCTCAAGGGTTGACTTTATTGGTAAGAACCACATGCATCTAACAAAGTTGTAAACTGCATGCATGTCACGCGTTGTGTGACTGGTAAATAAGAGGGATGACGTAATGTCATGTCACGTTGTGTCATGGCCATTAATTGCGTGACTATGGTGAAAGGAGTTAAATGTGACGTCAATAAATCTTCATTGCATGTAGAAGGTTGCGTTATCCGTAAATTAGTAGTTTGAGTATCAAAGCTTCTGGAGGAGGAAAGGGGGCGTGGACACCTCTCACTCACTCGCCCCTCCCCCCCTTCCCCGAGAGCCTGATACCCAGGTTAGTAAATTAGGAAAGATGTGGCATGTCACGTTAAGAGATGCATGGCCAACACGTAGACTATTAAAATATACATGTACGAGTCATCACCATGCATGTATCAATTCCACTCTTCAGCTTTATCTTCATTTGCAAATACAAATTAAAGCATGCTTTATCCATTAGGTTATTGTTTGTTTGACTGTTTGTTAGTGTTTCAATGTGTCTAAGTTGCGTGACTTGGATTATTCAGCAACAGTCACACCGTTTTTTTTTTATTTGCGTGAGGGTAACTTTTTCTAATTCATTGTTTTAGAACCAAAGTCTCCTCGAATTGTAACTGTCACTGGTCAATTCAACTTCCCAGTCAATGCGTCCTTTGCTGTTACTATCGGAAGTAGCGTGACAGCTGTCACGGGGAGCGTGCTGACGTTGATGTGTGAGGCCAGCGGTCTGCCTATCCCAGATATCACATGGACTAAAAACGATGTCACCATTAAAGCAAATGGTACTAGGCTGGTTATTAATGATACAAAGGAATCAGACTCTGGAGTGTATGAATGCACTGCAACGAATCTTGCTGGATCTAAGAGTGAGCGATCGGTGATTAAAATAGAAGGTATGTTTAAGTGTGATAACGATTACAGCACGCGCGAAAATCTGTGGCCATCTATGATTTGTATGCGAACTTCTATGTCTACATTTTAGTGACTTTCGATTGCTGTTCAATTATTAAGCTATCGTAGCGGTATTCACTGTGACCTTTCTGCTTATGCAAAAACGAATTTGTTCGCATTTGTTTAACTTCTCCGCCTTTTTGTAAGTTAATGCTTTTAATGTTTCCGAATCAGCTTTAAATCACACCAGCCTTGCGCTTGTCGAGAATACAAAGACACCGCGACTTTGTCATCTAATCACAAATCAATAGCTTTTCTAAATATTGCTATTTCCAATGCCTTTCCTAGAAATCAAAGAGAAAACAGAAAAGCCACAGATCTTCAAATCCAACCAAAGCCTCATCATAGCATCCGAAAACAAGGTGACTTTCACGTATGTCATCGGCGCCAACATCACAATCCTGGAAGGCAAAGATCTCGTTCTGCAGTGCCCAACAGTTGGCTTACCCAAGCCTAAAGTAACGTGGATGTTTAACAATACACCTGTAGTAGAATCAGACACGTTGAAAGTGGATCACCTGACCGGAAGTATTACTATTATAGAAATGACTAAAGAAGAAACTGGTCTGTATGAGTGTTTATCCAAGAATGTTGCAGGAGAAGATGTGGCAATAACTTATGCTATTGTCGTCGGTAAGTGATTGAAATAGCACCGATGAAACTCTAGATATTCATGAAATGATTACGATTAAATTGACTGAATGACATTCATCTTTAAATTTAAATTCATTTTCCATTACAGGTCCAAAGGCTCCCAAAATCAAGACTACTTCCAATATCATCAATCATCTCGATCCCAAACGACGACCAATCAAAATCAACATAGGTGATACTTTGACAACCTTCAAAGGAACCAGCGTGTCAATCAACTGCCCCTCGACTGGCTTCCCTGATCCTCGAATACAGTGGAACCACAATGATATATCTTTGACCCCCCAGATATCGTTGATACTGAATCATACTTTGTTGGTGTTGACAAACCCTGAAGACACTGATAGTGGGAAATACACGTGTGTCGCCTCGAATCCTGGCGGGTCACAGAATGCTAGTTCATATGTTACTTTCTTAGGTAAGTATATATGTACAAGAGAGTATGACATAAGAGAGCTTACTTGTCCTGCTTTTCTCCTGAGATGTTTTGACGATGCGACCGCGCCTCCAGCAATCTGACCAATCACGTTCCGTTCCCAAAATAACTATAGTCTAAAAATAGAATGAAAAGACCCCATGATGAGTGTAAAGCCCATGCAATACGGTGGATAATCTCTGTTATCACATATTCTTTGGTATGTAGCAAGTTTCTGTATGAAGTAATAAAGGTAATAGCGAACGGTCGTTTTCCTATGCGATATTTCAGCACCATATAACCTCTTATGGTACGTCCACACTAACCGCGATAAATTTCCAAATAACGCAACTTTATTTATCCGTCTATGCCTTCCGTCCACACTAAAATGCATGAATCCATTACTATAAACCCTGACTCTAGAACATCATGTCTTATTGATCTTGATCAGTGTATAAATGAAGTTCAAAACTTCTTTGATTTTAATAAGCTTAGCTGTAATCCATCTAAGACAGAAATTGTCCATTTTTCGTCTCGTTTTTCTAAATGCATCCCAATTTCTAGTTTGACCGTCAGTCAACATATAGTAACTACTAGTAAAGAGGCCCGTAATTTAGGAGTAATATTTGATCAACATCTCTCTATGTCCAGTCATGTAAATAATATCTGTCGCTCGGCCTCTATTGCGATCAGAAATATTGGTAAAATACGCAAATACCTAGATAATACGTCTACTGGGCGTTTAGTTCATGCATTTATATCTTCAAAGCTGGACTATTGTAATAGTATTTTATACGGTTTACCAACGAAACAGCTAGATAAGCTGCAACGTTTACATAACACTGCTGCCAGATTAGTCTCAAGGACTAAGAAAAGGGAACATATAACATCAGTTCTTTTTAATCTTCATTGGTTACCTGTAAAATATCGTATAATATTTAAGGTGTTACTGATAACTTATAAGATTGTTAACTGTCAGGCACCATCATATCTGACCGAATTACTTAATTATTATGTACCTAAGCGTACTCTTAGATCTGAATCCAAAGGCCTTTTAGTTACTCCTAGAGTTTTCACCACCACATATGGCGATAAGGCATTCACTATTGCTGCTCCGAAACTGTGGAACAAGCATATTAGTAATGTTAATACCATCAATTGCTTTAAATCATTATTGAAAACGTATTTATTTAAACAAGCATTTTTATAATTATTATTTTTAGTCATATACATTATAAATAAATATCTTTATTATCATTTTTACATTTTAGATCATTTAGATTATTTGTAGATTACAATAGTTTAGATTTATTTTATACTATATTTAGATTTATTTTATACTATATATATAGCGTTTTAGATTTTAGTGATATTTAATTTAGTTTCTAATGTAATTTCCTTAATATGTAAGCGCATTGAGGCATGCGAAATGTGCGGCAAAATACAGTTAATTAAATTAAATTAAATTAATCCGAAACAATTTTATGCTAATTCTATTGTTTAACGAGCAATTTTTGTCACGGTATCGGAAACAAAAGTTAATTTCAAATTTATCCGGCATAATGTAGCCAGGGTCTTAGAAACATTTTTTATGTGTCCTGAAAAAGTGAAGTCAATGCTTACACTCCATTATTTCTTTGTACAGTTCCAGACGCACCCAAAATTGCTAAAAAACAAGAAGACGTCGAGTTCCTTCAAAGAGGCACAGTGGCTCTTTCTGTCGGCAGCAACTTGAAAGTCCTAGAGGGTAATACAATTGAAATCATTTGTAATGTTACTGGAGTACCCAAGCCAAAGTTGTCATGGAAGAAAGATAGTCGTGTTCTTGGGTGGTCTGGTGGTCGATTGGTTGCTATGAACGTCCGGGTTAGGGACAGTGGTCGTGTAACTTGCGAGGCGAATAACTACTTTGGTAAAGATTCGAAAACATCGCAAATCACTGTCATAGGTACGTAGCTTGTGAAATAAATAATAGCAGAAGTGTGAAAAGAAATTGCGTCCAGTAAGTGCACAAATCATATCAAAGAGTTGAATGCTGTTCGCGCGGGAACACTGTGTTTTCAAATTATGGGCTTTTTTTCACGAAAACGAGACTGCAAAAGTGACGAACATGTTGAGTTTGGGGATAATCTACAAAATCTGGCAGTTTTCAACTAGCTTTAAGCCGTAAACGCTTAAAACAGCAAAAAAAAATTAAAGCGTACTTCCAAATAATGTGAGATTTACCAAATGTGGTTAAACAAGACGGCCGATCGAACAGCAATTTCCCTATTAGCAATTAGTTGATATGTATGCTATATCTTTTTTTTTCAAGCTGGCCAAAAGCCTTCCATCAAGTTCAGCAAAACAGTCTTCATTGACCTGTCAGATTTCGTCAATGCTTCGGGCATAATCGGCACAACATTCAAAGTCCTCGAACGGTCCTCCATCAAAATACAATGTACCGCCACAGGTCTCCCAACGCCCACTTATTCGTGGCTAAAGAATGGTGCGCCTATTATTAATAATAAGAGGATATCATTTGATAACGTGACTGGTTTACTGGAGATGAAAGATGTCACGGTACAAGATTCAGGAAAGTTTGCATGCATTGCTACTAGTGTTATTGGAAAGGATCGAAAAGAAAGCACCGTAGAGGTTTCAGGTATGTATAATCAAATTATCATGACTCTTGGCAATAAATGGCTTTTGAGGTCGATGATGGTGATGATAGTGTTGATGATAATGATGATAACATTGATGTCCATGATAGAAATGATTGTAATCATGGTTATAATGATAACGGTGATCACCATCGTCCTCGATTGAATAATTATGATGATTCTAATGATTTACAGTGAAAATATATATTCAATGGTTTTTGTATTGCTAATGATTGTGACCATATCAAACTTTTGTTGTCGATGTTGGGCATCCTGTGGTGAAATCACAGGGTCCTGTTTTAGGTTTAACAGAAATAAAAAAATTCATACTTTTTGTGTATGCTTTCACTCAAATAAACTGTAACAAATGTTAAGGATTTTGCGAGAAAAATCGCTTTTTTCGCATTGCCGATTTCAATGCCAATGCCCAAAGATGATGGGTACAATCCTAATAAGGGAATATGTGAGGTTTGACAGAAAAAAACATTCTTAAGGGAAAAGCTTGATATATATAGGAAGTGATCAAGAGAAATATATGGACCAGCATTGGGTTCAAATTTACCCATGCTTTCTTTATCAAATGGGAAACTTTCCCATGTAATTCCTATACCTAAGAATTGTTAATTCAATTTCTTTTCCAGTGTTACTAATTACACCATATTCTGTGTGTTTTTGTCACTCAATGTTTGTAACTCACTTTTATCAGTACGATATAAGTGTGTATAGCAATTTCAAATAACGTCATCAACACCATAAGGTATAATAATATAGGTCATTCAAAGACCACCAGGAATGACGGGTAAAAGTCATGACAGAAATATGTAGAATGGCATCTTGGACAGTCAAAAAGATGAATTTTGAACTTTTGATTTATGGAGTGAACAGAAAGCAAATGAAGTCAATGGCGTGAATTTCCTGTCAACTGGTGCAATAATTATGACAGTGATATTTATTCCCATAGTTCCTAGCAGTCTTGGAATGACCTATTATTGCCTTGTGGTGATGACAACGTTACTTGAAATAATTAAATATATATTATTACATCGAGTAAAATGTCATTCTGAATGTTTTCTTCTTGAATATCTTCAGCGATAAAACTACCAACTATCGATACATCCAACAAGCAAATCAATATCACAGAAAAACCGACTGTATCAGCAGTGATAGGAGATACAATATCTACACTAGTCAACACAACAATAACGATAACATGTCGTGCTAAAGGATTTCCACTTCCTTCGATATCATGGTCCTATAATGATGCACCTGTTACCGGAAGTAGATTTTCTACTAATGGAAACACTTTGACTGTTGCTAAGGCTAAACTTAGAGACGAGGGAGTTTACACTTGTACAGCAAAGAACCCTGGCGGGCAATCAAGAGCAAATTCTCAAGTTTTTCTCGATGGTAATTGTTAACGCTAGCATGACCTTTTGCGTAATGTCTTGTTTAAATTCGTTTAATATTGAGACTATTCTGTCTCTTTATTTCAGCTGGAAAGATGCCTTTTATCGCTAGAAGTGATGACGTCACTTTCGACCAATCAGGTTTTGTTCAATCCAAGGTGACAATTGGGAGTTCGATATCGTTGCTTTCTGGTTCTGGATTACAGTTAAAGTGCCCTGTTACCGGGCTTCCTGTCCCGAAAGTATTTTGGCAAGTGGATGGGAGGAGATTATCAGCCAGTGCTGGTGTTTTGATTGACAACGTCAATCACGTCTTGACTATAAACAAGCTCAATAAAGGACATTCTAACCGCGTTATCACGTGTACAGCGGTTAACCCCTTAGGAGCGGCCAGAGCTTCTAGTAAATTAACTGTAACAGGTGAGTTGAATATATTCACGTTTGTGTCGAAAACCGCTGGAAGAAAATACTAAACCCATTTACACAGCACGAAATATTAAATTTACGGATCCGTAAAGGCTACAAAAACACAGCGTGAATACTCGCTTTACGCAACATTGACGCGTACGTATAGTGCGTAATTGGACACTTTACGTACTTTTAAGAATCCCTTTGCGCATATGTTTTGCCTTTTATGCATGTTTACGACATTAATATGCGTAAAATTGCGTAAAGTGACCCATTACGCACTTTACGAATGCGTAAATGTACGTAGAAATAGAATTCCGTGCTGTGTTATAAAGCTGAAAATCGTCTTGAAATTTTCATTTGAAGTTCAAATTTAGGGTTATAATCATTATCTATTTCAGATCCCATTACTCCTCAAATTTTCACCAGCAAAGATAAGCTTACACAACTCGACTCTCAAAGTCCCGTCTCCTCACCCATTGGTAGCATGATCAGAATCCTTTCCGGTACTCCACTGTCATTGAACTGCAAAACCAAGGGTTTACCCAAACCCGAAGTGACCTGGACACTAGCTAACATTCCAGTGACGTCAGCAGGCCAAGTGACTTTTGATAATGACACGCTGACCATATCAAGCGCGGGCAAAGAGTATAGCGGGACATACAATTGTAAAGCGACTAATGTTGTTGGTATGGATACCGCAAGCTCTACTGTAACAGTAGATGGTAGGTCATAATAATAGCGATACTTCATGTTTACAAACAAACAAATTGTTATGCAAATGTACCAACCAGAACAACGATAAGCTCTATTGATAAAAGCGGCCAATCACTGTCTGGTTGGCACATCAATAACAAAGGCTTAATTCAGCTGAAGTATCGCTAAATCGAAAGTTTATTTTTTTAATGATATTCTATATAACAGTATGAAATTTGAATCCTCGATTTAACCCTCACCCTAACCCTAGGCTTCTTTTATGGATACTTTAAAATGAGTTAATCCAAGCTGAGTACAAAGAGAAGAGAAGAGACGCGGCAAGACGCAAAGCCACATGCAGTCTAACGCGCGAACTCACGTTCTCTGGTACTTTTATTCGCACTAATTAGGAGAACCAATTTAAGATATGTGCAAAAAATAGAGCATGCAAAAAAAAACTCACTACCGACTGAGATACTTTTTGACTACACTGTACTAGCAACTATTAATTGTAAAAATACTTGCTCTTTACAGTCGTTATGTAATGTAATGCGATGCGATGCGATGTGATGTGATGTGATGCGATGCGATGCGATGCGATGCGATGCGATGCGATGTGATGTGATGTGATGTGATGTGATGTAGTACTTATATGGCGCATTTCAACTAATGTCTCAATGTGCTTTACAATCTCTAATATTTATAGTATGTAATTCTGCATGAGGACCTTGATATAGGCATGAGTAATTAGTTTGCATCGTTACTTTGCAAAATAAAATAAAAAATCTGAAATACATTTTCGTTATGAAAATCGCGAAATGACTATGTATTTCTAAGCTGCAGTACAACCAACGGGGTGCATGTCTATTTGTCTTCAATTCAGTTCTATTTTATTCATAGAAATATTTGGCCCTACAATCGATTCATCCTCCAAAGTCATCACCACTATTGATAACACCAAACCTGTAAGCATCAAGATTGGTGCGAACCTTACAGCTCTATCTTCCACCAACATCATTATCGATTGTAAAGCTAGCGGGCTTCCTGTGCCATTGACGTCATTTACTAAAGATGGAGGTATTATAACTAAAGATCACGTGGTCGTGCAGGGTTCCAAGCTCATTATTAGTAAAGCTCGTTTTGCTGATGGTGGAGTGTATGGTTGTAGAGCGAAGAGTTTGGCTGGTGATGTGATTGTCTTTTCCCACATCACTGTCATTGGTAGGTAGATTGCGTGATTGTACAATGTCACGCCAGAGTCTAGTTTTTGTAGTGATTATCTAAAAATACGTCACATTGTAATGTGGCGAGAACGGTTTGAAAAAAATATTGTGTACAGATTTTACCGTGGTATACTTGGTGTATCTCCCCGAGGCCCTGTTAGGGGGGAAGCACACTCCTTAGTTGATCCTAAAACCGGTCGGTTTTTATGATACACAAAATGGTATTCTGCAAAGACTACGTGGAAAACAATGTCTGATTCACTTTTTTTTAATCTCTGTCAAATAATAATTTTTTACGTACAATTCAATTTTTTAGCTGGTCAGAAACCTATTATATCAGAAAGTATCGACGTCGAGTCCTATCTCCAAGGATTCACTAACCTCACTACAAGAATTGGTGCATCGATATCGATTCTCTCGGGATCTGGAATCAGGTTACTTTGTCCAGTCAAAGGAGTTCCAAAACCGGTAATTTCCTGGAAAATACAGTCGAAACAAAACAAAAATCGAGCCGTATTTGACCGGGTATCAAACTCTTTGACAATTCCAAGACTTACTCCACAAGACTTTGGTAATTATATCTGTACTGCAAAGAATATTCTTGGAGAGACAAGTGCTGCGAGTGCAGTGAACGTTATTGGTAAGTATGAGAATTGCTCAATCAATGATGCGTTAGTTTTGTAGATGTCTTCTTCCACTTAACTCTAGTGCAATTGTGCGCTTATGTACCAAACTTCTAAAACCTCTTTTCTAAACAAGTATTTCATTTCTACACTAATTACAGGTTACATTAACAAGATAACTATAAACAATCAAAAATTAAAATCGACTGTACAAAACAAAAACAAAAACTCAAAATTGTCATTATTTGTTTATTTGTCTGCTGTTCCGAAACTTAGTTCTTATTTCTATATCTTCCTTAAATTTACCCTGGCTAATTCTGTTATATTTTGCTCTAATGTTTCTGCTTAACTTTTTCATCCATTCTTTGCCAATTTTCTTTGTCCTTGTTTCTTTCTCTGCTAAGTTTCTTTTCACTCGGATGTTCTACAAACATTTAATTCCAGAGCCATTTGGACCAAAGATCGACTCCTCCAGGCAGTCCATTGCTGTTCTTAAGGTAGACGTCCCTGCAAAGATTCGAATTGGAGCCCAGTTGACAGTACTCGCTGGAGTTACTCTATCAATTCTCTGTAACGCATTTGGTCTTCCCAAACCAAACATCACGTGGACACTAGACGGACGTCCATTGGTTACTCAAAATCACGTGACTATCAAAGGGAACCTTCTTGAGATAGTAAACTCTGGGTCGGAAGATAGCGGCTCATATGTTTGTACTGCAACAAGTGCTTTGGGAGAAGACACCGCGACGACTTCATTGACAGTACAGAGTAAGTAAAGTTTCAAGTTTATTCATTTACACAATAAATACACACAATTTACATGGCATCATTGTTTTATAATCAATGGCGAATCAAACAAGGATGTTTTGTGTGATCTATAATCTTAGTATTTACTCCGATTTTATCTTAGATGCAATTTGGACATAACAAGCGCTAATTGTACAATTTCAATCTATTGATTTAATTTGTCTCTTTAGGTGGTAAGACGGCTCGTATCACTACAGCTGGACGAAAACTCTCTCTACTAACGGGTATCACAAACTCGGCAACCTACATTGGAGACAACGTTACTATCTTACAGGGCTCAGAACTTTCAATCGAATGCCCAACTGAGGGTATTCCAGAACCAACAGTTTCATTTTTCTACAATGGTAGACGTTTGAGTTCTGGTGGACGACTTGTGGTCAATCTCAAACAGCAGATTGTTCGAATCAAAGATTTGAAGTTGATTGATTCTGGAACATTAACTTGTGTTGCAAAGAATATAAGAGGAGAGGATAGAAAGAGTACCGTCTTGGATGTGTTAGGTAGGAACAAATTAAAACATTACTGCTACTAAATAGAAATTCACTTTCTATCTAGATAACAGGAATTGAAAAGGAGTTCGTTAATGAGTGATAGTCTCCCCTGCAATATAAAAGTAACCACAAATCCTTATTTAGCACTAAATCATGTACAAAATTTGTACTGTATGTAACGTTTGAAAAGGGAATAACTTTATCCATCCGTAGCTTCCTGCATTTGCCAGCCCCGATTTTCTAAACATGACACCTTCTAAAATTAGCATTTTATAAATCCTTATTCAGCAGATAAATCATTTACAAATTCTATTTACTAGGTAAGGTTGAACTGGTAGATAACCTTTCACAACTTAGTGAAACTGTGGCCCCAATTTTCCAAACATGACAACATCCAAAATGTTCTTCACAATTAAGTCCCATGGTATCCATACTATCACAATCTTTAATTTACCGAATCTGTATCTTTTGTAGTTCCATTTGGTCCACACATTAAATCATCAAATAAAAACATCGATGGATTAAAGCTCACCAAACCAATATCAATACGAGTTGGGTCGTCCGTTACCGCCTTAGTCAACGCCACCATCATCATCTACTGTGAAGCAAGCGGCCTTCCAATACCAAAGATTCTCTGGCTAAAAAATGGCAAGTCCATTACCTCTGGAGGTCAAGTGACCATTGATAAGGATACCCTGACGATTACGAAAGCGTTGCTTAGCGACCAAGGTGATTACACGTGCACTGCGTATAGCGATGTTGGAGCTACACGATCTAACATTTCTAGAGTCGACATCAAAGGTATGTACTTTTGCTTTGTCTTCTTAATTTATCTACAAAGCTAGGCAATCTTTATTTTTCAAGTTATAGTCCTTCCTCACATTTATGCTTGCCTATCAAGTTGTTAACTACTTTATCGTTCAAGTACTTTGTGGTTTTGTTCTCTTAACCAATCATCGACATAGTAATTTAATGAGAAAAAAAAGCAAATGTTCAGTAAAAATCAAATTTGAAGTGAGATTGGAATCATTTTTATCAAGTTTTTTTTAGGTATACAAACTAGTAAAGATTTCATATATGAATGTTTCTTATATTTTCATTCAACAGAACCAATCCCGCCTACAATAAAATCATCAAACAAAACAATCACTTCCTTGACTCAAAAACCTCTGGGCGTCATCATAGGAGAGACAGTAAACACACTAACGCGTATTGAATTCAACATAACATGTGAAGTCGAAGGGCTGCCAACCCCTGAAATAGTATGGAAGCGGAACGGTAAAGAGCTCCCAGCAGACGGCCGCACCTTTATCAACGGGCCTATAATGTACATAAGTGGTTTGCTGGCCACTGATACTGGGTATTATATCTGCGAGGCAAAGAACGTTGCTGGAAATAGGACAGTGGTGTCAAAGCTAAATATTCAAGGTGACAAATATAAATAATTCCTACCATTGCATTAAATATATGGATTTCTTACATATGACGTCAAAGAAGCCCCATCTGTAAAACAAAACAAAGGCTTCCTTCAAATGCTCCCTTGGGAGCCGGATGAAATTCATTGTTTTGTCCTTAAGCTTGAGCTGCATTCTAACGAACTGCAAGGACTCTATACGGTGCTTTTTACGTGCGATTCTTTGAGAGAATGATTTTGCCTTCATTCATCCATACATACATTCATTCATTCATTCATCCATCCATTCATTCATTTATTCGTACATTCATTTATGCATGCATTCATTCATTCATTCATTCATTCATTCATTCATTCATTCATTCATTCATTCATTCATTTATTCATTCATCCATCCATTCATTCATTTATTCGTACATTCATTTATGCATACATGCATTCATTCATTCATTCATTCATTCATTCATTCATCCATTCATTCATTCATTCATTCATTCATTCATTCATCTTCTTTTATGTCATGAAAGGTTTGTATCGCGTGTATGATATGATTTCATTCCTTCCTGTTGTTTCTATCATTTTCTTGTTTGGGAAATCATTTATGTTGTTTTATATTTTATAGAGCCTTCACAACCTCAGATCTCTTCACCTGATGATCGCAAACTTTACAGACTACGGCCAGTCACCATAAAAACAGAGGTCGGGACGTTTATCAAGACTCTGGAAACCAGCAACGTCACACTGACATGTGCCGCCACAGGATTCCCGCAACCAAAGATTATATGGAAGAAAGGTGTTACCACACTTCGCGGTAATGGGAATTCTTCGTATACTATCAGCAATGCTAAAGTTGGTGATAGTGGATTGTATACATGCACTGCGAGCAATCTTAAAGGATTTGATTCAAGGACTTCCAACGTCACTATCGTCGGTGAGTAATAAGAAAAGAATAATTTGATCAGCATCTTATATTATCTGGCAATTACAGTGAGGACACTCGAACCATGAACACTTGTCTTTATTTAGCTTTTTATTTTCTGAGCATTCTACTGCTTCAAATACTCTAAAAAAGTAGGACTGAACTCAAATTCACTGAGTTATCAAATGAAAATGTTTTTAAATCGATTCACTCAAAGAATGCATGTTAAAAAAAGTGTCAAAAAAGCACAAATTGTTCACGGTTCGAGTTTGAAACATCAATTCATTGGAAAAGATTTGGTGTCACCTGTATTTGCGAACAAGCTTTTTCGTGCGTACCGGATGAAATAGGCGTTTTTATTGTGGCGTCATTTTACTACCAAGACCAGCATTCTTTGCAAATTTTCTTTCATGTTCAAATTTTTAATCCCAGTGGAGTTTAGAAAAAACAATTTGCACTAATTGAGATACAAAAGAAAGTCAGCAAAGCATTCTGGTATTGGTAGTATATGACGCCATAATGTAAATCGCCTATTGGTGGTACAGGAGAGCTTTGCTCTGAGATCTTGTTCCCTTACTCCTTATCTTCTTTCCCGTCCTCTTGTATTCCCTTCCTCCTTTCCATCTCTTTCTCTTGTCTTCCCTTCCTCCTTTCCATCTCTTTCTCTTGTCTTCCCTTCCTCCTTTCCATCTCTTTCTCTTGTCTTCCCTTCCCACTTCCCATCTCTTTCTTTTGTCTTCACTTGCTACTTTCCATCTCTTTCTCTTGTCTTCACTTGCTCTTTTCCATCTCTTTCTCTTGTCTTCACTTCCTCCTTTCCATTTCTTTCTCTTGTCTTCACTTCCTCCTTTCCATCTCTTTCTCTTGTCTTCACTTCCTCCTTTCAATCTCTTTCTCTTGTCTTCACTTCCTCCTTTCAATCTCTTTCTCTTGTCTTCACTTCCTCCTTTCAATCTCTTTCTCTTGTCTTCCCTTCCTCCTTTCCATCTCTTTCTCTTGTCTTCCCTTCCTCCTTTCCATCTCTTTCTCTTGTGTTCCCTTCCTCCTTTCCATCTCTTTCTCTTGTCTTCCCTTCCTCCTTTCCATCTCTTTCTCTTGTCTTCCCTTCCTCCTTTCCATCTCTTTCTCTTGTCTTCCCTTTCTCCTTTCCATCTCTTTCTCTTGTCTTTACTTCATTCATGTTCCTTTCTTCACTTACTACTACCTTCCTGTTGTCTTCCCTTCCCGCAAACTCACTTTCTTCCCTTTTTAAGGTAGTTCGGGACCCTTGCTACTGCGCATCCTGCTCACGCATGTGAAATCAAATAAAATTTCTCGTGCGATTAAAAAGAATTTTTTGTTAGAGCCAAAATATGGTCATTCTTGAACTTTTTGTTAAAAAATAATATCATAGCATTGCATACGGGCCTCAAAAGCAACTAGTGTCCATTCCCGCGCGTCCAAAACATTGAAATCATCTTATTTTCCGCGCGTTTTTTTGCTTATAGCTCCAAAATCAGCACGATGACACCCAATTATTTTTCCATTTTTATATTTGGCATAAACCCAGCTTTAAAATTTTGAAATAAAAAATATATAGTCTTCGAGACTAAAACATAGTAATTTTGACTTTTTTGTGGTAAAGTCTACAAACAATTAATGAAGCTCTTCATTTAAATCTCCATAAAATATCAGTCAATGTCTTTTCCAACGAGTAAATTCATGAGAACTATAGCGAAGGGAGCATTTTGTCAGACTCTTATAGCAGATTTGTGAAAAACTTTCAAATTTGTTCGCAAGAATTTTATTTTCAACAAATTTGATGTTACTTCTTTTAGTTGAAATGGGGCAAAAATGGGCCTATTACCACCCCCACAGTTCCAAAACAAGCACGGTGACCCCTATTTTTTATTTCATTTCTGTTTTTTATATGTGTCAGTCCTTATTCAGAAAAAAATTTAGAAAATTCTATCGGCGGGAAGTGTTGATCCTGAACTACCTTAATTACTTTAAATATTGTTCTTGCTAAAATATATATTTTGTTTAAACAGCTTCAACTAAACCAGTTATCCAAAAGGAACTGCAAAATCTTACCATTTTTCGACTGGAGCCCGTCACGGTAAACATTGGTAAACCAGTAACGACTTTAACTGGTAACGCAATCACTATAAAATGTAACGCAACAGGCGTTCCATCACCTTCGTTGCAGTGGTACAAGAGTAACAAAAAGATTGATAACGCTGACATGAGTTTGAAGATAATCAGTGCACAGAAAAGTGACTCTGGGATTTATTCTTGTGTTGCTAAGAATCTTGCTGGAGTTGCAAAAGCAAACACTTTGCTTACTTTATTAGGTTGGTAATCCAAAGCCATCGCACATTTCTCTTAATTTAAAAACCAGGCCACTACTCCAAGTCGATTAGTCATCGATGCTTTCTTTTCTATATATACTGGGAGTATGTGGGCTGTCAAGTCAAATATCCTTAAATTGCACGTACCTTCACGTTAAGTCATGTCATGTCGTAAAACAACGAAGGATTAAGAGAAAAAAATATCATATTCCTTTGGCGGGACTCGAACCCACTACACCACAAGAACAACTACGGTGGAAACGCAGCTGAACTGTAAAGCGTACGGCAACCGTGAGCATGTCGTGGAATATAACTTCGCGTTAGGTCATGTTATGTTCAGGCATAAGTCATTTTTTTGGCTATAAAATTTTGTTTTCTAAACTATTTAAGCTTGACATTAATTATGTCGAAGAAAATTGGTTGTGAACTCGCCTTCTAAAGAGGTGGTTTATTGCAAACGCATAAACTAGCCATTTATTTATTCATTTCATTTTTTAGATGGTAAAGCCCCTGTAATCTCAACATCGAACAAGACAATCACCGAAACAACTCGAATATCGTACATCCGTGCTAAGTCTGGTAGCGTCATCAACACTTTGCTAAGTGCTAACGTAGAGATCGAGTGTGCTGCCAGCGGATTTCCCCAACCGAATATCACGTGGTACAAGGATGAAGTGGAAGTTCGTAAAGATCCAACTATAATGATTGACAATAATGCTACTCTGATGTTTCTTAGTATTGCTCTAAGAAGAACTGGGATCTATAAGTGTGTGGCGAGCAATCCTTTGGGGTCAGCGGAAGCCTACACTGCACTGAATGTCAATGGTAAGATTGCGCATGAGCATGTGCTAATTCCATATTACTTAACTGCAATTAAGTTTACTAATCGTTCGTTTTCGTGCTGCGAGTTTTTTCTTTCCCTGAGTGTTGGTCCGGTTGACAGCCAAGTGCTCTCCCAACTGAGCTAATCAGTCAATCTCATCAAAAATTATCATGTGAGACGAATGTTGTGTATTGTACTTATAGAATGTAGAGGCAGTGAATTGTTTTGTCTTAGAAATCACATTTTATCACTTTACACAATCTTCTTACACCATGTTTTGATATTTTAGCTCTCAAACATCCCCACATCAACTCCAGCCGTGGTACACTCACCAATCTCGATACAATTGATCACCAAAGAATATTCATTGGACAAGATCTCACTGTTTTCTCTGGCTCCAAAATCTCAATTACATGTCCAGTATTCGGGATCCCTGTGCCTGATGTCGAGTGGAAGACTGGAGATGGAAAGGATTTGCCTTCTGATGGTCGTTTCAGTGTGTATGGCCGAGAGCTGAATGTGATTAATGTTACAAGAGATGATACAGGTCGTTATGTTTGTAAGGCCAGAAACGTCATGGGTGAAATTTCGCACGGTTCGAATCTTAAAGTTCTCGGTGAGTGTTATCTATTTGTGTGTATGTATATGTCTGTGTGCGCGCTTTTTTATACTGCTCACTTGTAATATTGCGTTTGCATGTTTCCTTGTCATTTGATGCTTTTTAATCGGAACGTTAATTTATTCAACTAAGTTAAAATTATATGTTTACAGATCCAGAGAAGCCGGTCATCCATAAAATCTACGAGATCATAAAAATAACAACTCGACAACCAGTAAATGCAAGTATCGGGTCCAAAATCACCACAATCCCTGGCAACAAGTTAACGCTTACCTGTAATGCCAGCGGGCTCCCAGAACCAAAGCTTATGTGGAAGAGAAATGAACTATTGGCTCAAGCCGGTGGATCCACGTATCAGGTACCGGCATTAAGGACGTCGGACACTGGAGTGTATACATGTGTGGCGAGCAACTTGGCCGGTGAAGTGATGGCTACTTCACACGTTATTGTATTGGGTAGGTATTTAATAAAGAAACAGAGACGTCACAGTTGGTTGGTGCGAGACCGTCGGTGCAAGAGGTCCCTAGTTCTTCTTTCTCTTCAGTGCCTATTGTGCCGGCATTAAGTTAACTTATAATTGTTGCAGCAGCTTCCCGTCTTTGATCTATACATTCTGTCTTTAAGAATGCATTAGAAAGCGTTAAAAAATACTTGTACGTACAGCAGAATCTCATTAGCATTTTTGGTGAGTTTTATTTTCGTTTTAGCCGGTAACCGTCCAGAGATCGTCACACCCAAGGTGAATGTCAAAGCAACTGAGGGAGAAAACGATGTTACGATCAGTGTCGGAGGAAACTTAACAACAATAGTTGGCACAGGGGTCGAGTTGAATTGTAAGGTCAAAGGCTTGCCACTCCCTACAGTCACTTGGTTGTTTAATGGCTCCGTCGTCATAACAACATCTGTTCGTTTCATGAACAAAAAGACAAATGATTTGGTTCTACTTGGAGTGACTTTGGATGATAGTGGCTTTTACACGTGTTATGCTAACAATACGTTTGGTCAAGCAACGGAAACCACCTTCATCAATGTTTTTGGTAAGTATGTACGTAAGTCATGTATGGTACTTACGTAATTACTTACGTATTTGTTAACGTTAGTAATGTTGCGTTGATTGCATAATGCATATGACATTCAGGGACCAGTTGCATGAAGCCTGAATAGCGCTATCTACCGGATAAATCGCTATCCACCGGATAAATCGCTATCCACCGGATAAATCGCTATCCACCGGATAAATCGCTATCCACCGGATAAATCGCTATCCACCGGATAAATCGCTATCCACCGGATAAATCGCTATCCACCGGATAAATCGCTATCCACCGGATAAATCGCTATCCACCGGATAAATCGCTATCCACCGGATAAATCGCTATCCACCGGATAAATCGCTATCCACCGGATAAATCGCTATCCACCGGATAAATCGCTATCCACCGGATAAATCGCTATCCACCGGATAAATCGCTATCCACCGGATAAATCGCTATCCACCGGATAAATCGCTATCCACCGGATAAATCGCTATCCACCGGATAAATCGCTATCCACCGGATAAATCGCTATCCACCGGATAAATCGCTATCCACCGGATAAATCGCTATCCACCGGATAAATCGCTATCCACCGGATAAATCGCTATCCACCGGATAAATCGCTATCCACCGGATAAATCGCTATCCACCGGATAAATCGCTATCCACCGGATAAATCGCTATCCACCGGATAAATCGCTATCCACCGGATAAATCGCTATCCACCGGATAAATCGCTATCCACCGGATAAATCGCTATCCACCGGATAAATCGCTATCCACCGGATAAATCCCTATCCACCGGATAAATCCCTATCCACCGGATAAATCGCTATCCACCGGATAAATCGCTATCCACCGGATAAATCGCTATCCACCGGATAAATCGCTATCCACCGGATAAATCGCTATCCACCGGATAAATTCTAAAGAAATTCTATGGAGTGAATAACTTTATCCAGTGGATAACTTTATTCAGGTTTCGCTCGTGTTGTCGTCATTTAGCTCGAAGACTGGCTTTGGGCGCGTGTGCAAAGAAATGATGCACACGAGCAATGCCCGTGAGCATTCCTTAACTTTGAATCATTTCTACTCTTGAAAATATGCTATTGAGCTAAATATTTTAAGAACATATCTACCCAAATGGAAGAGGGTAAGCAGTTACATAAGTCAAGACATTGTTTTATTTCGAAAATTGTTGTGGCTCAAATCTTGATTCATTATATTTCTAGCTGCCAAAAGCCCAGCCATCCGTTTCTCGAAGAGACAACTAGAAAACTACGACCGTAAGGATTTCACACTCACTATAGGAGACAGTCTGACCACACTCATTGGCGCCACAGTTACAATCCACTGCAACGCAACAGGAAACCCACCACCAGAAATAACATGGACAAAATCTGGTTCTCAGCTACCAAAGAGGAGGCAATTTAAGGTTCTCAACAACAGTACGTTGAAGATTCACGTGGCCACCTGGTCTGATACTGGACAGTATGAGTGTACAGCGACAAATGCTGCCGGTTCAGATAGAAAGATATCCTTTGTCAAATTTATCCGTAAGTATAGGGCATCATCAGACACACCTTATTTTATTGCTTCTTGATGAAATGCATTATTCTGTTAAGTTTTTAAACTCCCCATTATACCTTACATGTAGTGTCACCTATACAAATCCACAAAGGTTTCGGACATTAGTGTTCTAGTCAGAAACGATGGCTTACAGTTTGCAACAATTGAAACTGACTGAAAAAAACAATGTTCTACATCGTGCCTAAAATAAACTGCGAATTTATAAATAATGAATGGGTATTATAATGGTTAGAGCTCAGTAACATAGATTCCTTTTCTTATCTTATTCCCTGTTGATAATTATATAAGTTTTTTTGTGTTTCATTTTGAACGTTGGTCCTTTAACGAGAAATTGAACTTTTTAGATTTGTTATTTTTATTATTTAATCAGCTTCCACAAGAGAGTATGAGATAAGAGAACTTATCGCCGGACCCCATCAGGGGCTCTTTTCGTCGTGCTATTTTTTTTAGAAACTTGTTAACAATCTCCGTACTTTTATCTTGAGATGTTTTGACGATGCGACCGCGCCTCCTGCAATCTAACCAATCACGTTCCGTTGCCGAAAAAACTTCAGTTTAAAATTGGAATGAAAAGATGAGTGTAATGTCCAATACGGGGGATAAGCTCTCTTATCTCATACTATCTTGGCTTTCATCAGCAACGGGAAAAAAACACTAAGTATACCATCACATGTAACTAATAATGTGCACAAATAGAACAGTAAGATGTAAATAAGGAAGTCCACAACATAGCGTAGCTCCAATTTGAGTGCCGGCTTAGATTCAATTTAGCTTTTTGAACACTTTAAGTATACATATATATTATTTTGATGTAAATTGGTTTTATGTATTTTTTTACAACAACTGAATAGACTTTTTACTAACCGTCCAATGTGGTTTAAATTTCAGCTCCTGAGAAACCAGTTATTAACCAAACCAGCACCGTCATTGAAAGCTACGACAGAAAACCTGTCTCCATGGTGATAGGCAGTACACTGAAAACTCTGACCCAGACTCCCATCAAAATCGTCTGTGTAGCCTCTGGTATAAGCACACCAACGTACACGTGGTCAAAGAACGACATTCCGATCAAGTCTTCTAGAACGCATACGATTTCTGAGGGAGGCAAGGGGTTGATTTTAAATAATGTAACGATGGATGATTCAGGGATATACGGATGTACAGCGTCTAACAATGCAGGCAAAGACAGCGCTAAATCGCCAATCTTACTCACAGGTATGCTTGGTGAATGATTAACTACTATCTGGGGAAATAATATTGTTAAATTGAAAAATTGTGGCTTACGTGGAACATCAACTCGTTAGAAACTTGACCAGCTGCTTTTCACTAGACTATGCTTCTTAAACGAACTTAAAAGTAGCCGGACTTTCCTCTTGTAAGTTAAGAACTAGGAGCGAGTTAATTTTCCGTTGTTTTCTATTGCTATCACTAGATAATGCTGGCACCAATGTTCTGCATGCGGCTTATCACTGAGCTGCTAAAGCTCGACAACTTTAAGTTCTGAAGTCCTCAAACGCGCTTTCATTAACTTTTACCAGAGAAGATATAGTTATTTAACTGCTTGTTTGCACTTAAAAAACTCATTGATAATTCATGAGGCAAAAACAATGAAAATCACGACCCATGAAGGCATCTGTAAATCGGACACAGATTCGTCCTGATTTGCATAAAGTATTTATAAAGTATTTAATTTCACAAAATCAAGTGAAGATATTTTCAATTTTCTTTCACAAAAAACTAGTACTATGTTGAAAGTTTCATACGTAATATACAATATTCGCGTCTGATCTGCATGGAAAATCAATGATAATCAATCTACAGAGTACAGAAAATCGGACAGTTCAGTCGAAAATGTACTCACACATTAACAGACTGCCTTTTTAGAAAATAATATAAACAATACTTTTTCTCCTCAGAACCATCCCTGCCCACGATTCGCTCCACAGACGAAAATATCACATGGTACGACCGAGTACCAGTCTCCGCTAGTGTCGGAGGAGACATCATTGCGCTTACTGGTACCCAGGTTACTTTGAAATGTCAAGCTCGCGGCTTTCCTGAGCCGTCAGTTTCTTGGAGGCTTGGTGACGAAACTAGAGAGCTTGAAACAGATGGGCAGTATAAGCTGGCGAATAACAGTCTTGTAATCTTCGCTGTTCAGCCGAGTGATAGTAACTATTATAGATGTGTTGCGAGTAACTTAGCAGGGAATGTACAATCAAAAACAACACTGAAAGTCATCGGTAAGTATTGGATATAGAGTCGTTTTCGTATGAGTGGGAAACAGTACCGTATCGTATCGCAGCCGTAGTTTTTATTGTTACTGTTACTATTGTCAATTTCTTGCGCTTTCTCCAACAGCTATAATTTAACCTAGGAAGATTACACAGAAATAATTTACGTTACATCTTTGATTTTTATATTCAGATCCCGAAGAACCAGTAATACAAATATCAAATAAAATTATCCGAACAGAGGATCGTCTTCCAGTTGTCGCTACTATCGGAGATCGTATAGTCGTAGTATCCGGTACCACGGTGTCACTACGATGCCCGGTCAAGGGTATTCCCGTACCTGCCGTGTCATGGAGTAATGGCGGGAAATTCTTGATTCCGAAGGATCGTCTGAGGACGTTGGAGCTTCTCAATACCACCAGTTCAAGTAGCGGGGAGTATACCTGTACAGCAATTAGTCCGATTGGAGGTGATGTGGCATCATCCACACTATTGGTTACAGGTATTAAACTAAGCTATTTCTTCATGAGTTGAATCCAGAGATTTTGAAAGGGGAGGACACTAATCAAACAATAATCTGGAAATTTCGTAAAGGGGGTACACAAATAAAAAATTACTGATTACCAATCAAAAATTAAAGAAATGATCTATGAAAATAAATACAAGGGGGGGGGGGGGGGGCACCGGCCTCCCGTGCTCCCCCTGGATCCGCCTCTGGTCTTTGTTATTTATGATGCACAATTCTTAATTACAATGATAGATTTTCCCAACAAGCATGTAGTCTGGCTAATCAAGGTGGGCGTGGTAAATATATAACATTATAATATGTATTATTAGTCACAATAATGCATTCTGGACAACAATTGTGTATTTTGGATGATCGACTATAGTCAAAACATTTTGGTAGAAAATCAGACTTTGTTTCGCATTCGGAAGTGCTGATCTGCTAGCCCTTCCAGTGTAAAGATCTTGAATGTTCACTATCGTCAACAAGTCCTACATAACATCTGTAAAAATGGCTGACCTACCTCCCTTGTCTAAGAAGAAACCAGCGATGAATCTACATAAACACCTGAGACCTATATTCCTTACACCAGATGTGTCCAATATTGCAGAAGAATTTGTAGTGGATGATTATGTAAAAACCAGCGATCATTGATCTTTCTAATTGTTTACAGAGAATAAAATTAGTTAATGACTGTTTCTGGGTGTGGGGTTCAGTTCCCACTGGTATACCACAGGGCACTAATATGGGACCATGGCTACTTGTTTTAATAGTTAACGACATTAACATTAGTTCACCATACTTGTGAAAGTTCATAGGTGACACCCCTCCGTCCCAGTTTATTTCCAAAGACTACAGTTTCAAGTTGATGAAATAAAAAATGGGAATGGAAAAATAAAGCCGAATTCAACAAAGAAAAATGACAAATCGTGGTTAAAAAGCTATTTACTTGCCAGCCCAATGAAGTCCATGCATTTTTTTTGGGGGGGGGGGGGGAGGAGAGTGACTTTACGCCATTTCTTATAATTAAAATTCAACCTTTCTTTCACTTGCTCGTGGGTTATACTCGCATTTTTGTCAATAACCTGTCGTTTTTGAGCATTTTGGTGAGCTATAGTCCAAGCACTTTGTTGAAAAATCTGTCATTTTTGCAAATGTTGGTGGGCTATAGTATTTGCATTTTGGTCAAAAATCAGACATTTTTGCGCGAATTTTCATAGGCTATTGTCCATGCTTTTTTGTCAAAAATCAGTCATTTTCACAAATTTTGGTGGGCTATGGTTCATGGATTTTGGTCAAAAATCAGTCATTTTTCTGTATTTTGGTGGGCTATAGTCCATGCATTTTTGTCAAAAATCAGTCATTTTCACAAATTTTGGTGGGCTATGGTTCATGGATTTTGGTCAAAAATCAGTCATTTTTGCGCATTTTGGTGGGCTATAGTCCATGGATTTGGGTCAAAAATCAGACGTTTTTGCGTATTTTGGTGGGCTAT
Source organism: Diadumene lineata (assembly GCA_918843875.1). NCBI lineage: Eukaryota > Metazoa > Cnidaria > Anthozoa > Actiniaria > Diadumenidae > Diadumene > Diadumene lineata. The sequence continues at coordinate 4,755,322 of OU974079.1, forward strand.
AGTCTATGCATTCTTATCAAAAATCAGTCATTTTTCTGTATTTCGGTGGGCTATAGTCCATGCATTTTGGTCAAAAATCAGTCATTTTTCCAATTTTGGTGGGCTATGGTCCATGCACTTTGGTCAAAAATCAGTCATTTTTGCGCATTTTGGTGGTCTTTAGTCCATGCGTTTTCAATTAAAATCACTCATTTTTGCGCATTTTGGTGGGCTATAGTCTATGGATTTTGGTCAAAAATCACCCATTTTTGCGTATTTTGGTGGGCTATAGTACATGGATTTTGGTCAAAAATCACCCATTTTTGCGTATTTTGGTGGGCTATAGTCTATGCATTTTTGTCAAAAATCAGTCATTTTTCCAAATTTTGGTGGGCTTTGGTCCATGCTTATTTGTCAAAAATAAGTCATCTTTGCATATTTTGGTGGGCTATAGTCCATGCATTTTGCAGGTCAAAAACCAGACATTTTTGCGCATTTTGGTGGGCTAAAGTCCATGCATTCTTATCAAAAATCAGTCATTTTTCTGTATTTCGGTGGGCTATAGTCCATGCATTTTGGTCAAAAAGAAGTCATTTTTCCAAATTTTGGTGGGCTATGGTCCATGCATTTTTGTTAAAAATCAGTCATTTTTGCGCATTTTGGTGGGCTATAGTCCATGGATTTTGGTCAAAAATCAGACGTTTTTGCACATTTTGGTGGGCTATAGTCCATGCATTTTTGTCAAAAAGAAGTCATTTTTGCACATTTTGGTGGGCTATAGTCCATGCATTTTGGTCAAAAAGAAGTCATTTTTCCAAATTTTGGTGGGCTATGGTCCATGCATTTTTGTTAAAAATCAGTCATTTTTGCGCATTTTGGTGGGCTATAGTCCATGGATTTTGGTCAAAAATCAGACGTTTTTGCACATTTTGGTGGGCTATAGTCCATGCATTTTTGTCAAAAAGAAGTCATTTTTGCACATTTTGGTGGGCTATAGTCCATGCATTTTGGTCAAAAATCAGTCATTTTTCCAAATTTTGGTGGGCTATGGTCCATGCATTTTTGTTAAAAATCAGTCATTTTTGCACATTTTGGTTGGCTATAGTACATGGATTTTGGTCAAAAATCAGACGTTTTTGCACATTTTGGTGGGCTATAGTCCATGCATTTTTGTCAAAAAGAAGTCATTTTTCCAAATTTTGGTGGGCTATGGTCCATGCATTTTTGTTAAAAATCAGTCATTTTTGCGCATTTTGGTGGGCTATAGTCCATGGATTTTGGTCAAAAATCAGACGTTTTTGCACATTTTGGTGGGCTATAGTCCATGCATTTTTGTCAAAAAGAAGTCATTTTTGCACATTTTGGTGGGCTATAGTCCATGCATTTTTGTCAAAAAGAAGTCATTTTTCCAAATTTTGGTGGGCTATGGTCCATGCATTTTTGTTAAAAATCAGTCATTTTTGCACATTTTGGTTGGCTATAGTACATGGATTTTGGTCAAAAATCAGACGTTTTTGCACATTTTGGTGGGCTATAGTCCATGCATTTTTGTCAAAAAGAAGTCATTTTTCCAAATTTTGGTGGGCTATGGTCCATGCATTTTTGTTAAAAATCAGTCATTTTTGCGCATTTTGGTGGGCTATAGTCCATGGATTTTGGTCAAAAATCAGACTTTTTTGCACATTTTGGTGGGCTATAGTCCATGCATTTTTGTCAAAAAGAAGTCATTTTTGCACATTTTGGTGGGCTATAGTCCATGCATTTTGGTCAAAAATCAGTCATTTTTCCAAATTTTGGTGGGCTATGGTCCATGCATTTTTGTTAAAAATCAGTCATTTTTGCACATTTTGGTTGGCTATAGTACATGGATTTTGGTCAAAAATCAGACGTTTTTGCACATTTTGGTGGGCTATAGTCCATGCATTTTTGTCAAAAAGAAGTCATTTTTCCAAATTTTGGTGGGCTATGGTCCATGCATTTTTGTTAAAAATCAGTCATTTTTGCGCATTTTGGTGGGCTATAGTCCATGGATTTTGGTCAAAAATCAGACGTTTTTGCACATTTTGGTGGGCTATAGTTCATGCATTTTTGTCAAAAAGAAGTCATTTTTGCACATTTTGGTGGGCTATAGTCCATGCATTTTGGTCAAAAATCAGTCATTTTTGCACATTTTGGTGGGCTATAGTCCATGCATTTTGGTCAAAAATCAGTCATTTTCCCAAATTTTGGTGGGCTATGGTCCATGGATTTTGGTCAAAAATAAGTCATTTTCGCGCATTTTGGTGGGCTATAGTCCATGGATTTTGGTCAAAAATCAGACGTTTTTTCGTATTTTGGTGGGCTATAGTCTATGCATTCTTATCAAAAATCAGTCACTTTTCTGTATTTCGGTGGGCTATAGTCCATGCATTTTGGTCAAAAATCAGTCATTTTCCCAAATTTTGGTGGGCTATGGTCCATGTGTTTTCATAAAAAATCAGTCATTTTTGCACATTTTGGTGGTCTCTAGTCAATGTGTTTTCATCAAAAATCAGTCATTTTTGCGCATTTTGGTGGTCTCTAGTCCATGTGTTTTCATAAAAAATCACTAATTTTTACGCATTTTTGTGGGCTATAGTCCATGCATTTTAATCAACAATCAGTAAATTTAGCGAATTTTGATGGGCTAATGTCCATGCTTTTTTGTCAAAAATAAGTCATGTTTGCATATTTTGGTGGGCTATAGTCCATGCTTTTTTGGTCAAAAATCAGACATTTTTGCGCATTTTAGTGGGCTATGGTCCATGCACTTTGATCAAAAGTCAGTCATTTTTGCGCATTTTGGTGGGCTATAGTCTATGCAGTCTTATCAAAAATCAGTCATTTTTCTGTATTTCGGTGGGCTAAAGTCCATGCATTGTAGTCAAAAATCAGTCATTTTTTAAAATTTTGGTGGGCTATGGTCCATGCATCTTTGTTAAAAATCAGTCATTTTTGCACATTTCAGTGGGCTATAGTCCATGCAATGTTTTAAAAAATCAGTCATTTTTGCGCATTTTGGTGGGCTATAGTCCATGCATTTTAATCAAAAATCAGTCATTTTTGCGCATTTTAGTGGTCTCTAGTCCATGTGTTTTCATAAAAAATCACTAGTTTTTGCGCATTTTGGTGGGCTATAGTCCATGCATTTTGGTCAAAAATCAGACGTTTTTGCGTATTTTGGTGGGCTATAGTCTATGTATTTTGGTCAAAAATCAGACGTTTTTGCGTATTTTGGTGGGCTATAGTCCATGCATTTTGGTCAAAAATCAGACGTTTTTGCGTATTTTGGTGGGCTATAGCCTATGCATTTTGGGCAAAAATCAGACGTTTTTGCGTATTTTGGTGGGCTATAGTCCATGCATTTTGGTCAAAAATCGGACTTTTTTGCCTATTTTGGTGGGCTATAGTCTATGCATTTTGGTCAAAAATCAGTACTTGTTGCGCATTTTATATGTTAAACTTGACTGATAAACTTGATATTAGGCCTTACGTTACAAGAGAGAGCTTCCTATACAGAATTCTTATGTTTCAATTGCTTTAATTAAACATCCTTTTATAGTACATTCTTTGTTTAGTTTTGTGTGTTTGTTTTGTTACCTGCTGGATTTTTTTTCGTTTCGCTGATAGTTAAACCATTGCTTATTTTCTTTCTCTACAGATCCAATCAAACCTATCCTGGAGAAATCTGTTCCCAAGCTGGTACCAATCTCCAACAAAACCATCGTTAATATCACGATTCCAGATAAAGTATCTGTATTTGTTGGTACTACTTTGAACATCAAATGCGCTGCAATAGGTATTCCAAAACCTACTATACGGTGGGAAAAGGACGGAGTAGAGATCCCTGCCAAAACTAAAGATACTCTGACTGTGAAAACCAGCAAGTTGTCAGATGGTGGTATTTATGTGTGTATTGCTCAGAATTCTGCTGGAAGTACTCGTGGAAACTCAACCGTCGAAGTTGTTGGTGAGATAACTTGAGAAATTTTAGTTTGATGATTTTTTACAAGTATTTATACAACTGGTCCAGCGATGTACTTGTTTTTTTGCTACTCTGGTTTGATTCCCAAACGAAGTTAACTCGTTCGGAATGTTGTAACTCTCTCCAATGAAACTCACTACTTGAAAATTTGTTGCTTTCCTTTAGAGCAAAATGCCCCTCGAATCCAGTCCAAAACTGGCACAATAGACGCACTCTACAAGCCACAAACAACAAAAGCTACAATTGGACAAAAAATAAAAACGCTTACTATGACGTCGGTGGTTCTCCAGTGCCCTGCCACAGGAAGCCCGGAGCCTACTGTCACATGGAGTAAATCAGGCCAGTTGATAATATCCGGAGAAAGCAGGGTTACAGTTACAAAAGATGGAGAACTTATCATCGAGAAGGTTCGAACGACTGATAGCGGTGATTATACCTGTTCTGCTAGCAGTATACTTGGAAGAGACTCAGCTGTGTCTGCCATCATTATTATGAGTAAGTATGAATGTACAGAATACCTTTCTAAGGTAATTGTCTTAGATGCGTTGACGTTGAACACATTTTGAAGAAACAAAAGGTCGCCACATAAAATTCTCAAAGATTTATAAATTGTTGAAATTCGCGGTATGATGTATATCGCAGTAATTAAATATGAGCACCGACGAAAAAAAAAAACCTTGTGCATTTTCTATATTATTGATAGATAGCAAACATGTTCTTATGTAGCGCATTTGAAATTCTCAATACACTTGATAAGTATTTCAAGGTAGGGACAAGCGGTAAAATTATGATATGTTTTTATAAGGTGCACAAAAATGTTCATTTTGGGTTTTTCTTGAATATCCCTAAGACTGTGAATTTTGTTTATTTAATAAGTTAGTAATCAGTTCCAGTGTGGGTGCTGTTACGCGCACCATATGTTTTAGTACGGTGTGGAGGTCATTCACAAGTGGACTGATGTCTTTTTTAAAAGAATATCTCTCATCAACAACAACAACAACAACAACAGCAATATTTCTCAATCGAACTTAGTTTACAAAGTAAAACGCATTAGGTTAGTTACAATTACTGAAATTAGTTCACAAACGAGATCAGATACTTAATGTATATAATGAGACAGAAGACTTAATAAACTTTTAAAACAGTTATCAAGTTATTCCCCAGACTTTTAGCTTTAAAAAAAATTCATATGAATAAAATACTAAAAAATAAATAAAATATATTTTTAACTTTATCTTTAACTTTCAGACCCAACAAGACCGGAAATTTCCAGCTCCACTGGTTATATCATCTGGTACGAGCACCTTCCATTCAAGTCCAAAATAGGAAAGAACTTGACAACGATGAAGGGCCGAAAACTGACCCTCACTTGCCCAGCTAGTGGTATGCCACGCCCTGAAATCACATGGTACAGAGGTGGAGAGCAAATGCAGAATGAGGACAATATCGTCATCCAAGGAAACACACTTATTATATCTGATCTCAGTGTGTTTGATACGGATCGGTATACTTGTGTTGCTTCCAACTACGCAGGATCAGACGCTGCTACGTCCACTTTAAAAGTTCATGGTAAGTACCTGCACATTAGATTTACTCAGGGGGAGGGGTTAGTTATGTTACGGAAATGGACTTAGCTGATTTCAAGATGCCACACTATCTATGTTTAATGCTACGAATGTAAGTAAGTATGTAAGTGAAGTTTATTTAGACGTTATTGACTTAGCTGGTATTCATAGGAGGCCTGTTTAATGTCCTCATGTTGTTCTCTCTTCAATTTGTTTATTTGTTTATTGGACTTGACTTTTTCGTTTGCAGTATTCAAGTGGAATAAATATATAGACTTGTTGATTTACAACATGAGTTATGTTGTTTATTTGATATTTTGTCGCGATTCTGCGGAGTATACTTTAATTTTTTTCTCAAAGAAAAACTAAATTAAAGTATGGAATTTCTATTTTTTTTCAGGGACAAATGGTGTATTATTTATTTATTAATTATTTCAAAGAAATCTTATAGTACATCTTTTCTCACAGATCCAGTAAAGCCTCAGATCTTTTCGTCCAGCGGTTTCATCGATGCTCTGTCTGGGTACACCCCAGTCAACATTACGGTTGGCCAAGACCTCGTTGTTCCTGTCAAAACCCAAGTAAAACTCATTTGCCCATATAAGGGAGTGCCACGACCGAAGATCTTATGGATTAAAGATCACCAGGCTGTCGTATCAGATGACACGATTGAAGTTGACTGCAACGGCACTTTGAAATTCCATGGAATTAGGGCTAAAGATGCTGGAGAGTTTGTGTGTTATGTTGAAAGTTTTTTGGGGAATGATATGGCATTAACACACGTCAAACTTGTTGGTAGGTTGATGATGATGATGATGATGATGATGGTGGTGGTTAACCAATGATTATCACCATTGTTTTGCTGTGATTGGTAAGGGAGGTGGAATTTCGTCAATAAAATAAATTTACTGCTCAAACTCAATCCCTCCAACATTTCTCTAGGAGATCCATATCATGATATAACCGCTATTGCGAATAGCTTTATTATTAGCTTTTATGTTAACAATGCATTTAAATTCTTTTCTCGACAGAGAGAAGTACTCCAATTATCCGTAAATCCAACAATGTCATTCCCATCAGTGACAAGAGCAAAGTCACGGCTGTCATCGGAGATAACGTGACAGCGTTACAGACACAAACAATAGAAATAGAATGTAACGCAACTGGTATTCCTTATCCTGTAATCACATGGACTAGAGATGGAGTACAGATCAGATCAGTGGGGATGTATTCTATTGATAAAAAAGGCACTTTGACTATCAGAGGTGCTGGTAGAGGTGGTTTGTACAAGTGTACAGCAGAGAACGATCAAGGATCTGATAGTGAAATAACTTTAGTAATTGCCAAAGGTGAGAGCCATAGCAATTGATGTCATCATAATGGCAGATATTATATCTGAGCTTGCAATGGAAAACTCTTTTGTTTCATATCATTGTATTGACCCAAATGCTTCACTTGAATGGTTTTTTAAATCAAAAGTGTTCTTCATTGCAGGCTCAGGTATACAAAAATCATTGATCAAATAATTGATCAATGCGCTTTGATTGGTCGAAAACCATGTTTTGGGGGTATAAAAACGCGCGTTTGTTATTTTGCGAAACAAATTAAAAAACAAATTCCCGTGTTAGCAACATTCCTCTGAGCACTTAGGATCTTAAGAGAACATCGCTGTCCTGTTCACTGTCGTTATCACTAACTTTGTCATTAACAACATCATCATCATTATCAACATGATTGTCAATGTCAGCATCATATATTGATCACAATCATCAGAATTATGATTGTCTTCTCCATCATCTTCCTTTTTGTCACCACAACCATTGCAGTATAATAATCATAGTCATTTGAGCGCATTAGATCGTATACACATGTAATTCTGAGCTATATAATTAATAGATTTATTATTAAATTTATTAGTCATCATTAACATTATCATCAGCATCATCATCAGCAGCATCACCATTATTATTATCATCATTGTCATCATCATGGTTATTGCTATAATCATATCATTGTTTCAGAGCCCAAGAAACCAGACATCATATCACCAAGACAACCAAAGACAATTCCCTTCACACATCTCAAAAACGTGACAATCAACGTACGTGATAACGTGACAGCCTTACCAGGCTCGAATATAACAATCAGATGTCACGTAACCGGTGTCCCTGACCCAATCGTGACATGGATCAAAGATGGCAACATCACGTTGTCTGGAAATAGTGGTAATTCATTAGTTATTCGAAATGCAAAAGAGGCGGACTCAGGAAGGTATACCTGTAAGGCTGAGAATATCCGAGGCAGCGTGACAGCAACCACCAATATAGAGATCAGCAGTAAGTAAACTAAGTTTAGTATTTTGCTAGTTGGCATTAATTGTATTAAATACAAAAGCTAGTGTCTAGTATCTAGTATTGTACACTATCAGACTGTCCTTACGATGACAACAAGAGAGTATGAGATAAGAGATCTTATCCCCTGATCCCATCAGGGGCTCTGCTCGTCGTGCTATTTTTAGAAACTTGTTAATCTCCGCACTTTTGTTTTGAGATCTTTTGACGATGCGACCGCGCCTCCTGCAATCTGGCCAATCACGTTCCGTTCTCGAAATAACTTCAGTTTAAAAATAGAATGAAAAGATCCCGTGATGAGTGTAAAGCACAAAGCTCTCTTATATTATACTCTCTTGATGACAATCAATCTTTGTTGACCTTGTCAATATCGTTGCTTTGTTCCCAGAACCTGTTAAACCAGTTATCGATAGACCAATAGAACCTCGTAACGTCCCGCCAAAAGCTATCGATCACGTGACTCTAAGTGTCGGTGAAAACATCACCTCATTGGTTGGATCAACGATAGTGATTGATTGCGAGGCTGATGGAGAACCAAAACCGCTGATCACTTGGACTAAGGACGGAAAAGTCATAGACACAGGAAGTGACAAATACGTGTTGTATAGCAATGGTAGTCTAGAGATCACCAAGGCAACCACTGGGCATACTGGTAGATATGTGTGCACAGCTAGTAACGATGGTGGAAGTGACAGTGAAGACACTCATGTCAATATCATTGGTAAGTAATGAACGTTTGTCAAAAGAAATATTCTCATTGAATAAAATAGAAACTATCGTTACAGTGAGAACACTCGAACAATTGACACTTGTCTTCATTTAGCTTTTTATTTTCTGAGCTTTCTACTGGTTTAAACCCCTTAAAAAAGTAGGACTGGTCTCAAATGCACTGAGCTATCAAAATGAATATGTTTTCAAATCGATTCAGACAAAGGATGTATGTTAAAAGCAGCATAAAAAAAGTACAAAGTGTTCACGGCTCGAGTGTCCTCAACAAGCCTGAAGCGTGATGACGTTTTACCCCCGTATTTAGACCAGAATTCTTTTCACATTGCTTTTGTTCGCTAATTATGACTATTGTTCCTGTATTCTCGAGGGAACATAAAATTTAAATATGAAAGGGTTTTAAAAACTTTTATGGTATAGAGACGGGGGTAAAACGTCATCACGCTTCAGGGCTATTGTAACGCGTGTTGTTTTTATAGATCCTTCAAAACCGAATATCGTAAGACCAGATAAGCCCACTGCTATCACGAAACTAGACCAAAATCCAATAACCATCAAGATAAGTGACAATATTACCACGCTTACGAACACACCAATCAGCCTCGACTGCGTTGCTAAGGGAATGCCTCGACCAATAGTGACATGGTACACAGATGGGCGCGAATTGAACGATGGCAATGGATATATGATACACAGTAATGGTACATTGGTGATAATAAAAGCTGGAGCCAGTGATAATGGACAATACACCTGTACTGCAAGAAATGTTGTAGGAGAGGATAAAGCTACATCTACTGTGAACGTTATAGGTGAGTTGATATCAAACAAATGCCCTTGAATGCTCTTCCACAACATCTAAGAACGAACATCTATAGTATGGACAGTTTCAAGAAGAAAATAAAAACTCATTTATATTACGGTATTTATTTTACTATTTTTTTCATATATCATATATATTCTACTTTTATTAGTTATCTATAGATTACATCATATTGTAAATATTGTAAAGCACTTTGAAATTTTTATATAAAGGGATTAACAAAGTTATTATTAATACAAACGTCTGTCATTGACGTCAGTGCTGCTGTTACCGCTCATGGCTCATGGCACTTTGTGCCACAAGTTTTACATTTATTCTGGAGGATTCCAATTGACAGAAAATAAAATAAAAACATACATCAATCAATCAATCAATCAATCAATCAATCAATCAGTCAGTCAGTCAGTCAGTCAATCAATCAATCAATTCTTGAAAATCCTATAATCCTTTTCTTGTGTCACTCTTTCTCATACGCATAAGAATCTGAGAATGCTTCGATTCGAAACGATATTTTTATCTCTTGCTTTTCAAAATCTTCATTTTTTCTTTTTCCATTTTGTTCTAGAACCAACAAAGCCAAAAATCACTCGACCAGACAAGCCCAAGACCATCACTCCTCAGGTTGTTGGTGGTGTCAATTCAACAATCGGCGATAACATTACAACACTAACCAATTCCAACATCACCATTAACTGTCCTGCTGTAGGAGTACCTCCACCCAAATGGTCTTGGAGCAAAGATGGCGAAAAGGTTACAGTTGGAAATAAGTATTTAGTCCAACAAGATGGTACTCTTATTATTAGGAAAGTCACTGTGGATGAGTCTGGGACGTATAGATGTACAGTCGAGAATATTGCAGGGAACACTACAGCAGTAACGCATATCTTATCTCTAGGTAAATCATATGAATACTAGACTGCACGCCACATAATCGCGAAACAATTCTTGATACTTAGCACTAGACAAGATTTGAAAGAAAAGCTGTCTTTAATTTTGTTTATGCCTCAGTGAAATTCTGAGTTAGTGCATAACTAAATCGTAAGTGGCACTAAATAGTTAAGAATTGTTTCAACATTGTATGGCGTGCACTCTACTACGCTTTTTAATTAATATCTTGGTATACATTTGAGTTTTATCTGCTACATCAAGAGAATATTCTCTTTGCTACATGTATATGCTGGTTACTTATTTCAGATCTGTGAAATCACATAAGTAATTAAAATATTTTCTATGTTCTTGTCGTTGCATAGTTCCCGAAGAACCAAAGATCAAAAAGCCTCAAAAACCAACGAGCATTGTCCCAAAAGATACAAAACCTGTGAACATGACCGTGGGCTCAAACCTTACGTCTCTTACCAATACACCGATCGTAATTACTTGTAAGGCCAGCGGACTTCCCTCGCCGACTATCAAATGGATGAAAGATGGTGTTGAGATTGGTGTTAATGACGGCTATAAGATTGACAAAGATGGGTCATTAGTGATTGAGAAAGCCACTGTAAAAGATACTGGAAGATATACTTGTGAAGCTGTCAATGTGAAAGGGCAGGATAAGCAATCGTCTAATGTTAAAGTTATTGGTTAGTTTGATTCTTTCCTTGAATACATGAGTGCGGTTTGTAGCGCGCGATTTGAGAGTTTACGACTAGTCGTAACTTCTAGAACAAGTCGCACGCGCTCTAAAACGTGTTTTAGGATGTCCTATACGTCTATAGTTTTAGAAGCGTTTGAGCCTCACAAATCGTACAGTGAAAATCAGCCTTTGTAGGATATAATTGATTCGATCATTGAACAAATGAGTTTATAGACGCGTTTGTGGTTGTTTAGATGAGTATGTAGTTGTGATGACATGAAAACGTGTAGGAAATTGGGTGAAAGAGAAGTATCCTTTGCAGAATTCGGTAAATTGAATGAATGAATGAATTGAAATGAATGAACAAACGAATAAATGAATGAGTTAATGATTAAATGAATGGATGGATGGATGGATGAATGGATGAATGAATGAATGAATGATTATTCAATCAACTATTGAAAGAATGAGAGAAAGAAAGTAAGTAAGAAAGAATGAGTAAATGAATGGATGATATAGTAAACTAACGAACGAAGTAATGAACGGTAAAATTACAACATACGCAGAACAACAAGAAAGGCTTTAGCAGATCAGAAAACATCATCATGAAACAATGAAACAGTGAAAATGTTCTTTGAATTGACAACATATCCAACTTATGAGCAACGGAAAGCTCAATGAAAATGATTTAGTAAAGGCGCATTTGGTCATCCAGCTATGGACGTTACGCCTAGATAGATATTCATTAATCATTGATATTCAACTGTTTCCTTTATGTACCTTTCTAGTCCCAGCAAAACCACAAATCAAGACCCGTGATCCACCCATCACCATAACGGCCAAAGACAAAAGTCCTGTAGATGTCATCATTGGTGATAGACTCACTTCGCTAACCGGCTCGACTGTCACCATTCACTGTGAAGCAGTCGCAATACCAGATGCACAGATTTCCTGGTACAAAGACTCCAAGCCTCTTCTTCCTGGAAATGGTTATAGACTGTTTGGAAATGGTACATTAGTAATGGAGATATCGTCGACTGAACAAAGTGGGAGATATACTTGTCGGGCAGCGAATAATGTTGGTACAGATAGTAAGACAACTCTAATGGATGTTCTTGGTAAGTAGGAATTAGCTAGAAAGTAAAATTAAATCAAAAAGCTGTCTATTTTTTTCGCATACAATTGCAAATGTAAGTGCTACTCGTCTTAATAGATTCTACTCTAGAAATTATTATCTTCATTTGCAGATACTTGGGAACAATTGTGCAATTGGAATAAATAAATGAATGAGTTGACCTTTCATCACATTCAATTTTTACATGCATTTTACTTTCTTTTGCAACCCTTTTTTGCTAATATTTACTTTAAAAACTAAAGGATATTTTTCTATTGTAGTTCCTCGCAAACCCAAGATAACAAAACCATCCAAGCCAACAGACATCTCCAACAAAGACCGCAGCCCAGTTAATATGAATATCACAGACAACGTCAAAGCTTTCACAGATACAGACATCACCATCACATGTACTGCGACTGGGCTACCTTCACCAACAATATCATGGCTATATGCTGGTAAACCTGTGAGTGACGGTCCGAGGTATTTAGTGTTTAAGAATGGAACTTTAGTTATTCCAAAGACGACGAAAGAAACTGAAGGAGAGTATACTTGCGTGGCAAGGAACTTTGAAGGAGAAGACAGCGCATCGAGCAATGTTGCAATTATAGGTAATAATAGAGTCATAGAGTCGTTTTCACAAGAGTGGAAAACGATACGGTTATGATACCGCTACGATACGGCAGAAAATTCGAATGTTTTCTTAAAAAACCACGGTTATGATACGATACAGTACTGTTTCCCACTCATACGAAAACGACTTTAATCAAATAATACTTTTTTTCGCATTACACGAAATAGAAATGCGTTACAAGCTTCAGGTCCGTAGCAGATGTCATTTTCAACATGATACATATATATGCTAGGTGGTTTCAGGAGGCGCGCAATGCATGATTTCCTCTTTAAGTTAATAATCAAGCCCATGTACCATTGCACGCTCCAATTCACAAATCAAAGCCGATCAAGGTCCACCATTTTGGATTTAGTTTTGATTCAAATACGTTCCTCCCACGAGAGAAACTCTCGACATCATAAAGAATAAAGCAAGAATATATTGACAGAGGTTAATTGTCGTTCTCTGTTTATTTTGGTCTTTCTCATCAGAAACATTTTGATGCCTCAATTTTTATTTTCTCTGAACAATCCCCACAAAATCCGTCATGTTTGATTTTTAAAAATAGAAGCACGCAAAGATATATGGGATTGATTATCAACACCAATAAACACTAACTTTACTTGTAGTTCCAATCAAGCCTACCATCGACCGCAAACCATTCCAGAACATCCCCATTGGTGACGGAGAACCCAAGCAACTTGATATCGGAAGTAATGTCACAACAGTTGTAAACACAGCTATCAACATATCATGCCAAGCCACAGGCGTACCAAACCCAGATATTACCTGGTATAAAAACGGTCGTAGAGTACAATCTGGAGTGGGCAAAGTGAAAATCTTATTGGATGGTATGATGATACTTTTGGATCCAAGGGTGGATGATAGTGGAGTATATACATGTAAAGCGACCAATATTGAAGGGGAGGACTCGTCCAGTAGTTTCATCAATGTTGTCGGTAAGTTCTGCATGTTTTAGTGTTGGTTTTGTTTTAACCTTGGTGGGGTTTGACGTTGTGTTTGATCGTTTGTTTGCTTGGTTGTTCAGTACATGTTGGCTATTGCTGGCTTCGGAAGTTTGCATGTAAAATAACAGCCCTGAGCAAAAATCTCACCGTTTACTTGAAGTAAGCTTTACTGCTACTTTAGGTTAACTAGTTGTTTTTTTATTGTTTGTTTGTTTGATTAAATTAAGACTTTATCTGATTATTTTCTTACTCACTAATTTGTTTGTTTTATTTTGTGTGCATTTCCTTGTTGACTTATTTATTTGCTTGTGTGCTCAATATATTTACTGTCTTGTTCGTTTGCTTAATTAAAGTGTTTTAGTTTGTTTGTTTGCTTCTTTGATTTGTTTGATTTGATTGACTCCTTAATACCATATTTATAATTTGTCTACCTGTTTGTCTGTCTGTCTGTCTGTTTGTTTGTTTGTTTGCCCATTTGCTCAAAACATTTCAAATCATACACGTTTATTCTTCTCTACATAGCAAGTGAAAAGCCAAGAATCAATCGTCCTGCAGTGCCTCAAAATATCATCACCCAAACCCAGCCGTCTCAGCCAATCAGAATCACTGATAACATCACCATGACACCAGACAAGACAATATCAATCACGTGTACATCACGTGGTGTGCCATCTCCTCGGATCACCTGGTACAAAGATGATGACGTCATAGGAGGAGCATCTGTGGACGAAAATGGCATGCTGACATTGAGAAATGTAAAGGAAAGCGACACTGGGAAATACAGCTGTGTGGCCAGGAACAAAGTTGGTGTGGATAGTGCATCTTCTAAAGTAGTAGTCTTGCGTAAGTTCGCTCATAGAACTTGACGTTTTTGCTCTCTATTTTTGGTTGTAACTTAATTATTGCCTTTCTTCCCAGCTAACCATTTGTACTTTCACTCATTCAAACCGCTTATCCATCTACTGATCTTTTTCAACTTTTTGTTTATTAACACATAAAATAGTACTGATATGTACACGATACAAAATAACGACCTCAAAAAAATGTCTGATGTTTTCACTTCTTTTATAATTTAAAAGTTTTATATACTGAAACAAAATGATTAACATAAAGAGAATACATTTTGAGTGTTTTATTCTCATAAATGAACTGCAATGAATGACTTACTAAAATATGCTAATGAGAATCCAAAAAAGAATATAACAAAAATAGTTAGAAAATTCCCATTAGTCCCCCTCCTTAAAAAAGTCCTGGATCCGCCACTGCGCAGTTCGTCTCAAGGCGTTTTACAATTACCAATAATAAATATTTGTAGTATGTAATTCGGTTTTACGAGCATGGGATCAAGATTGATTAGTCGTTAGTAATTAGGACAAGGTTGTGGTCTAAATATTCTTCATCAATATTTCCTCGTTGGCGCATCAGTATTGACGTCGATAGTTTACAGTGTATCAGTTACAAGTTTTGACTGTTTTGTCAATAACGCCAAGAATGAGATTCGATGCAATGATGCTTCTTACTGACCTCAGATCATTCTTTATCATAAATTGCATCTTTGTGCTTTATATTCGAATGTATCTTATCTTATATCAAATACTTATCAACAAAATTACTTTTCTCTTACTCCAGCTATGTCCAAGCCATCAATACAGAAGTCCAGCCTTACCAAACCAACTAATTTGAACAACACAAACCCCTACACTACTAAAGTCGGTGGCACTATCAACGGCTTCCCAGGAACTCCAATCACTATCAAATGTATAGTAACGGGCGAGCCATCGCCTATCATTAAATGGCTTAAAGATGGTGTAGACGTTAAACTAGGGCCAAGAACCTTTATAGATACTGAAAGCAGCCTGGTTATTTCTAAAACGGTGAGAGACGATAGTGGACGGTATACATGTATTGCGACAAACTTGGTTGGGAGCGATTCGGCAGATACAGCAATCAACATGCTCAGTAAGTGAATATGGTTTGTTGTGATATGATAGTTTGCGATGTGATAGTAATAATAGTAATAAATCATTAAATCAAATCGAAAAAATTCTAAGGCTAAATATTGCGATGCGATACGATGTCATACGATGCGATGCGATTTGATACTATGCAATGTGATGAGATTCGATGTGATTGAATGTGATGCGATGCGATGCAATGCGATTTGATACTATGCGATGTGATGTGATAATATACGATGCAATGCGATGCGTTGTGATCCGATATGTTGTGTTTATTTATTCCATAGTTCCCACCAAACCGGTAATCACAAGACCAACAACTAAATCAATCGAGTCAATGGACATGTTTCACCATATCAACGCTGGTGTTGGAACAGAGATCACTTCATTGGCTGATAACACTATTGTACTGGACTGTACAGCAACTGGTTTACCAAAGCCAAAGATTACCTGGACAAAGGATCAAGCACCGGTAATTCCTGGACGATATTACCAGATATTGGCCAACAATAGTCTTGTTATAGCGAAGGCGAAGACAGAAGATGCTGGAGTCTACACGTGTACTGCAAAGAATGGGTTTGGACAGGATCAAGTGTCTTCGCCTGTGGAAATTATTGGTAATTAATGAATTCTAAAACAGATAGATTAGAGCTTGTAAATTCAAAATTGCTATCTTGGAAGGATGTTCACACGCATGAAGTTCGAAAAGATCGGCAATAAAAGAAAAATTCATTGTGTTGAATAACAAAGCTAGAGTAGAGTAAAGTGTATCAAACCGACAATCTTGACGGAGAAATCCTATAATATTTCCCCTTCTGACTAAAGATTTGCGATTTAAATAAAAAACCCAAAGATCGTTTAAGGGCATTTTAAGATTTTCGAACAACAAAAGTCTCTCGTACTATTAGTTATACCTTTGCTTGTAGGCGCCCGATCACGATATGGCAACATGACAATTAAACTTCATTTTGCAGGATTTTCCAAACGATTTTTGCAAGATTCGTTTGAAAATATTAGGGCTATTTCTCAATTAAAAGTTCACATTATTAAAAGTGTCCTTTTATGCACTTTTGCTTTTTCAGAAGCGGAAGTGCCTGTTATCCAACGCACAGACGACGTGATAGACAAAGAAGACTTCAATGAAATCAAAGTAAACGTCGGCAACCGCGTATCGACGCTAAGTCGAGTTAATATCACCGTGAATTGCTCAGCACGTGGAGTTCCACCGCCCACCATTGAATGGATGAATGGCGGGAAAACGCTAAATGTTAAAGGACCTATGCTGAAACTGGAGAACGTCGACCAGTCAGTTACTGGAAAATATACTTGTATTGCCAGTAATGTTGCTGGTAATGCTACAGCATCAACTATGATACATATCAAAGGTGAGTGTGTGTTGAAAATCTGGGTGTTTCTATGTAGGTGAAAACGCTCTGTCGCACTTTCATTTCATTTGAAATTGATTTTATCGAATTGTGACAATCATTTGAAATTAATTAAAATTAAATTTATTTATTATATTATTTATTTATAATTGAATAAATAAAAACTTCTATATTTAAAAACAACAATATTGCGCTTTCTATTACTGAGATTTTTTGATGAAAATACTGGAAAATACATGCATTTGCGATGAAAGTTATATCAATTTTACGAGCTCAGAGGGGCACCTATAAAAATCCTGTAGTAGGCTTTTGAAACTTACTTGCGCAGCAACCTCCTTCGCGCTACTGGTAATTTCAGGCGAAAAGAATTGATCATATGATCATAGCTACCGGCCGGTTTATGAAACCACAGAACTGTACAAATACAGATGGCAGTTACAAGTCACTGGTGATATTTTTACCATCAACAGAGCCAAGTATCCCAAGCATTATCAAAACCAACAAAAAACAGGTCATCCACGAAGTGACGTCATTGTCATCAGACATCGGAGCAAGTATAGAAACTCTCACTGGTTCCAGTCTCCTGCTCTTCTGCAACGCCACAGGCTTCCCAACACCGCAGATCAAATGGTCCATAACTGGAAAACCAATCACTAACGGTAGACGATACATCATTAGTAATGGAGGTTTGAGGATCTTTGGTTTGAAACCAGAGGACTCGTCAGCAATCACGTGCACCGCGAGTAACGTGATTGGTCAGGATAGTGCGACAACTGGATTGGTTATTAAAGGTATAAGCCGTGGTTGCTTAGCTGCGATGCAGTACTTGACATTCATACTCACAAATGCGCATTTATACTCAGTGTTAATAGCAATCAATAGCTCCTCGCTCTACATTCCTTTCACATATTTTAAACCAACGTTTTCATCCTTTCTTGATATTTACTTTATTTTTAGGCCTTCTTCGGCCGTTCATCACTGTTGATAAAAGACAAGTGAAGAACTTCGACAAGTCTAAGCCCATACCAGTAACCGTTGGAAATAAACTAGTCACGGGTCCTGGTACGGTTGTTGTGGTATCGTGCCCAGTCTCTGCTCGACCCAAGGCCACGTTGTCATGGCAGCGGAATGGAGAACCGATAACCTCTGGCGTGAAGTACAAACTCAACTCTGATAAGTCGAAGTTGACGATAATTGGCGTGGAATTTGAAGATGCTGGCTCGTATGTCTGTAACGCGTTCAATCGAGCTGGAAACGACTTTGCATCGATGAATATGATTGTAGCTAGTAAGTATATGAACAAGCTTGTATATATATATTTTTTTATCTTTTTGGTTACCATCTTATTTCTTCTTTTTCTTCTTCTTTATCATCATCTTCTTCTTTTTCTTCTTCTTCTTCTTTTTCTTCTTCTTCTTCTTCTTCTTCTTGTTTACTGGAAGCAGATTTCAAACGACGACCATGAAAAAGGTTAATTTTTACATTTTTTTTTTTCAGCCCCACCAAAAATCACAAACGTCAGGGGCTCCTTTGACGTCACAGACATCCGGGAACTTATCTCCATAACAACAGGTGCGGTGATAACCATTCCAAGAGGAGTGTCAATCAAAATCAGATGCGATACCACAGGGACTCCAACACCTAATATCACATGGTTCAGAGTACCTGAGGGTACCAATAAACGGCAGCCTATAACACAGAATAACAAAGATACGTTTATTGATGGTTATGGGTTTCTGTCTATTGAACGAACCAGTGAACTGGATGTTGCTAAGTACATTTGTGTTGCCACAAACATCGCAGGTCGTGATGAAGGCGTCACGGTTCTTAATATTGGAGGTAAGATGGTCAGATGTCACACTGCTGTACGAGTATTATACACATTGTCAGCATCATCGTCATTGCCATTTGTATTATATAACATGTATCGGCCGACAAGATCATGCAAATGAACTTAAAACAAGAAATTATGTTGGCCCTTGGCCTACTTTGGGCCAGACACATTCGACTACAGTTGCCTTAAGTTTCCATCCAATATTGCCCCCAAAAAACAAAAATTGCGATTGCTTTAGTTGGTTAACGGTTCCTCTAATACCTTTAATTCATTTTGTCAAATATTATCTCATTTCAAAAAAATATATTTTATCATTACTACTATAATTGTTGTGTTCGCCATCTTCACTAACACTGCCATTATATTATCGATCTCAATAATGTATATATAATCAAAATTTCTTGCGCCATATCATCAATATCCTATTTATACAAACTGAAGGGAACAAAGAAAGGGGACCATGCATTAAGCTTTGCAGACGTTATTCTCTTACCCTTTCTAAAATGCTAATATGTAGGAGAAACTTGACAAGTTTACTTTCTTTTACCCCACAGTTGTTCCGCCAATCCCAGGCCAGTGGTCTGCGGCACGTAAGTTCACAAAACCACGTATCGAACGAATAGAGTCTATGGCTAGTGTGGTCCGTGGTTCCGTGGTACGCTTACGTTGCGCTGTCTACGGATCGCCAAAGCCTAGAATTACGTGGATAGTCGTTGGCAACACCCGTAAGGATCACTGGCGTATTCTACCAGACGGAACGTTAGAGATTCCTAAAGTTGATTTCTCTGATGAAGGAAATTATACGTGTATTGCATCTAACTCGTACGGCAAGACATTTAGAAGCACGAACCTGACAGTTTTAGGTAAGGATTTTCGTGCAAATGTGAGAAGGGTCCAAGACAGTCTCTAGAAAGAGATATCGTTGGTCAGGCTTGGAAATGATATCTGAGATAGTATCATGTTATATTGACGAAATCAACCTCAAATAAGTGTGGTAAAAATGTAAGATATACAGAGAGTATATATATATAAGTTATAAGAGAGTACTGATACGGACGTTTCGACGTTAGTACTTCATCGGAGTAAAGAGGATCAAATGATCATGAAATAGATTGTGTTGACAAATAAGTCCTACTCTAGCCTCCGTTGCAGACGTCTTATGTGGTTCACCGAAAGAAAAGCTCTGCAACGGAGGCTAAACTAACTCTATGTTAGGATTTTTTGATGATCAAAATCTTCAACGTGCTTGGTGTTTTGTAATCTATCTGGGCATTTCTTGGAATCAAATTAAAACGCTCCAAAACTCGTTTTTTTATCAGCTACTTTAGCATTTTAACGATAGTACCCCGCTGTTGTTATTAATCTATGTCATACTGTTATTGTCATTTGCTACAGTTCCTCCTAAAATCTTGGACAAATTCTTCAACGAGGCATTCATCAAAGAAAAAGTTCAACTGCTAGGGATCAGCTATTTAAGTATAACACGTCTGGCAATAAAACGTCAACAAACACGACCCACTGCCGTGGAAAATGGTCGAAATCTCCTAATTGGTTGTCCGACAGTCGGGCGACCAGAGCCTTCAATTTTATGGCTGAGAAATGGCCTTAAAGTCCGCAATGACAGCAAGCATTTCATGAGCGGAGGTGTTTTGATAATACGAAGTGTATCGTCAGACGATGCTGGGGAGTACTTCTGTTTCGTTAAGAATACTGCCGGAGAAGATGGGGGTGGCATTGATTTACACATACGATCAAAGATTTCTGGTCGATGGCTGGCAGCACCGTGGAGCGAGGTTGGTAATCGCTGTTGTTATACGTAGTATTTATAAAATGAGAATAACTGATTTATCAGCAGATATAGATAAAAGGCGACGCCCGGGGGGGGAGCCTGTTTAAGACAGTAAAATCTCAAAAATTCAAACCCTATCCTTGACGTGAAGGCGAAAAACCATACCCTATTTGGTGGAACGTCCCCGTATAGTAAATATAAGGGAAGCCGCGTATTTAAAGCACCGATAAAACACGAATTCGAATTTTATGAATTGCTCCTAAAACTCCAAACATAAGTTTATTTATTTTCATCAAAAACTCGAGAATTTTCAACTTTATCGGTAGAAAATAGTTTTACATTAATGCAAATTAGGATTATTCTATATGAGCAGTAGTAGAACTCGTCGCGGGTATTGATTTGCTTTGAAAATCACTCATTAATTATATACACATGCTTAATATTTTTGTCTTTTTTTTCAGTGTAATAATTGCTACGCTAACTTTAAAGGATATAAATCACGTACTGTGAACTGTGTCGATGATAAAAACAACACCGTACCTCTGTCCTACTGTGACGCTTTTAGTCGACCCATTCCTAAACAAAACTGTAGAGCACGGTCTTGTGAGGCTATATGGGTAGCAGAGAAGTGGTCTGACGTGAGTATTCAAGTTGATATGCGTGTTTGGCTTTTCTTCAGTAACTGTCTATCTGTCTGTCCGGTGCCGTAATTATTTTGATATTTTTGATATTGCCGTTTACGGATATCTTATAACACGCATAACGTTTTTGTTTACATAAAATAGTGACTCCAGAAGTAAAGAGCTTTGTTGACTATCGTGTTTATTACAAAAACAATTACAATTTATTTTGTAATCGAGAATGCGCATATTTGCGAAACACGATGCACAAGTACGGAGAAACACGTCCCACATGGAAAGCAAGCAGCAATTTTTATAAGTAGGGACGTTAGGTAGTCCCTGCGAGGAGGACAAGTACACTCGAAATCTTAGCATTGCATATACTTGTGTTTGATCTCCACCTGTCTGGGTTTTTTCCTGGTTATGCTGTTGTTGTTGTTGCTTTTTTGTTGCTGTTTTTGTCTGTCTGTCTGCCTGTGTGTTTAGTTTAGCCATTATAATAAGCCCAACGTTGTCTTCATTATTTCATTGTTTTTAGTGCTCTGCACTGTGTGGTGGTAAAGGAACTCGTACTCGCGATGTCAGCTGTGTATTCTACAGAAGTCTTCGACCTGCTCCCAATAACCAGTGTCTTGCTGTTAAACCTACCTCATCGGAACCATGTAACAGAGCACCTTGTAAAGAAAGTAAGTTATGAGAAGAGAGTATGAGATAAGAGAACTTATCACTAGACCCCATCATAGGCTCTACTCGTCGTGCAATTTTTAGAAACTTGTTACCAATCTCCGCACTTTTGTCTTGAGATGTTTTGAAGATGCGACTGCGCCTCCTGCAATCTGGCCAATCACGTTTCGTTCCCAAAATAACTTCAGTTTAAAAATAGAATGAAAAGGTCCCCTGAGTGTAAAGCCCAAATACGGGGGATAAGCTCTCTTATCTCACACTCTCTTGGTTATTAGTTATTTTGCGTTCAACTCTGAACATTTTGGAAATTTAGATGCGATACACTGCACAAAAACGTACGTATAAAAGAAAATGAAAAGTCTGAAGGTTTTGCAGAAGAATGTGTTCTGTCGTCCAATCACATAACCGCCATATAAAATAAATTGGGGATATAGAGTGCAAGTTCACCAACAAGAAACATGCAACACATCCAGTGATAATGCCTCTTTTAATGGACACTTTATTTTGATAATACGTAAGTTGGAAAACAATCATTCAGGGGAGGATTCAGAGTGATTTTTTAGATTCCATTAAACGGGTGAATGAATAACTAAAACAAAAATATTCTAAGAAAATAAATTAGACCTTTATCAAAATGAGGGCACCGCCTTGGCTCCCCCTTTGGATTCGCCCTTGATCAGTGATATTTTTGTTGATATTTTCTGGTTCTTTCTCGATAGATGTATGTAAAGATGTGGTGAACTACTGTAAGCAGATCAAAGAAAGGGGACTTTGCACAGCCTTCAAACAATATTGCTGCTTTACATGTGGAGGAAGTACATCTATATACCAAGAGAAATAACAACAACAAACAAAATAGCAACAACAAAAATTAACAGAAATACAAACAACACACAAAAGTGAAAAAAGCAGATGAGCAATTGTCATCAAGAATAAACGTCCCAACAGCAAAATATGGTAGAAGAATTATGTGAAGCTTCCATTTGAAGACCGCGACTTTTGAACTGCTAATTCACTTCTAGAAGACAATATTGTTAATAGCAAAATGAACGGTAATTAGAACAACAAAAAAAGAATATAAAAGCAATAACAACGAAAAAAGAAAAATACTTAATGATATAAACTTATTAACACTTATTTTGTGGCAAAAATGTGACGTGCGAGAAGCAGTCGTTGTGTGCAGATCGGACTTCCATGATTAGCATAGGAATCCCAGTCGATATAAATGTATTACGTATATAAAAAAATCGTCATTGTTTATATTTATATTTAACACTGTTTAAACATATTTAGAGACACGTTTTGTTATTAAAACTAGTAAATAATGTCAACATTTGTTTGCGAGAAGCTAAGTAGTTCTTTTGTATTTGTAATTAATATATCTTGAAAAGTCAATTGTTAGTCAAAACAGTTGGTTGACTACATGAGCATTTGCTTATAAAATATTTGCTGTCATAAATTATATTTTATATGAGTATATACAGAGGGTTTTATATTTGTAACTACATATGTTAAGTAAGCAAACTGTGACGTCATCTTAAATTAGGACATATACATAGACAATCCTTGGCTATACGAGCGTGTGTTAAAGGTGGTACATAAATGTCAAAGAATTAGTCTTAATATTTAGTGCTAGATAAGATGCACTAATTACAAATTCACCAAGGAATCAACACAATACCACAAAGGAATTGAAGTAAAAGCTGTCTTTGTTTAAGCCTCGTACAATTCTTAGTTAGTGCATAACTAAATCTTATCTAGCACTAAATAGTTAATAATCGTTTCACACTAATGTGGCGTACAGTCTACTCTGTACTTACTATATTTGAAGTATTTGCCTGCGCATAATGAGCACACCCAAATCACTTGCTGTTGACTTATTCACTTTGAATATAGCCAGGTTCCAATCCAATGCGACAGCCAAGGTACAGTAATAATTTCAACAATATAAATGTCATAACTGCATGTTTTGGAATTGCAAAGCATTCTAGTATAGATGTCGTCTTTTGCTTTATTATTATATATATTATATAGAAATGTATTCTATATTTTAATTTGAAAACTTTGTTTTGATGATTTTTCACGGGTTTTAACATTTAAAAAAATCGCCCCCAATAGGGGCGTTATAGAGCACGCGGGGATTTTAAGAGAACGAGGGAAGCGTTAGGACGCTTCTCGCTTCTCGAGTTCTCTTAAAATTCCCAAGTGCTCTATAACTCGGTAGAGCACTGCTGCCGAGTTTTCTATTCCTTTTATAAAATATTCAGACACGAAAAATGAAAGAAATGTAACATTAACGTAAGTCCTTTCATAAAACTGAATGAAATTTCGATAAAAACGATGTAAGTTATAAATCGAATTAGTAATAATAAGTCAACAAATATTTGAACTAAAGGGGGTAACTGCAAGAGTATTATGGAAAGATAGTTAATGAACTATATATTTTAGACCTTTTCTATTTTAGATAATAAAAATGTTTATTTTTCTGTTTTTTTGTGTGTTTTTTTGTTTGTTTGTTTTTTTTTTTTTTTGTTTGTTTGTTTTTTTGTTTTTTTTTTAATTAGTTTATTCCCTTAGTCGCTTCTTCTTATATATAAAGATCATGGTTATTCTGAACAGAAAAGGATGTTCCGATGGATAGATTGACAACAGCAACACATGATACAAAAAAACTGGACACATGAGTAAATAAATGCATAAAGAATTTGATGCCCACAAAAAGAGAGATGAATGAGTGAACAAATGAACGACTGAATGAATGAACGAACGAATGAACGGAAAAATGAATGAACGAATCAATGAACAAACGAATGGAAGAATGAAGAAATGAAAAAATGAATGAGTGAACGAATGAAGAAGTCGATGAACAAATGAATGAGTGAATGATTAAGTAGATGAAACGGATAAATGATAGACAAATGAACTGAAAGATAGATTGAACAGATGATTTATTGAATGAATCAGTCATGGGTTCTTGAATGAACAACCGTTGCAAAGGAGATGGAACAAAAAATATGACCGAAGGATTATGAAACAAGCCGGATCCAATAAGCGATTTTCATGGTGACGTTATTTAAGACTAAAACTAACTGAATTATTTGCTCACTTTCATTTGAAACACATGCAATAAGTACAAAATATTTTAATGATATAATTAATCCCAAAGATTTTGATTATGAAACAAAATTTCCAAAGAATGTACTGGTAGTTGTTGATAATGCAAATCGCCTTTTCTAGAAGTCAATCAAGCCTATACAATCCATATATTTATTAGATTTTTTTAATTTTACAATTCTTTAAAAATAAACGGTAAGACGATGTATATTAAATAGTTAAACGAGATTATAATTGGCTGGTCAATATCAAATTTGTGGTACTGTGTTACAAAATAAAAAGGTTTATTGATAACATAAACATGTTGATGCTCAACGGAGAATACCAACAATAATTCCGCGAAACACTAATTACATTTTAAAAGAAAATATTGTTAATTAGAACATTAGAAAATAAAGTAATTTTTATTGAATTGTGGAATTTCATATTACCACAGGTTTTTCCTGTCATACTGTCTGCGCTCTACTTCACTTGTTATTTGAATTCTAGTACTGTGTTGTTTCATATTAATTAGTTTTTTTTCTTATCGTTACACTTTCTTATTATATGTTTCACAATTTGAAATGACGTATTTACAACTTTGGCAATTCAGCTTGGTTCTTCAATATATACAATTTCAATATTATTATTATTATTAATTAATCAATAATAAAAGTTAATAAAGATCCTGCTATCCCACAAGCAATGAATTGTCTTTACTAGCAATCATGTTATTTCCTCCATTAGTGTCAATAGCAGGAATCTCGAATACTCGATGTCCGCCCTCAGTCTCGTGGTCAAACTTAAAACTAGAAGATCCAGTTAGTAACTTATTTGATGGGCAATCAATACTAGGCCAGTCAAAATCGCCTTTATATACCGTATGATCAGATACAGGATCTCTTGATTTGAACAATTGACTACGATCCCTATACATTTTTGGCGGGACCACGTTGAATCTTTGATACTTGTCTAAAAACTCTGACGTTTCTTTGAACTGTTGTTTTTCACCGGGAAAGATCTCATTCTTGACCAGCGGCCCTTTAGAGCTTACTTTGGGTTGTGCAGTCCAGCGAAAGCTAAGTCCATAATTTGTGGTGTCGTCCAAGGTCTCCTCGCGCCCAAAGCGAAGCTTCGTTCTCGGCCGCGCGTTTTTCGCGGGAAACGCTTTCCGTCCAAAGTTACCGTAGTCCATATGTGTTGTTCGGCAATCGACATCACCGTCAGGTCTCTTGTACGTTTCTGGAGATTTCTGTTTAGGGATTTTAACTTCCCAAGCTTTAAAGTCCTCATCTTTAGTGGTTGAACTGGCCATTTTCTGGTCCGTCGCAAAAAGATCGCTGATTGGACGGAATTTACGAGCTTTCGGAGCGCCTCTGAAGTCCTGAAAATCGTCTTTGAAGACTGAGTTGGAATTGAACGGGTATTCTGGCGGATTATACTCTTCTTTTTTATTCGTAAACTTTGGAGGTAGCTCTTTTGGTTGGTAATAAGTCGCGTGAGTTGTTTCTTTTTCTTGTTGGCCTTCGATGAGTATTTTATCAGGTTGTCGCCCAGAAGGTCGAGGCGGCTGATTAAATCGAAGGTAATCTTGCTGATGTATTGAAGTCCCTTTAAAAGGTTCCATAGGAGCGACGTACGAGGTACTGCGATTCACCCTCATAACTGGCTCTGGACGATACGTTTTAAAGTCCCCGTGGGACGTCGACTTGTATTCAATCCTCGCTGAGGGCATCCTCATTGTAACGCCCTTAAGATAAGGTTCCATTTTAGCAGGAGGGGCTCTGGCACCTTTGTAGTGGTCATGATGTTCAGAAATTTCCTCAAATCTATTTGGATTTGGCACAAATTTTTCAGGCTCCTTTTTCAATGGGGGCATCACATCGTAAGTCTTGAATTCCATTTTATGAGAGGTGTTCGGAGAAAAGGGTCCATCGTAATGGATAAGGTCCCTTGGTCTGTTGAAAGGCCCGCGTCGTGGTGTTGTCGTCAGGTAATTACCTTTGTATTCTGTAACAGTACAATTGTCTTCAACTCGTTTGTTGATGACACGGTTTGGGTTTGAAGGTCCATGTGGACAGCGATGGCGCCTGAGCAGTGAGAAAAAAAAATAGGTTAGAGTCTACAAAAAACATGGGCTGTGTACTTTTAACTCATTAAATGCTGATTGTGTTGATATTTTTTTCCTTTTACTTAAGAAAGACTGAAATATTTCCTGAATTTTAGAAGTGTACAGTTTTAATGAGCAAATATATTTTGATATCAGCACCGGCCACCTACGAAAAATTCCCCTAATAAACCAAAAATGCGGATACTAAAGTATATTACGCCTAGGTTTTTGATAACCACTCTTCTTTGAATATACCAATTATTAGGTATTTCATCAAGGTATCTGAAGTATTATCAATGTAACTGACAAGCCCGTGATTACATCACGATGGGCTGACCATTTTGTACAAATTTGTACAATCTCTAAATATTTGAAATGGTCGGTGTGAGTCCTAATAAAAAACATCATCACGTATGAAGCAAAGGAAAGTCAATTATTGAAATATTACATGCCGCACTGTCAAGAAATCGATGAATTTTGTATCTTTAACTCTTCGTTCTTACGCAGTGAATGAGAGCCAAGGTAATGTAAGTTACTTTAAAAGTTCGATACTTGACATGAGAGTCGTTTTCGTATGAGCTAGAAACAGTACTGTATCTTATCGTAACCGTAGTTTTTAAGCAAACATTCCACTTTTCTGCCGTATCGTAGCGGTATCTTAGCCATACCGTTTCCCACTCTTGTGAAAACGACTCTAAGGAAGAAGTCATTTTTAAAGTACAAAATTTCTTCAAAATTAAGCTTTGTAATTAATCAGCTAATTGTTTTACCACTGAAGTCACCTTCAACGTTCGGTTATTGCAGCTTTCAAGTAAATACGCTAAGAACTTTTGAAAAAATTTACAATTAATGAATGAGGGAATTCTGTCGGGACGCCGTCGTTTTTTGCATCCGTTACTCGATCCCCAAAGAGACAACCAAGCTATAAATATATCATTGAAAAGCGTAATTTAATTTTGTGACGTTTAATTTTGATATCATCAAAAGCTGAGACATGTAGACCGACTATTAGATTCAGCATTGATTATTTTGTTACATCGTCCATCATAGGTGTAGTGCACGTAGAATTCGTGTAGAATACGTGGCTTGTTCGAGCTTGTAAGTGATTGAACAGCAAACATCGTCACTACAAGACCAACTTTTAACGTAAGTTTTCAATGTTATCTTATGTAGTATGTATGTATATAGCTAGATTGTCGTAGTTTTGTTTTTGGATATTTGTTCGATGTCGATTCTATATCATTATTGTGAGTATTCATACTTAAAGTTTGTTAACAAAATCGTAAAGCAACCGGCTTTAAACGTGTCGGTTATTTCAGTTCTTGAACGTAAAAAGATCAAAATGAATATATAAAATTCATTTCAATATGTTTGAAATTTGATATTTCTCATAGAAAGAAAGCTATATATGTATATACTACATTATTTGACTTTGTGAAACGCATTTGAAAATATTTTAAAGCACGTTTTAACTAGCTATGATTCGGCATGTCATATTCAATATTTTCTATCTAATGTAACGCAATGCTAAGATGGGAACATTTCGTCCGACCACGCCTATGCCCTCTTTTCAGCCAACATGACAAAATGCAAAAGCAGATCGCGTGAAATAACACTACTCGACAATTCAGCATGACATCTATTACAAAACTATGTCAATTACATATGATAGTAGTTCATCGATTTACGATTAATTAGTAGAGAAAATGACCATTGTTTTTTTGGAACAAAAGACGAAAATCTGCCTCTAGAGACTACTCTAATACGATGCTGGAACATTTCAAAGTCTAGTGATTTTATCAATATTGCCTAGCACTAATGAACTTTGGATTCATAAGTCTGTGTTGAAGTTCAGTTCGATGAAATCAAGACAACAGATTTGTATTGGTTTTAATTTGTTTATATTAAATCTTATCGTGCGTCATAAAAACATAGTTAAAACAAACTAACGACAAAAACAGGAAATCGGAGATTATAGAACGATATTTTCATCTTTCGCAAAAATAGATATGATTCTCAGTTCCGTTCGAACGGATTTTAAACGTGGATTTTATTTATGTTTTAACATCGGATTATTTTATCATTCACAAAGGAGCACAAAAGAATGTGCATATAAAATTAGTCGTACATTTTATTATTGTATAGATTAGCTGGAAAATATTTTATTTAATCCCTCTAAACTAAACAAATTTTATGCGGCTTGTGGGGGTCCATTTCAATTTGAATTCTTTGCACGAAAATGCGCGACCATGGTAGACTGGGTAAGAAAACCGAAAACTGGAGATCTGCTCTAACGACCAGTTTTTCGAGTAAATTGCAAATATTTCACTTTGAAAAAATACAAAAAGATAGCAAAAGAAAGACGAAAGCCATTATTCATAGAAGGACAGCAACTTATCAAGGTAAAATGATTTGTTTCATTGATTTTAAGACTTTTGGAAGATAAAAATATTTTTCGTTACGCTCACATTCTGATGAATTGGCGACTGAATTGTCGGTCGAACATTAACTATAGCGGTATTTTCAACATTAGCTGTACACTAAAAGAACTGCACAAAACTTAATCATTTTTAAACGAATTTCTAATTTCTTTTTCTGAGTTAGCAGTATTTTTTAAGTGCATGTAATTTCATTAAAGATTTTTTGCGATAGAAATCTTACAGAAGTCACATGGATCAACTAGGGTGGCCGTGCATGTTGACATGAACTTTTGACACGAGTCTTTTGTGAGGAAATTCATAGTCAAAAAAGACTTCCTTAATTAATAAAGCTTCAAAGCAATATTAAAAATAGATGTTTATTTTTCTAACTGTTTTGAGAGAATTTTCTGTAAAGGAAATAATTTTAGAATCAGAAAAAGGATTTTCAGTGTTCTTGCCTTTATAAAATAGTTTCATCGAACAATTTTGCCGTTTTTAACATTTGCTTTAGAAATAGTTTATTATTATAGCAGTTTTACAACTTTAAAAATGATTCAAAATGGTAGTTTTTCCTTTTTAAAATTGTTGGATCGGATAATCATGTTTTTATACTACTAAAATTCAATGATGAATTTTAATTATTGCATTTTTGCTGAATTTATTTCAAAGTTCATTCGGAAATGCTCGAGAACTCATCTCCTCCTCGAATTTTTTTATGTCATCTTTTTACTTTGTCATAATTTTACTTTTTTCGTCCTAGGTATTTTTGTTTCCTCTCTCCTTCTTTCTTTTAATTTTTTGTTAATTTTTTCCCTCCTCTCTTTCTTTTAGCCCTTTTTTTAAAATAAACACTTTTTCGCTTTTTTATTTCGTCGCTAATTCTTTCCTTTCCTTTATTTAATATCCACTTTTCTCTTTCATATTTCATTAATAACTATATGTGCACAAAAAGAAACAGATGATAAACAGTTCAATAATGAGTCTTTGTGTAGTGTTTGTACCTTCATTGTCGCTAATCAAAGCCTTGTTTTTTCATCAGCTTTGTTGGTGTGATGTTTATTTGATTTCATTGATTGAAAAGAGATGTCCACAAATTAAATGAAATCGTTGATTTTATCAAAAGACCTTTGCTGCACCGGAAGCTGAGGGAACCGGAAATGAAATCTCTTATAATCAATATCTCTGGCGGCAGCATAGTCTGGAATATACTAGTGTGATTTTCATATGACCGTGATAGAAAATAGACCATTGAGTTTGTAAATGACAAGCAACAAAAGAAAACAGAGGCTTCTGTGTTAAAAACTAACGATTAGTTTTTGTAGAAAAACAATATAGCGATGATCCATCGAATTCAGAATTCGAATAGTTAAAGAGCCGAGATGCATATGCATGCGACAGTATTTTTTTCCTTTTTTCTTTTCTTTTATTCATTCATTTATTTATTTTTTTGTAATTCATATTTACATGTTTGTTTGTTTGTTTGACGGCCTGTATTCTTTTTCGGAAATTTGTCACCATTTTGTCATAAATAAATAGACCATTAAAAAAGTGATGTGGGAGTGGCGGACTAGGTGAGAGGTGCAGGGGTGCACACCCCCTCCTGGAAGGATTTTGAGTCCTTGTTTTATCAAATATTTCTCCAAAATAACCTCAGTATTTCATGTTTACTGGGTAGTGTACCCCCCCTCCTGAAGATAGCATGCACCCACTCCTGGAAACAATTATGGATTCTCCCCTGTGGGGAATGGAATTTTAACCTCATTTTTGCGGAAAATTTGTTTTCTGTCTTTCTGATTATGCAGGATTGTTTTTCGTGGTTAAAATAATAACTTTTCTTCACGTTTCTTTCTTGTCCTCATTTTTTTCGTTTTTCTTTCTCCTGTATTTCCTAAATCCCCACCCCCAACAAACAATTTTTGTATGGTCAGTCTCTTAAAACTGCGTTCTACCAAATCATTCCGTAACAACGATAGTTTTTTAAGCATTAGCCAAGCTGTAATCAGAAGCCGGTTGTACTTGCTTCGTAACCACAAGTGGTGGTCTAATCTGAACTATATATCTGATATACACCAAACACACACAAAGAACTCTCCCTGCGCACACTCGAAAACTAGGAGTTCGGGCGTTTCATTTGGGGAACTTGGTAAGGACCGTAAAAAAGAAAATTACTTAAATGATGTTTTTTTAATATTCACACAGCTCTAGTTTGCTTATAGATATTCTGAATACTCAAATTTCTTGTTTGATGGAAACTGTGTCTCTACAGGCATGGTTTTGCGTTAGTGGTGTTTTTTCGGTCAAATTCAACTTGGTAGCCTTATAGCGTAGAGGTTTAGTTTCATTTTGGATAAATGTTTTGGGCTATTTTCATGAAAATTGTGCTTTCTGTCGTTTTTTTTTAAGAAACAGCTTATTACTTTGAACAAGGTAATATAGGTCCATAACCAAACCAGAATGGTTACCTAGGCAGTAGACCAACTAATATGTTCTCAACTAGGATTGTCCAATTTATAGCTATCAATTACCCCCAAAGTTTACGGTCTCACTAGGAATAACTTTTTTATGGAATAAAATATGCAAATATAACGCAAAAAATATCATGCAACTTTGGAAATCTGAATGGAAAAATATAGTTTAAAAAAATGGTTTATATTGTCGGGTCAGTTATACCTATTTCAAAAAAGGTCGCCCTTAGATTTTTCTGCATATCGCATACTGAATATCGACTACTGCATTCCAAGACCGAAATATATAAAATTATCAGTAATCATCTTAATTTGCAAGCATGTCGGCTTCATGTTCCAAAGATTTACGTTCAGACTCCATTTTCGCAGTTCACATGGCACTCTTCGTTAATTAACATGCCCAATGCATATCGGTCTTGGAATGCAGTATTAGGCATTCAGTTCTCAGTATGCGGTATCTAGAAAAATCCAAGGACAACCTTTTTTTAAATAGGTCTATATATGAATGGCCGTATACAGAGGTTTGACATGATCGCATTACAGAGGTGTCCGTTAAAATGATGAATGAAGACCCGCCAACCATATTTGTTAATTATTAGAGATGCCTTGATGGCCTGTAGTTTGTTATCTGTAAAAGTATGTTACTGTATCGACCAGTGATCTAAAGAAAACTTATACCCTTGCGCGCATTGAACCTTTCAAAGTCGATTGTCATTGTTAATCCAGTACAACTCTATACTAGATCGTACTAATCCCTCGACGGCAACTCTATCTATTGCCTCTAGATCTTGACTCTTGGTATCTCTGATTGTGGTTTTGGAAGATTTAAGTCTGGTTTGGAAGCGTGTTCCTGGAACTGGCAACAGTAGGTGCCAAGATATACTTGGAAAGATTGATGTGCGATCTAGTCTTTGTTAGAAGAACTATCACAGTGCTATGTCGGCTAATCTAAAGTAAGTAATTGCTAGAGAATGGTGCCTTATCTTAAGGTATAAACCATATTTTTTGCAGCTTGAGCGTGGGTAGTAGATATCTAGTTATATATCATCTTGCTTTTTTACTTTTTGATCACACCTATTCAGTGTTATACAAGCAAACTTTGCAGTTTGAGCGCGGAATCTGTTGTAGTGATGTGGGTCGTATACATGTACTAGTTACGTCAAGTTGTTTTTAAATTTTTGCCCACAACTCGTTAGTATGCAAGCAAAATTGCCTATGTGTATATATACATAATGTTATATTTCCCGTGTTCGCAATTGCTCCTTTGTATAGTTTGGAGTGTGTGTACTTCAGTGTGCACGCAATGATAAACCGTGACATCGTAATAGTTTCCAAAATTATTCATTCAATTGATAATGCAAATTCAATAGTTATAATTAATGCGAATTGGATTATAGGACAGAGTATTACGTAAAACGCCAAGTTGATTGAACAACTTTAACAGCCAGTTGAGTCTCATGCAGTTGCGCTAGAATCATTGACATATTTTGCGCGCTCATTTCATTGACTTGTCTTGATATCAACTGCACGCGGGAGCAGCCGTAACTGGCTAACAAATATCGAGGGCGAGATGGACACTACAAATCGGCTAAATGATTATATACAGAATCGATAAACTGGATTACACGTAGGTCTGATTTATGAAAAACACGGTCGTATTAGTTTAAAATGATAAATGTTTTTGAGTATTTAGTATTGTTTAACAGTTCAAACAGTTCCTGTATGGCCTAGTTTAGTTCGACATGGTTTTTTGCCTGTTTTTTTTAATCAGTATTTATAACGATTTAAGTATATTGTGACTGTCATGGACACGTGGAATTGAAAAAAGTTCATTGATTCGTGAGTTCCTATTTTCGTTTTTGTGTGGAATGCGGACTTCATGTCATTTACACAAATTATTTATAACTCTTTGAATGATTTGTAGATGTTTTAAGCGTTTCAAGTGGTTTATTTTGTCTCTAAGACTACTCTTTATGTGCCAGTAGTTTAAATAACCTTGGAATGATCAATTCAATTAATGTTTATCGCATTGAGTTCTGGAATTCAACCCAACATAAATAAACTATTGATAGGCTACTATCTTATCTGCAGATTGTAATGTACACGGTCGTTTGTATAAACAACTCTAGTTAAATGAAATGAAGAGAAACAATCTTAGTGAAAAAGAAAACGCTTGTTTGGTCCAATTAAAGTCAACAATAAAATTAAAGGACTGTAAGTACAATCAAATCAAAATTTTGCCACTTTTTACACATAAATTCATTGTAATCAACTTGTTATAAATCTTTCTTTACTTTTTTCTTTCTTTTGTTATAATTTTATTTACCCTTGTGGTGTGTTTACTTTATTTTCCATCCAAGACGTGTTGCAAATTCGAAGCATTCAAAAAAATAGCATTTAACAGTCGAAAAATGCTTATATATATTTTGCTTACCAAAAAGCGCCTAAAAAGTCAGTAAGATTGTTGGCAGAAACATTTTTAGACTTTTGAAACTACATTTCCATCTAAACATTCGGCATTATTAAAACGCTGAAACAAACTTATTTGAATCAGGCTATTGCATGAGCTCTTGTAAAACAGCGGCAACATAGTAAAGCAATTATGCGTTAATTATTTTCTTATATAAACTTTTCGTTAGTGTATATCAAGTAATATGAGAAGTATATTCAATAATTGTGCAAGATAAGAGAAGTGCTAATACCTCCCTCAACGATAACGCATGCAAAAATAGAAAATTCTATATCGTAGCTATACCATTTGTTTTAGATCAACTCGAAAAAAGCATTACGCAAAGACTGATAAAATGATGCTTAAAGAAGAAGGTTACGAATAGGTTGATTGGATGGAAGCCATTTGACCGTTGTGCCACGCCTTTGATGAAAACGTGGACTCTGGATTTGAAAAAATAATCCCTTATAAGAAATAGAAAATTCTATATCGTGGCTGTACCATTTGTTTTAGATCAACTCGAAAAAAGCATTACGCAAAGACTGATAAAATGATGCTTAAAGAAGAAGGTTACGAATAGGTTGATTGGATGAAAGCCATTTGACTGTTGTGCCACGCCTTTGATGAAAACGTGGAGTTTGTAGTTTTCTATTAAACATTATTATTATTATTTGAATAAATTTTTGACGACCATACAATTACTTTATCAGGCTTAGGATAATTACAATTCAAATAACTTCTTCTCGCAATTTTCCTTATTATTAGTGATTCTTTGTTAATCGAATTCCAGTGGTTGTAATTTTGTTTGATTAAGAAAGTTTAGAGAGTACTTTGAAAATAGCTAACTACTTGTGATTCTAAGCAAAACACTGATGTGATTTAAAGTAGTTTCCATGCTCAGTCATTTACAGATTCATTTTGTACACGGTTACTCATTGTTCGAACTTGAAAGTACGGAATTTCAGTTCAATATCAGAACTGTTTATCTTGATACTAATAAACCATTATCTTGATGTTACATAAATAAAAAAAATATTCACTCAACGGAGAACATTTGATGGAAAGAAAGGAATTTTCGAATTTAGGATTTAATGTAAACTTTAGTTAAAAACATGTGGATAAAATTCCTTCTCAAAAGACCTTTGACCCTTGTATTAATTATAAAAGATAACGAAACCATTAGGCTTCTCTTCATTCTCTGACATTAGTGAACACTTCAAGTCGCTAGTTGATTCACTTTCTGATAACGAGAAGAGCCCTAAAGGCACGAGCTCTCGGCTGAATTACCAACGATTGAAACCTTAAGCTAAGTACTCTTGGACGACTAAAGTAGATTGAACGAAAAAACAGGTACAATTCAAGTTCAGTTTTCACTTGCATTTTTTTCGTGATACTGACTGGGTAGATAGAGTGAATGAAAATTCACCTCATTGTTCACGATTCGTGCGTTTTGCACGACTCGAATGAAGCCCCAATCGTTACCCTACTAGTTTAGTTCCTCTAAAACCAACACTTTTATTTTCTTGCTAATTAATCGTATTTGTGTATTATCGTGAGTGCTAAGCAGCTTATTCTAGAAACAATGCAAAGGCAGCAAATATTCAAGCGATATTATGGCTGACTAGTTCACTCGATGTGTTACTCGCTTACTATAAAATACTACTTTATTATGCGATGTAAAAATCTTTTAATATGAAGTAGTTCGCCCGAAATGTCCTACCTTTTTCCAACTAGCATGAACTGGTGATTAACAAAACGCAATTAATGAATACTGAAGTTGCTCGTTTAAGTTATTTATGCCTAGGAGATTTATCAATCAGTTGATATATTCAGCACAAAGCATGTTGGGTATAACTGAGGATTATAAAATACTACAATAAATAGACTGTAAGTTTTATTTGCGCCATTCCAATACGATACTCTAGCTACTAGATCGTGCAAAAAAGTTACAGCTAAAATCGTTGCATCACGACCGGGCGCATTTGAAACTTTGACTGTTTTTTTTTTCTGTGACATCAACCATCGATCCACCGAGGCAGCATCATTGATGTCGCAGAAAAAATCAAAATCCAGTCTGAGGCACCCGGTCGCGATGCAACAATTTTAGCTGTAACTGAGCTGACCGAAACATATCGAAAAAATTGAAGATCATGGTCGTTACATAGAGACCCATAGACTCGAGGCCTAGGGCGCAATCGTGAGATTAGTCCTAATCAACTAAATACTCTACATAATGGCATAGGTAATTGACTCAATACGTTGGAATTATAGAGTAGCTACAATACCAACACGATAACTAGGGATGAGCAAGGTTGCCGTTGCCCTTAAAAGTATCAAATTAAGGAAAACATTTATGTGACTATTCATACAGAGTACGGGTCCCTTCATCCAAGGAATCAATCAAGGGAATTTTTCAATACTTTTCTATACTACATAAACTTGCAGTAGAAGACATTCAATTTGGGTCAAAAAATAAACGAATAGAAGAGGCTGTGTTTATAACTCCATCGGCAACGCCCACCCACCCACTTTTGAAGGACATAGTTCAGATCGAAAACGAGCATTTTCAAAATAACATTGGGTAGAATATAGTAAAACAATGCAAAAGGTTCGAAATAAAGACATTGCAAATTCGGTTATAATATATGATAAACCACTGTCGATGATCATGTCTGCTCGTCATCAAAGGCTCAACGTCCTCTTCCTCTTTTTCTTTCTTCTATCTCACTAAGTGCATTAACTATATTGTGGCATAGTGTTCAGTTCGTGTGTTAGAGATCGATCGATTAACGTACAACGATAACCTTATGGTCTCATTGCCGATAAAATAACAGTCTGTTAGGAGTTATGTATACTAGCTATTACCGCGTCTCATTGATAGCTAAGCTTCTCAGTTTTCGGTGAATGTATGAGTTACACGGAATGATGGGATAGCAACATGACGTCACTAAGAGAAATTAACCGGTAATAATAATGGACAATTTTTTTAAAAACTTTTTTGCAACTTTTTTCTTTCAATTTTTATGCTTCTTTTTTTCTCTCTCTCTCTCTCTCTCTCTTGTGCGTTTTTCATTCGACTTTTATCTTTTCTTAATTTCGTTCATTTAATTATTTTTTATCTTTGTTTAAATTTGCCGTCTTTCAACAGTTATCTTTTTTAATATACGATTCCATCTATCCGGCAAACTCTTTCAGTACTTGGTATTAAAAAGACAACTTTTAAAAATAATTGCCTGCTTGAATATCTTCAAAAAGCTACAATAATATTTTATAATTACTTGGAAAAGAAAACAATCAATCGAAAATATTGTAAATACGAAATACATGAGTTATAAATATTTTCTTAACATATCCACTTTGCACTCATTAAAAAAGTTTACCTTTCATTGTAAAAATTTCATCTTTAAAAAAAATTCATCCATTTTAAATAAAAATTGTTGAGTAAAATGTGAGTTAATTTATAACACCGTAAAGTTGTATAGCGAAACTAAAACATTTGAAAAATCATCCATTTGCAAAATCACTTGTATTTTAAGTTAGCATTGATGAGATCGACGTGATTAGAAGATAAATTGTAAAACAGTTTAACCAAACAAACACCTGCTCTGCAAATTGGATTTTTTTCCTTTTTTTAATATAAATAAATGACCTCTCAAGGCGAGAAGTCGGATTATAGCAGCATTTGCAATATATTTTATATTGTGTCGACAAACAAAACAAGAAATATACTAGAAATGAATAAAACCTGCTTCTTAACATGAATTATTCAAGTAACAAAGAATACTTGAAATTGATTGCTTAAAGACACAGATGTTTCTTGAGGTTTCGATGCATGTACTTGCATTGCCCAAAATGACTGAAGAGAAATAGTTTATTAAAAAATCAATTTTGATTAATTTGTTATTTTTCAACGAATTATCAATGACCTAGCTCATTTTCAAAAATACATTTTTAATCCAATCCAATCAAATCCAGTAAAAAAGCAATAAAAATTAACATAACCTTGTCTGTATAAATCAATTATATCGAAATTTTCACAATCCAGCTTTTTATGTAAAAAAGACATTCATTTTCACCTTAGCACAATAATCAGGAAAGCGTTCATTTATATAAGTCTGTTATTTTCTAAGCGATTCAAAGCGTGACAAAAGAATTAGGAAGAGGATAAATAATTAAAAGAACCGAATGCTGTACAATTAGAAAATGTTTAAGGAAAACCTTTTAAAAAGCTAGATAGTCATTTGAAATTAAATCAAGCATTTAGAACGACTTCACTGAAATCATTTGGAATTTTCTGACTTTCAGTTTCTTTGTAATTAACCCTCGGATTTCATAATAAAAACGCTTCCGATATTTTAGATATTTGAAATTTAATATTCAAACCACTTTGATGAATTTTGTTTTAAAATTATGAATGTGAAGCAGCATTACCGATAAAGTCAGCGATATGATGTAGAACCGGCAACAATCTGACACTTTTTTAGGTTTTGTTGACTTTAAATCATCTACAAGCCGAGTAGAAGTAACATTAGCTCTTCTAAGTTGATCATCAGTAACCACTGGCAACCAGGTCAAAAGAAGTTATTATGTGTCCTGTCTTGGCTTTAGTAATATTATTCCATGTTCTACATCCGATTCGAAGTTCTGATCATTCGATTTCAAATGTTTCGAGAATCTAGCATTCGAATGGCTTTATTTAGCACTGAAATAGCTTTCTTGTCAAGTGTAATGTTTCCTTAATTGAAATTATCACGTGCAGTAACACTTCGGACGAATGATATTTATTTGTCTCAATCAAAAATCTCGGCTCTAGAAATATACATGAATTCGATTTCGAACGCTTGATCACTCGTTCTAGAATCTTATGAAATTGTCAAGATTTCAAACACGCATTCGATTTCAAACTGCGAAATTTTCATTGTGAAACAAAGTCAAACTTTGAAGAATTTGAGCCGATAATCAAGAAACTAAAATAACTTTTAGTGAAAAGTCATAAAAGTTACTCACCCACAGCTGCATATTTCACAAATACACTTCTTAGTCATTCTAAGAACGACTGAACCAGCGAGTTTACGGCCTTTACTGAGTCTTCGATGGAATTTGTGTGCACGCAGTTCGAAGAAAGATGCTAGTAGTAGTATACATGTTGTCTGACGTTGTTATGACGACCTGTGATGGCCCGCTGCTTGGGCTGGACACCGCTATTGAGAGTAAGTGACCCGTGACGAGGTGTCCCCTGTGCGGTTTGCTTTTGAGCCACTTCTGCCGACCAGTGCCGGATTTTTAGTTAATGAAACATGATAATTGAACAACATTCGCTCTTTAGACTAATTAAATTTATATATGCAATTTATTTTGTTTAATATTAGGACAAGTTGTCTGAAATAAAAGTAGCTTTCAAGATCTCTTTCTGAAATGAGAGTTTAAATGCAAATGAGTTGACGGTGAATATTTAGCTATGTAGTTTTTGCCAAAAACTGGCAAGACAAATGTAAAAGTAAAGATGCTGTATCTAAAAAATGCTATATAAAAAAGGTTGAAATACTTTTTGTAATTTGCAGTATTATCATAGAGATAAAAATGGAGTTTTCTTTCATTTAAAAAATTCTTCGATATAGAAAAATAAATAAATAAATAAAACAAATTGACAGCCGACTGGAATTCAACTAAAAATACCACGTTCTTTCTTTCTTTTAGGGACGGACCATTAGATATTTGAGGGGGGGGGGGGGGGGTGGGCAATTTTTTTGTGCACGATATTTTTTCCCGTGTGGTGGTTGTGCAGGATATTTTCTTCCTCCCTGCTCGATATTTTTTATTGTCACATCTGCCGTACATGATTTTTTTCGCTGTTTAAGCTTGTGCTCGATATTTTTTTGGTATTTGCCCAACTCCCTATCAAATATCTAATGGTCCGTCCCTTAGTTCTTTTATTTATTTATTTCTTTGTGTTGATTTTCTTAGTTAAGTTAAGTCATTATATCGTGCAAAGACGGTTCTTTGTTGAGTGTCGTTATATATTCTTAATGGCGGCCTATCAGTTTCATAGTTGCTGACAGTTTTTTGTTTAAAAGTGACAAATTACTCTAGCTATTACCAAACAAATGCATGAAAGTGAATAAACTGAAAAAATGATATTACAGCACTTTTTAATTTTAATTTTCTGCCGTTTTCAAACCTACAGCTATTCTTAAAAAGGTTGTCTAGTTGAGATACTGATTTAGACCGATTTAGTGATTAACCGCTGTCATTTGCATATATCAAGTTTTTAGTTTTCTTGTTTTAAAACAAAGTTGCAAATATTATATAGTTACATGGTTTATTATATTTATGTGATGAAGTTATTTTGTAAATTTTGACTCACCATTTCTTAAAAAGATAGAAATCATGAGATATGCCAATGACTTTGCTATTCGCTAAATCAGTATTTCAACTGGACATCCATTTCAAGAATAGCTGTATATCTTGTATTCAATACGTCGTAATGCTCGATTTCGTTGTTGTTGTTGTAGTTTTTTAGTGATTTTTGTTTGTTTGCTTGATAGGTTTTGTTTTTCTATTCCTTTTTGGCTTCTGTACATTATTTTATTTTTCCTTCACAGTTTTACTCTTGTTTGTTGTTGTCCAACTTTTTTGACGGCTATCACCTTTGTTGTCTTTTTTTCCGTCATCATTTTTTCCTCTTTAATTCATTAATTTCGACATGTTTCTCCGGGTATAGTGAATCAAATATTCGCCCAGTCTACCATCAAACAGTTCCCACACAGGAGGCCCATCTATTTGAAATAGACAGGGTTAAACTACAGAAACTACGTCGAAGCAGACAGCTCCTGAGTACACATAAAATAGTCCATTTTCGAACTATGCAAACATTAGACAGATATGCCAAAAGTAGTTATTCAAACTTAACGGAAGAATGCTTCGGCCATAAGATCCATCACTCCAAATACTAATTCCCTCAAATAGCTCGTTAATAAAACCTCGATATTAATAGAAATACAACGTATGACTTACTCCGCAGAATTAGCCCACGGCTGCGGTTTCAAACGATGCAGAAAATTCACTACGTAAACTCGGTTGATGTTTTCTCTGACCTTAACTCAAGATTAGCATAATCATTTTTAAGAAGTGTTTTGAGCCCTAAGGCATTAATGACAACTTTGCATCATCAAAACAAGAAATCAAAGACTTGTTTCGAAACTCGTGGCTACAAGGTGAGGCAAATTCATACTTACAACTCTTTATAACGCATTCAGGCCATCAATTGTTCCTTTAACTTTAACTCACTTCTATCAAGACTTTTGGCCTCGGAGCTGTGATCGTCAACAGCAAAACATCAGAGAACTAGCGCATAACATAGATTGTTTACACTCTTTCATCGAGTTTGCTCATCTCGAAAATTTAAGCTGAGTTTTGATTTGTTCACTTCCTCCCGTGTCAAAACTTGTACACTTCAGAGTTTCGCCCAGACGTCTAGTCGAGGTGTAAAACTGTTCGTCAGAGTGGCACCACCAAAATACAAGAGATAGACAATACATTTGATTAGGAATTATTAAGGTACCCATGTGTTTTGATAACCTCAAGTACATCTGAAACTTTGCTGATATACGAAAGAATTAATATTAACTTCATCACAAACATAAAGGGAATGTCAAGGATATAGCGAAAATAATCTTTATACCGAAACATGCATGGAATCTTGTGGAATCTGGTCAACAAGATTAAAATTTGTTTATCACGTGATTATGTTTTGTCAAACTCCTCAGCAGTTTTGACCCAAATATTTCTTTTCGATAAAGCTCAGATACCAAAGTTAAGTTGACCAATGTTTGTTTTATTCATTGATATTCAATTCAGTTCAAACTGTTTCAGGTGTTACATAATCATTGAATCCGAAAATCTATAATGGGAAAATTGCGTGTTTCATTTATTGCAAGTCCTTGAATTAGTAGGGATCAATATTTAAACACTTGCATGCGTCAACTACCCAAAACATTGTAGCATTCATCTTTTTCTCCTAAAGACTAATACCATTATTTTCAAGTCTTGTTCTGTATGGCAGATGAAGACATTCAGAGCTG
The DNA here is from genome assembly GCA_918843875.1 of Diadumene lineata. NCBI lineage: Eukaryota > Metazoa > Cnidaria > Anthozoa > Actiniaria > Diadumenidae > Diadumene > Diadumene lineata. The sequence goes on from OU974079.1 coordinate 4,797,922, forward strand.
AGAAAGAAAGGAATGAGACTGGATATCAATCCCACTTTTTCTCTGTTTCATGCACTCAACAAGAACGGGCTTACATCGGTTGAGGTTGACATAACGCATATTTAATTTTTGTCTATGTTATACGGCAGTCACACGCGGCCTGACTCAGAGACTGATTTTACCATTGAACGTTCAGAATGGTGCGCAGTTTCTTCGATATAAAAGATCACCTACACTACAAGTGAAGGCCACATACTTATGTTTTTGACTGTCGGATACCATATTTACCGCCTGGGTTGAAGGAAGCGCTGGATAGCATTTTTAACTGGATAAAATTGCAACCTATTCAGTGTATATAACATTCCATTTGCAGGTGACAACTTTTATCCATCGGCAAATTTTACTCAGGCTTCGTCCAACCGAGCCAAGTGTCACTTTATTGTTTTGGCTTTCAGTTTCATATACTGTTGACTGGTTGTTTGTAAATGACAGTTATATTAAAGTCAAACATATCGGTTCAACAGCACCGTCATGGCATGGGGATAACAGTTCAATTCCTTTCGCTAAAAATAAAAATACTGCTTTTATTTCTTCTTGTGAGTTATTTATATCTACACAAGAATTACGTTTGTACATACTAACATGCATATATTCAGAGAGGATTCTGTATGTTAGACAAATCTAGACTTGCGAGTCAGGATTGTTTTGTTTGTATATTTACTATTTTTGTCTCTTCAGTATTGGGCGAGGAATGTAAACGTCATACATAAGACGTCATATTCATAATCCAAAAGATATATAGACTCAGAACTTGATTATTAGTCACTGGATAAATATTGAAATTGTTTCTGTTTTGAAAAGGAATGCTATGAGACATAAACATGAAACCAGACTAAAATTGTTGGCGTGCAAATAATCCATATATATTTTATTTTGGTCGTTTCTTTTGGCATTTTTTAAACATTATGCACTTTGCAAAAGCTTGTGTTGGCTGACACTAGTGCTGTATGTAATTGGAGTACAACACACGACCGCGTGTCTTCAGCGTGCATATAAATAAATGTTTCTTTTAATGTTTTTCTTGTCTTGAATTCTTCTCTTTTCTGTCAACTTTTTAAATGAAAATATTTTAATTTTTCGCTAAAATTTAATATATAGATCAAGTTGTTCTTAGACGAATTTTTACTTCGGTTATCACCTCGTGCTGCATTTTCTCGTTCACTTTACAGTCTGAACGTGCGCATGCGTACGTCCGGTTGGTCGGTAAGTTATTCACATCAGGATCAGCTATTCAGGTTAGCCAAATTGGGTAATTTTCTCGTGAGATTCAAATATTTTCTAAAGCCGATTCGTCACGTACCTCTCTCTTTTAATTAGTGTTAATTGAAAATTAATTAATAATAATTAATCCTCAACAAACATGGGTTGACCTTGATTGTATCAATAGACAACGTATTGTTCCCAAGAATGCGTATATGAGATGTTTTAGCTTCTTCGGTTCGATATTTATGGTTCGAACAAAAAAATGAATAGCTGAGAATTTATATAGACCTTCAGTTCATGCAGCGACAGCTCGAACGCTTGACCTTCACACCGGCTTTCCCGTAGCGCCGATCGTCGTCTGAGTGATGTTTAATAGCGGTCGTCTTTTTTCCATTCTGAAAAAGAAATCCACCTTCTGCTAATATTCGATCGACTGTCTGTGTTGTTCATCGAGTTGAAACAGGGAACGATTTTGCACATAACGAGCTGAAAGACTCATAAAGCACATTGTATTCCCCGAGATACGTCGTTAAAGGGCAGCGCTACGCATAGTTTTTGGACATTATGCCGCTATCCAGTGTACTTCATATTCACAAAAACAGACATGAAAACTGACAAAGTCAACGAGATCGAGAGCTGGCAAGGATATAAAAGGCCCAGATGTCCCCGGCCAGACGGACCACAGTACGCCCGTCGAGAAAAGCAGTCGAGATTAGTACGCGATATACCTTTTTAAACTGTTTACAACCTTTATTTAGCAGACGATAAAAAATGTCGTTTTTTGCTAGATCGCTTATGTTTATTATGTAGCAGTGTGTAATTAAGCCTTTTAATATCTTTATAATTGCCTATTTAGCAGATGATATGGAAGGAAATTGTCATTTTATTAGTAATTACAATATCCTAACGACTTTCTCCGTAATGATTAACATCAAGTTTTGCTAGATTGCTTATGTTCCATCTATGCAAGCGTGTAAATTATCCCTTTAAACTGTTTATAACTGTCTATTTAGCAGATGTAACTGGAAAATGTAATTTTATTAGTAATTACAACGACGCCATCCGTAATGATTAACATCAAGTTTTCCTAGATTGCTTATGTTCGATCTATGCAATTGTGTAAGTTATCCTTTTAAACTGTTTATAACTGTCTATTTAGCAGATGTAAGGAAAAATGTCATTTTATTAGTAATTACAACGACGCCATCAATAATGATTAATATCAAGTTTTCCTAGATTGCTTATGTTCGATCTATGCAAGTTATCCTTTTGCTGTTTATAACTGTCTATTCAGCAGATGTAAGGAAAAATGTCATTTTATTAGTAATTACAACGACGTTATCAATAATGATTAACATCAAGTTTTCCTAGATTGCTATAAGTTATTCTTTTGCTGTTTATAACTGTCTATTCAGCAGATGTAAGGGAGAATGTCATTTCATCGGTAATTTTATCCTGCCTAATTTTTTGTTGTGATTGCCCATGTTATACAATTATACCAGTATATAATTTACCCTTTCAAAACTGTAGCAGATGTAAAGATGAAAACATATTGCACATAGAGTGTGCTTGTGTATTTTCATGTGTAGTTTCATCCTGCATAATTTTTTGCTATGATTGCCCAAGTGAAACAATTATGCCAGTATATAATTTACCCCGTTTAAAACTGTAGCAGATACTGTAGCAGATGTAAAGATGAAAACACTTTGCACATAGAGTGTGCTTGTGTATTTTCATGTAATTTCATCCTGCATCATTTTTTTGCTATGATTGCTCATGTTTTACAATAATATCAGTATATAATTTACCCTCTTAAAACTGTAGCAGAAGTAAAGATGAAAACATTGCACATAGAGTGTGCTTGTGTATTTTCATGTGTAGTTTCATCCTGCATCGTTTTTTGCTATGATTGCTCATGTTTTATGATTATGCCAGTATATAATTTACCCCGTTTAAAACTGTAACAGATACTGTAGCAGATGTAAAGATGAAAACACTTTGCAGATACATTGTGCTTAGGTATTTTTTATGTGGTTTTTATTAAACCTTAAATGGGGGCAGTAGGTCTTACCATTTACAGTCTTTGTGGAATGCTTAAGAGATACACTAGTTATGCTAATTGATCTTTTTTACGTCACACTTTCGTCTCGTGATCTGATATGTAGTTGTGTAGGTTTTTGTCATTCCCAGACAAACACTGACGTTCGACCTGCTAGTAAGTATAGAACAGTTTTATTTTTCTTAATATATGATACCAAATTTTAATATTTTTATTTATTTATTTATTTATTTTTTGTTATATCGTTTTCTATAAAGCGATAATTTTCTCAACTAAAATCTACATGGCCTCCATTGTTTTACTTGCTGTAGTCCAAAGGCAACCAAATGCAAATTGCTTATCATATTTTGATGTGCACTTTTTGATAGGTTTGTCTAGTCATTTAGAGGTTTTAATTTTTTTTTCAAGGTGTCCGCCATCTTGGATTTTTTGTGTGGGTTATCCATAAGTCGAAAAGGTTTTTTTTAGAAGACGCATAGCACAGCTCACGGAATGTATGTTGCAAACTTGTCTAAGTTTGATGAAGCATGTTGGACCATCTCTTGTAATGCAGTAATTGTTAGTTATTAATGCTATTTTCACTTCAACCCTCGCTAATGTAGCTGTAAGTGCACGAAAGAGACCCTGGACTCCCTTCAGCTACGACGCTGTCCTTACATTTATTCTCGTAATCGATAGCGGATTTACATCCTCGGGATCATGAATTGCATAAAGCAATACACCATAATAGCTGGAACTGATTCTATACGATTCATTTGATGTCGATGTCAAGCTTCTGTCTGTAGTAGCGAGGTGTCTGATGAGGGGCGTGGGGACTTAAAATTCGAGTTGACCAATGTATCCAAATGAATGTATATCTTTTTTTATTAATACTAATTAGACTTCAACTCTTTCAGATAGTTAGATGGCCACGTGCTGAAAGTACTACTTTAAGGTAAAAATATGAACACGCAAGTGACCACATTAACTCATACTTCGTGAGTCGAACTAATAGAGCTCAAACACTAAAAGTGTGCAACATAAATACCGCCAAATAGTGCTATTTTATGCAAACTCTATTGTGTTATTTTGTTTAAATTTATTACATGCTTTTTACTACTGAATATAGAGATAACCATTGCACACATTTAGTGTTTGTTCATTTAATTGCCATAATCTTTAATACACAGTATAAAATGTTTAACATCAGACAGTGTCAACTTCCATTATTAGTTGCAAAACTGCAAGGCGTTGGATATGAGTAGAAAAAAAATTGGATAAATAAATTGATACCATAAACCAATCCGATCCGATTAAAAAAAGAAAAAAATAGCAACACTACCATTCGACTTTTACACCCAGTCAGACTATGTTTGTCTTCGACAAGAAACGATCCAAATAGGTCTTTGTAGGTTGAAGTAATATTCAGTGGAAACTGCATTATTAAATAGAAAATTGTTACAACTAAGAACATGCAACCTACCAAAATACATAAGTGCGCGTACATGCATTCCAAGTGAAAACCACAAGGGAATATGTTTGGTTGATGAGTGAAGAAACAATCCAGCAAGCGCATGCAATGTCGTGTAAACGGAGGAAAATTCCTCCAGGGAAGGGGATTGTCTATCAATGTCCTTTTCAACGAGTTTCAGCACGTTACCTAAAACGTTTCTGCAAAGCCATCGACTTGATCTTCAAATCTCCTAAGAGCTTGTTCTGTCTGAGCCTTTTATAACAGATTCGCCTTACCTTCAAGATAAATAACCAGTGGCCGAAACAACTTAATTGAGGATAGGATTTCCTGTATTTGCAGTGTTATTGAGTTTATATGAAGGGTTCGATGAAACTATGGTTCAGCTCTTTAGTATCTATTTTTATTTCTCTTTGAGAAGCCTGCTCCAGGATCAGTAGACTTGCTTTGCCGCAAATTTGTGTTTTCTTGAAAATTGAAACTGTTGTTCTAGTCTACAACGATGGACAAGTATCTAATGAGCGCACCTGCAAGCAGAAATATTATTTTACGATCAAAATTTGAGTAATAAGCTGCGCGTTTTGTTAAATAAATCCACCTAGCAAAATCTGAGGCTTGAGCTTTTGACGGATTCCATTCTCTTTGACATACCAGCGACCATACTTAGTGATGATCATCAAATCATCCAGGAAATTAGATTACAAATGCGTCTGAATTGATTACAAATGATGTCATCTTATCAAGTCTAGACGATTTGAGACGTCTTTTAAAAGAATAGAAATTGTCGATCAGAGACCAACGCGAACTGTTATCGATCGATCCATCGGTTTTGTTGTGATTATCTCGAAGGTTATCAGTATAAGTATTTTATCTTCAACCAAACTGAGGAACTAAGTTTGGCAAAATAATTTTGTAGCTCCGAAACTGAGGAAATAAGTTTGGCAATTGGTTTGTAGCTAGAACGCACTACGATCCTTGGTGTAACTAGCTATTTCAAATAACGTCGTCATCACCAAAAGACAAGAATAGGTCATTCCAAGACTGCTAGGGACTATGGGTATAAATATTACTGTCATAACTATTGCACCAGTTGACAGGAAATTCACTCCATTTAACATAGTTAATAGAGTGAAATGGTTTGGAAACTCTTTTGTTATATGTTATTGTACACTTTTTTCAAGCATGACCATGCACAATCTTTTGTTTCACCATTGTTTTACCCTTGTTGGATAAGGCTGAGTGAACAGATCAAAACTGTTCTTTTGGCTGATGGCTCGAAATGCCTAATAATTGATACAAGAAAATTGAATAAATCTTACCATGATATCATAGACAAAGTTTATGTCAACTTATTTCACAATTTGGAATAAGCACAAATAAAAACCTGTGCAGGGTCAAGACTGGTTCAACTTCAAAACCGAACAAAGACATAAAACAATAGGCTTCCTAACCATTCTTTCTATTAACTATGCATTTAGTTATGACTTGCTTTGCATTCTGTTCGTTCCATAAATTAAAAGGTCGATATTCGTCTTTTTGACTGCCCAAGATAACATTCTACATTCTATTGTGACTTTTGCCCATCATTCCCAGTGGTCTTGGAACGACCTATTGCCTTTTGGTGATGACAATGTTATTTGAAATAGCTATATACCATGGGTCATGCCAGAGGTCCATGACTGCCTGGTAACAAGAAAAAGGGAGGAAAACGCTCTCCTCTGTCTCGCTCTTTCACGGACCTAGTACCAAGTGTATGGTGTATATAGATCTATGTCGATCTGGATTGTTTTCTTTTGTATGCATGTTCTGAACCAGACGGAATTTTAAGTAATATATACAAAAGGCGAGACATTTTATATTCCATACAGATCGGACGCGAATATTGTATATTACTTATAAAATGTCTAGATTAATGCAGCTATTCTAGAGTAATGTTTTTGAAATTAGATTTAATTTGGTCGAGATATTTCAAGCTAAACCTTATGCAAATCAGGACGATTTCTGTATAAAATATACAGATGCTTTCACGGTAGTGATTTTCTATTGTTCTGGGTTCATTAATTATTCATGAAGTTAATCATTTCTTTTATCGTTGCACCATAGCGCATGACTGAATATGGCCCACCGGCAATCAGTTTAAAGTTGATAAAAGTATGGACTGAATTTTTAGTGCATTTTAATAAATTTTCAAATTTTCAAGCAATACATTCGTCAACAAGTTGTATAGAGCTCAATAGCAAGCTTGGGCTTCCTGTACTTTATGTTAACCCCACTGATTCAAACTACAAATTTGCGTGCACAAAGAGCGCAGGTTTGTAGTCATCTACCGCTTGAGGGAAAATATGATTACTCCCAAAGATGACCAAATAGATAAGATCTAGACGTTGATATTAACATGTTGTTAAAATGATTTATTTATAGCAATTCTTGAATATACCGAGTATCAAAATGTGAACTCAAAGGAATTTATACTTAAGCTTGATCAATTTCAACTCAAAATATAAAGTTTTCATGACCAATTTTGAGCTCACGTCGTTGATTATAACTATTATGGATGAACTCAATGTTAATGATCAGTGGAAGCAAGATATTTTTCACACAAGTTTAATAACTACAAACGTCACTTAATAAATAACTTTAGTTACAAACTGGGATTAACTTCAACTTTTTCTCAATTTAAATTACTTATTAAGTTTGCTCATTTTTTATTGGAATATCTCATTTCTGACAGAATTTTTGACATTTTCTTTAAAATCTCAGTTTACAAAAATATTTCTTAGACAACTCATTTAGCTATTAACTAACCCCATTGACATCCTCGCTCTTAGTGCTGTTTGGTGAAAAACACTCCATTTCAATAATTATTTGTCGTTCCGCAGATATTTTATTTTCAAGACATCGATATCCCAGTTGCCCAATTTGTTTTGGCCATAAACATCTTCATATATGTTCACTTCTGTTTTAAAAACAAAATGATCATGTCAGAAATTGGTAACTATAAAGAACTCTCTGTGTACATCAGTTCTGCCAGTAAGCAAACTGAAAATGAACTTTGTAAAACTTTGTATCACTGTGTCGTGATTGACTATTTAAACAATTCGTTTGCTCTACTACTTTCGGTAAACATAGCTGTTTGTGTAGTTGATCGTTTTAGCACATTCTTAGCGTTATCTGTGGCCACATCTTAAAGCTTTTCACAGGTTAATTGAGTTTAGTTATGGCACCCCATACAGGGTGACCCAACGTGTCTTGTTAGTACTTTAAATCGACAGTTTAGTTTAGTCGTTTACCTCATGGAGAGTGAACCACTTGTGGCACTCGGTATCTTGTTAGCATGCGATAAAGCTGGACGTTCATACCATAATATTAATTCTCTTCTCTTCTCTTCTCTTCTCTTCTCTTCTCTTCTCTTCTCTTCTCTTCTCTTCTCTTCTCTTCTCTTCTCAATTTTTTAGCCTTTGTCCTTTTGCATTTTAAGGCTATTCTAGACCATGAATCACACTTTGTTACTGCCCTAATTTGGACCACTTCCTGATAAATTAAACCCAAGAATTGTCGTGGTTGGTTCTGTATTTAGTGATAAATTGGGCACTACCTAAACGTTTCTTGGCATTCATCCTGTTTTTAGATCGATGTTCACCTCTTTTTTTAGCTCTAATTTACCTTTCAACACTAACTGATTTGACTTCTGATCTTGCTACACTTTTGTTGTTTTTTCTCATACTGATATCACAACGTTGTCTGAAGAAATGAACAGCTTTCTTGCCACATTGATAATTTAGCACATTTAGCTGGAGGGACTTTCACAGGGAAATTCTACTCATAAAAACATGTCAGTAGAAGAATACTAGTACTTTCCACCAATAAATAACAAAGATTGGCCACTGATTGATATTTCATATTTTCGATATTTCAATCAATCAAATTAATCAATTTAAATTCAAATGTCAATGTCTTTAGTCCTTTTAACTAAATGGTTTTGACGAAGTTTTTCCTGTACCTTTTCATCTGTTTAAAAAATAATAAATTAAACGCCTTAAAACGCAGCATCAAACGTGGGGTGCTCAATTAAGTAATTACATATAGTCCCTCTTACACACTATGATAGGAAAGAATATCATATATATGCATAAAAAAGATTCACATAAACGCAAAGGATCTACCATGATGCATCGTTAGGCAAGTCATAGAGGCTGGAGAATTTTCGCCTCACACAGTATTAAATGTGTTCTCTCTCCTCCATAAAAATCTTCAATCTTGTAACTCGCTGTACAATAATTGTCCTACTACGCTACTTTAAATGCGATATAAAAAACATCGCCATCAAATGGCACGATTTTATCTCAAAATCTCAAACTAAGGTTATCTGAAACAGATGATAGCAAAGACACTCAAACTACAGTAAAGTTTATTTTATTACCTTATCCAAATATTCTACCCCAGTTTAATCAAATAATCTCACTCACAACTAACAGTCTTCAAGGAATACGCTATTTTTCTAAGATAATGAGCTCGTTTGGAGAAATAACTCCACAATTTTCACACGGTAATAATGTTAATAATAATTCCTCCGACCGCCTATCAGCTCTGATATCTGCGTGTCCTTGTCACTTAAAGATAAGGGCACGAGCCAGTGTAAAGCCGCGACTGCGCGGAGATGTTTTTGGTTTAAACAGACACCTCTCATTGGTCAATTCCCTGTCTGGGATGTTGGAGATAAGAGCTGTGCTTCTTCTCCCATTCAGTCGTTGATGTTTACTCTGGAAATGATCTTACGGCATATCAATAGTCTAAACGTTTTAACACTGAGCTATTTGTTAAGGCAGAGATAAGAGATTGGTTGTTTGTGTGGTCGCTGGATAACAAGGCGCAGAGAGCTAGTGGATGACATTTACAAATAAGCTAGACAGTAAGCGGCATTGGTTCATTGCTTACTGTGGTGCGCAAACACATTGCTGCGATAGAAAAGTTTATAAAAGTGGTAACAGGACTTTTTTTGGCTCATTTACAGGTTTGAAATAATTAAAGTTTAGTCAAGAAGACGAGTCAACATATTAGAAACTCAGAAGTGTAGTGAACTCGTAAGGAAGAGAACTTAAGCGGTTATAAGGTAAGCAAACTTGTGCACTTTTCTATTGAGCTTCTAAATCACAAACTGCACTCAGAACTTTCAAGTCTGTGAACCGATTGAATATTTTAATATCAGCGTATATTCAAATCGAAGCACTAGAATTTTTCTTGATACTTGAAAGCTGCTTTCAATTTAGCATTACCACGTCATTTGAAACTTACACAAGATTTGTAAAACTAATTTTATGATTTTATTTGGAGTTGAATTTCAATTGAGGATATATTATTTCAAACAGTCAGGTATGTTTTATAAATAGAGTATTTGACTGGTAAACATGTGAGTACTTTTGGGCAGCAATTTATTTAACAGAGCTAATCATCAACTATTGGACATGACGGTCAGGTTCTTGATTAAAAACACCATTTATAGATTGTACGCAGATATTTTCAACCAAAATGCGCACAAAAAACATTTATGATGTGTTTAGAGTTAAACAATTTTTCAAGATCTATACTCTTCTTTGTTTTATGATATGCTATTGTTGTATTGTTTTCATTCTTTGATATCCTTAATTCTTGTTATCGGTTATTGGGTCACCATACCGAAACTTGAGAGTCATACTATTATAATAATATGCACTGTTTTGAAATGCTTCTGGGTCATGTGTTTATACTGCTAAGCAGGGATAACTTGGCTTAACACTCTCAGACAAATCAACAATAATACTACAATGAACTCAAGACTTTAATTTCGACTTTAAGAGAGTTAAATGGACCAAAAGGTTATATTAAAGGAAAGCCATGAACAAAGATATTTATGATTACTATTTTTTTTCAAATTTAATTTTTCTCGTTTTGTCTGGTTGGTTAAATATGAACATCTTTTTCTTTATTTTTCTTCATTTTTTTGTTCTTATTTCGTTGATTCAAATGTTCTAGCTGAGTACGTTTTGTCCTTGCCTAATTTCTATTATTTCAATATTTTTATTTTTCCTATGCTAATTTCTATACATCCAAATATATATAGTGCCTTCTTAGATCCCCCTTGTCAAAGCCCATTTAACTCCTTGTTAGTAAACGATTGTGTGTCGTGTGGTCTGACATTGTTATCTATCCATCTGTCTGGTCTTGTCAACCAATCTTGTTAGCAAGGAAATCAGTATCATTTACCAAGATAAGGTGGAGCACGCACGCGTCCCGATCCGTTTTGGCGCCAAATTTTCCTGAATATTTTTAGGTAATACATGAGTGGAAATTGGTCACGAGAAACGGGGATTGTAGTTTTACGAGAAAAGAGGAAATAGTAAGAGTCATCGATTTGCTAAAACTTAACAGTCACACGCAGCTATTAAATTGTCCATTTGTTTGTTGAGTTGACAGTCACACCTGAAGCTGTGTCAAAGTAAAATACTGGATTAATTTTTCAAAACAAGTAGTTCACCCTTTTAGCCATCTTCCCATAAATGCCCCTTCATAAAGGTATTTTAATCAACTAAAAGCGACAAAGGGCACAAAAATGCTCTTGGGGAGGGGGTGGGGTTCTCCTCGTCCCTAAATCCCTTCCCCGCCAAGAGCCGCTATGCAAGCTACAGATGAGTCGACATCAATTTTGAGCCGACCTATTTGACATTAAATGACATCTGACCCAAATGTACTACATGCACATGACGTCATCAGTCACTCACACGTGGAAATGGCTGGTGGACAAATTTCCTCTTCTCGTCAACTATATGTCTATGACGTCACCATTCATGAGACCATGGAAATCTGCAGTAAGCTCGAGCGAAAGCTCGAAGAGCGTCTAGTTTTGTCATGTAAGTTACCCCGTCGTCGGGTGTGGAAATGCATGCAGCCGCATGCCACAAGAAAACGCTGGCTCTGGGTACGAGATTGAGACTAGTTTTGTTATGTAAATTAGCCGGTCGTGCGCTAACACATGCAGCCGCATGCCACAAGAAAACGCGGGCTCTGGGTACGAGATTGAGTCTAATTTTGTTATGTAAATTAGCCAGTCGTGCGGTAATGCGGTTTTCTTTGATCTAGTGTCCGTCGAAACGCTTGTAGATTTATCGGCAGGCTGTATGGTTTGTGCGATCATTTCCTGCGTTTCTTTGATTTTGGCCAAGTTCCGCCAGATTCGGCTGCTTGGAACACCAACTACTATGGTGCATTTTCAAATTCTCTTTGAGCGCGAAGCATCCCGGTCTACAGTGGGCCTTTAACTGATTCCCTGATAGCCCGTCTGTCTGCTTGTCTGGTTGGCTGTCCATATGTCTTTTTGTCCTATCTGTCTGTCTAACGACTTGACTATCTGCCTGTTAAATTTCATAGCGGCATTCGACCGCCACATTGACTACTCGGCAAAATACGTGTCTTTGGATATCCACCGATAAAGTTTGCGAAAGATGGGTCTACGCTTAGCGTCTAGCCTGCGTTACAACATGTATATTCTTTGTAACGCAGGCTATATAGCGTCCCAAATTTAATAATAACTAAAAAATTAATAAAAACTAAAACGAAAAATGAATAGAAAGTAATTAAAACTCGTAGGACACCATCCACTTTGCAATTGTGTACAAACTGCAATGTGAACCCAAACAAATTCAGGTCTTTTTGGTTTCACTGACCAAGATGCAGATTTTGGAATTGCGGATTCTGATTCTGTCACTTATCAAGTCTATTTGCTCATAAAAGTGTACGTCATTTTTGCACGTCCCACTTGGTTTACATTTAATCCTTTGAAAGAGTAAACATATTCGTTTAATCCTGACATAACTCGTTGGGTCAAGAGGCTTCATGTTGCTATGAAAGGGATGCCGACGCATTTAATATAAACATATAAATGCATGTATAGTGGACAAAATATCAATGGTTTCCTAAGTGTGAAGGGGTACCTATTTCTCTGCCTTAAATATACATCCTTGCGATTGCCCTATACTTCATTTTCCGGCTACGTTTCTCTTATCCCTTTTCTCCTTAAGCACTCGCCCTTCGTCCCTACTTTAAACTCCTGGTCCTTAAACGCCACATCCTGTGAAAATCCACAGTGAAAACATGTTTGATTTGCAGCATAAGCGGTCATTTTGAATCAAGCTCTAAGTATCAAACATCAACCAAACAGTGGTGTCAAAATGATACTGATCAGTTTGAATAATCCGGAGCATGGAGTCCCCGGTGGAGGAGGGAGTGGTAGAGTGAGTTGGTACCTTTTAGGGGTAAAAATCAAGTATTGTCACGCCCTTCTGGATAAAAACTTTGGTACCTTTTATGGGTCGTTTTCAAAAATTCTGACGATCGGCTTCCCCCCCCCCTCCCCCAGGTTGGAACTGTGTATCCCCTTAAGGTCGGTACACACAAGGCTACAAGTCGCAGCGACTTGTCCCCGCAACAGATCGCTTCAGTGTGCACTGGTTCAACAATCCAACCGGTTGGATTTCATGCGGCAAGTCGCAGCAACAAAATTCTGTCGTGGCGACAACAATTTTCGCAGCGACTTGTCGCCTAGTGGCCGAACTTTATAGTTTCTGCCGCAGACATATCACTCTATAAATACTAAATTAACCTTAACCAGCATTTCAACCACTAACTTCATAACCAATTGTGTGGATACCAAAAAACATATAAATAAATAATCGACAAAACCTTTAGTGTTTTGAAGTTGTTGTTTTTTTGCGTGTTATTTTCCTGTAATTTCAGAGATTGTCTTGTGAGAGTAAAGATGCCCGCGTTTATCATTTCTTAAAAAAAAATGGTTTCCTTAATTAAAGTTTGTCAGTTTCGTCAGTTTCAAATCCATTGATTTTTTTCCTGTAAGATTTTGAAATGGCACCAATGTGTCTAGAGCAGCGACAAAATTTAAAACTGGACAAAAAAATTCAAGGGTCTTTTTAAGGTGTTGCGGAGAGGAAGTGGCAGGTAGGGCTGGAATTCCACCATTAATTTTCATTAATTTCTTAAAGTTCTAATCGTATGATTATAATCTACCGTCTAATTGACTTCATTCACATTTGCACATGTGAAAGTCTAGCTAACATAGACATCAATCAAAGTAATTAATATGCTGCAAAGTCTCAGTGTTTACGTGTCTTCTTTTAAGAACAACTACCTAAAAACACCACACCAAAGTTGGCTGGACGTAGAGTCCTGGGCGCAACAGCCAATTAATAATAGATATATTCAAAATTGCGGTTTTGAGTGATGTGATCCGTGTGACAATTACTTGAATAACTATTTTGAAAGTTCTGCTTGGATGGGTAGCTAAGGGCTTTCCCTACATAGTTTGTATTGTTCTGTGAGCCTCTAACCAGCATTCCAAAGTAATAAGTTCGTGGTCAGTGAACTCTGTGTTCAAACACTGCTCGTGTCTTGCCGTGTAATAGAAACAAGCTGATGAGTTGGTGAAGCGTTCAGTCGTAATCCTGACCAAATCTTTTTGCTCTCGCACGAATTCTTACTCACTGCGAATTTTTCAAGCTATGGGTATATGACTCATAAAACGTGACTTGACGTAAGTGGGAATTGTTATCGTGTATTTTCCTGCACAAAATACTACAACAATAAGTCCTAAGAATGTACAATAATTTCTTTTAAAACTTACTACTTTACGTGTACTTCTACTGTGTTGGTTACTTCGACCAAAAACGTACTTTATGTCTTGAAGTGATGCGAAGCTTTAACGTAAGCGTTAACAGGTTTTACGTAAACGCTACTGACGCTTTCTCCTTAATTTCCACAGGAACATGAAAGTTCTAGTTACGTTTGGTATCTTAATCGACCTCTTCGTTTGTGCATCTACGTTCCAAGTAAGTATAAACCTTTGCCAGCAACGAAGCATAATGAATTAGCTAGATATAAGCTGCTCTGCATATGAAGGACTTCAACGCGCGCCCAAATGAGGTGATAATTAAATTATTTAGTATAACAATTTATTGTACTTTTGTCCACTGGTTTGAACCTATGAAAGGTGTTTAGAATAGCAGTTGAGGTGAAGATGGTAACTCAGTGTTAATGAATTGGACTATGTAATCTTCAGTTCGCGATCCTTTTGTGTCGGCAGCTTTCTTCATGAGCTGCCGGCGAATCTGAAAACGTCTATGAACTCTTGGATATTTTTGGTGTAAATGATAAGGTCTATTTTGGACGAACCCTTTGAACACGACATTGCGAATTTCTTGCAGTGTATTGAGAATAATTTCAAAGATAAATTAGATCTTGCGAGATTGTCCTCGCAGCTACAGTATGAGTTCAATACAACTCAGACTTGCAAAGAACTTTTCACACTTTAATAAGTTAACGCGAAAAGGTTTTTATTTGTAAAAAATAACGATAAATTTTATTGATCTTTCCGAGTTGTACATTTGCCTATAATGGTAAACAATAGACGACTTTGTAGCATGGGGCATTGATGATATAATGCTGGCCGAAAATTTCTAAAAACTTTTACAAACTTTTTTGAAATATCTTACTTGACATAGTCTAATCTATCCACCGTCTGCTATGTTCTTATCCTCAGGTTAATTTTTGTGAACTACAACTCAATTATAAGTTAATTGAACAGAAATAGAAACGACAACTTAATTGTAAAGAATCACTACGCAATTGAGGAGTTACAAATAATTAAGCCTCACTACTAGTTTATAATCAAAGTATATTGTAGTATTTTAAACAGTGTGTGTAATAAACCTACAATTTTATCGCTATCTAATCGATTGTCTATCTATGTCAGTAAGCCAAGATTTACCATACCATTCAACCATACCATCGAAATATTTAGCTTAATATACAAAGCATACAACACGTCGGATCGGGATATAGATAGACCAAAGCACAGCAAGACGGAACATCACGCTGGATGCGTTGAAAGATTATCTCTTATACAATAATTATTTTGCATTCATAATTTTTGATATTTTTCCCAAGTGCTTGTAAGATTGAGGAGATCATTAGCTTAAAATTGCGACTGCTTCATCGTAATATTCGACAATAAGTGAGTTTATAATTACTTATCAAGTTATAATTACTTATAAAGAAAATCACTAAAAATAATCAAGTTTTTGATGCAGAAACTTAAAGGTAACTGCAAATTAAAACGTTTTGAAGTGAAATAGTAGCAATCGTTCAACGATGATAATTATAGATAATTTGTTATACATCAAATATATTGCCTCTGACATTTTATTGTATACTTGTTTTACTAATATGTGCTTGCGACCCTTGCAAGGCTAAATTCTTTCAAGTATTTAATGCACTTCTAAGGTTGTTCGAGTTTGGAACTTTCTGTAAAATTGAATTCCTACAAAAATTGTTTATCAATTGGACATTAGTAATCGTTAATTTGTCTAAGTTATCGATCATTCAATAAAGTATATTAGAACAGATTTGAAACTGAACGCTCACGGTCACGTTGATTTCATTCTCGAATATAACTAATTCAATGAGTTTCTTTTAATTGTAATAACAAATTTTGTTATAAAAACGCTTCCATAAACTTGTAAAATGGCACCCATTTCAATTGTCTAGCACTCGCTTCTTATGAAAAAGATGAAAATAAAACACTTAGTGAATTAAATGCGCAGGGCTCGATTGATTCGATAATTAGTGAGGTTGTTGTGGTAGTTTTTGTGTTTTGACAAAGGAACCGATTTCCATAAGGTCATTTATACTCTTCACTTCTGTACGAGTATAAATCATTTATTAGCTAAACTGCATTCTACAAAAACTACAGGACAACAAATAAGGTGGTGGACATCTCATTTATTCATGTTCATGGACCCGTTGCTAGATTACAGTAGATATATAGCCTTACGTGCAAGTTTACATTTCTAAAATTGTAGTACCAGTCATATTTCTTGCTAAAAAATGTGACAATTTTGTTGTAGTTTGTTATTATGGTAGAGCAAATTCGAACGTCCGGTACGATCCAGGTTAGTCAATCCTTGCTACGCATCAGAGCCGGTCACGCAACCACCAAAAAACCACTTTGTGGAAATAATGTGGACGTGAACCCCCGACCATGCTAAGATGCAGCCTTTGGGGTTTTAAGGTAGCTAGGATGAAACTAAGACCTGATTATTCATGTCTGATAGCAGAGAAGTGTACAATTACATGTAAAAGAGTGTCATATAAACTGATAGAAACTTATGTCAGTGGATATGGCTGACGTATACTACGGTATTTGAAAATTTACGTTAAACTGTTGCACCACCGCGCTGGAGAGATGTCTTCAAGTGACTATCACTTGCATCTCTGTTCTTATATACTCCCGCATATTAATGACCCAAGGGGATACTGACCCTCCTGCACAATGCTAAATACAAACATGTATACATTCCGTAACCCTACTAAATACATTAGGATTTAGAATCTTTCAATTTTGAAAGACGATATTTCACGTAGATGTACGGGAATGTACAAAAGATCCGACAAGCAAATAAAGTGCCAGTGAGAAGCCAACAAAGTGTCAATCCAATCCATACACAAAATTATTGTGAAATCTATTAAGGAATGGCGATGAAAGAGACCATCCAATTTCAAGTTAAAAGACGACAAAATACTTTTCAACGAGCCAATAAAATGCCAATGAATACCGCACGAATATACTCCCGGAAAACACAAAAACCCTTTTTAAATACATTTTATTGAGAAGCCAATAAAGTGCTACCATAAAAAGCCATCCAAATGCAAGCAAAAAGCCAGTAAAATGCTAAACAAAAAGCCAATAAAATGCCAGTGTAAATATGATTGACAAGTTAAATGGAATCACTTGTTAGCTTTGCGTCGTGTTATTGAATGTTACACAAGAGTCAACCATAACTGACGTGGTGTCACAATTATCCTCAGTCAAACTTTTGAGGTCTAAAACGACGTATCCATAAAGTTGACGCAAGGCTGATGGCCTCGTTAAGAATTTGTTAAGGCTTCAAGTGCCTAAAGTGCTACCAAAATATCGCTGTGTATATTTCATACAAAAAGACTGTTTGCTTTTATTCTTGGATTCGGAGCTATTTCCTTTCCAATAAAAACTATAAAACGGGCCCGTAACAGGGGGAGGCCGGGCACATATTATTTCTAATTTGTTTTACAGGAATTCAGCAGCTGTCACCGACCCTATTTGAAGCTTTCTGGACCGTACATTTGCGAAAGTTATCGTCCCCCCACCCCCCACAAATATATTCATTGCTACTACGGGGGGAGGCCGGGCACATATTATTTCTAATTTGTTTTACAGGAATTCAGCAGCTGTCACCGACCCTATTTGAAGCTTTCTGGACCGTACATTTGCGAAAGTTATCGTCCCCCCCACCCCCCACAAATATATTCATTGCTACTACGGGCGCCTGTAGTGAAATAATTGATTTTGGTTATGTCATGTATTGTAATGTAGTGCTTAAATAGCTTATTACTGAATAACCTGTACAAAAGTGCCAGAAAATGATGATACTTCCGTCATTCACATTTCATGAATTAGTTATATAGAGATTTTGACTGATTGAAAAAAACACACTGAGAATGTTCCTACAGATCGATGCACACTATAAAATCTCTGAGAGAACCAATTGTATTGTTTGTATCAGTTTAAAATGGTTAAAATGGTTAAATCAGGTTAAAATGACTTTTTTGGGTTGATAAAACAACGAAATTTTCTGTGGGTTAAATCAGACTAAATAAATTGGTTGATGTACTGAAATCTTGGTTCAATAACCATTACATTTAGATTATTACAACCAATTTATTTTGGTTGAACATGTTAATCAAAATAAAATTGGTGGAATTAACCATTTGAAATGGTTATAACCACTTTTTTTGGTCGTTTTAACCAGGCAGTTTTTTACAGTGCAAAAATCCACATAAAGCCACTAGTGGTTAGACGTCTCAGTAGACATTTCAATAGTTTCATTATTTCTAATTTGAGTTCTACTTATAGACCATATTCCACTTTACCCCAGTTTGTTGAAGTAGCATTTGGGTAAGACTGTCGAAAATTGAAAAAGATACGATTTGCAAATTCATCTGTGAAGCATTAATTTAAAGTATATGTTATTCTGAAGAAGAATAGTGCTTTTTAATAATTAAGTACAAAATGATTAGTAAAACTTTCTTTCTCTTTCGTAAAGATATTAGGAATAAAGATTTCCTGCGTCAAAGTCACAGAAACCGCGAGAATATAAATCTGTCAAATCTTTAAGTAAATGCAATTGCAACTATTTATTAATTCTGTGTTTGATGTATGACAAACTATTGGATCTCTAGCTCTTTGCATGATATTTTCAATATATAACTTGCTACATAAAACATGGTAAAACTTGTAGCATTGACCAGTGCTCGACCGTGATCTTCAGTTTTCACTATCGGAAAACGGCTATAATGTGAAAGAGTTATGTATGAAATTTTGTCTATTCTTTTGTCTATCTACAATCGTACGAAAAAATTCAGGCCCTTAAGGTGCTCTAAGCCAAGCCCGTATTTGTAGCTATTTTAGTACAATAGAGTGAATAGTTTATAGTAGGGTCGGTGCCAGGAAGGTTGACGCCAGTCTGCGGTGCGATTATTTATCAACATAGTTTATGATTATATGCTTTTTTAATATAGTAATTAAATTCTAATAATAGTGTAATTAATCACTTTATAAACAGTCACGATAGCTATAATTATTGCATTAGGAAACAGAGATAGTTAAGAATTTTTTGCTCTATTATAAAGATGATGCTTTCTTCATGTCGGTTTCGGCATCTTGAATTGTTACGGCGTTTGGTCCAGTCGTGGCCTTTGATTTTTATTTGGCTTTATGGACAGAAAGCAAAAGAAAATTACTAGCAAAAACGGGGCCACAGGAAAGAAAGGAAGAATTGACATGTAAAGAGGAGAAAAGGGAAGTGGGAAGACTTTTTTTGATAAAAAAGCAGATAGTTATTAAGTATTATCGTCTAAGAGCTGAAACAAGAAAAAAATGCTCAACAAAAACACGCTTCAAATACAAAGAAGCAAAATGACATAGTCTGTATCAAATTAGAAAGAAAACAGATATGATAAGCACGTAAGATAAAGGGAGGCAAATATAAACAATATGGAAATAGAAAAATCTGGAATAACTTCACTATGAATTGTCTGTTTCGCGTGAGTAGATCCATTTTATTGACCGGAATTACAACACTTCTGCATCTATTCAACAATTAATCAACACACAAATCCATGATAATTGATTACTCTCAGTATTTTCAAATATACATAAAAGATATACTATACAAAGACTAGACAACTAAGTTAATATTAAATTAGAGATTTAATAAAAGAAGAGATAAAAATCGCATTAATTAAGAAGCAATCGTAAATGAAAAGCAATGGCTGAGTATTAAACTTAATTTGGTCATCAATTGTTCGCTCGCTTTTTTCCCCATCGTCAAATACTGAGAATATTGAACAGGCGATTACTAGTCGACAGCCAACAGCGAATTGCTGCTCATGATAGTTTAGCAGGTTGGCAAAATAAAGCACGATTAGGCCTTTATAAAACTAAGTTCGTGATTCGTGATTTGTGAATTGACGTACATTTGTTCCTTGATTCCTGAGTCTTATCCTATTTGAGTGAAGACAAAAAAAAACGTTTGTGACCAGTGGCTCTGTTTGGCCACGACTCTGCGTGTTTATAGTAAAACATTATGTATATTGATAGCAAGAATTAGAACTATCGATCTTGGCTATAAAAGGACCTATTCATGCAAATTACTCTCAACTTTGAACAAGATGTCAAACTAAATAAATGATCTATTGTAACTTCTTAGATGTTTTATGTAAATCCAACTTAAACTTTCTAGTGAGTCAACGCGCCAGCAAACTGTTTTCAGATTTGAGAGTCCCAGTATTAATTCTTCGTAAATTATCTTTCTCATTCAAATTCTAAAGCCCCTTTTATGCTAAACCGTTTTCTTTTTTAAAACGCGCTTTCGACCATCTGCAGTTAAACGGATAACAGGCGTTTTTGAAATATTCACTTTGTTGGAGTGTTTCCCAATCTAGTTAATTAGCCATAGCTATTAATCGTGTAAACGGCGCCTTAATTTCTTTCGAAACAATTTATGCTACATAGAGTGCAAACACTAAAAGTGTGCAACAGTTGTCACTATTTAGTAGTAAATAGCACTAATTAAACAAAAGAAAACAATAGAATTAGCATAAAATAACACTATTTAGGGGTATTTATGTTGCACACTTTTAGTGCGTGCACTCTATAATCATATTAAGTAACAATGCGCGCAAGAACTAGTGAGGTTTCTATTGTTCTGCGGCAAAATAACTTCCCCACGTAGAAATTCTTTAATTTTCACGATGTTGATGTATCAAGCTAATGGTTACACATTTCTTAAGTAAAATCTACAAAATGCTGTTTACAAGACAGTGTGTCTTTTGTGTTTAATGGTTTTGTCCAATCATAATTGCTCAAAACAATGGCTAGGAGACGCTTGCTTTTCATAGTGAGCCCCACGGTAAAATTTTCTTATAGAAAAAAATAAGATCGCTTTAATAAAACTGAAATAATATTTTGAATAAAATATAGGAAAAATATCCCAAAAGTTTGAAAAAAGGCCAATTTTCTTGTTTTAGCCAATCAGATCAAGCATTTAAACAATACACAATTAACGCCTTTATGCATTCCATTGCCGTTTGCTACACTAGTTCTTACTCGGAACGTTACTTAAAAAAAGAATGTGAGCAAGGCATTCACACGCGTGTAATTGTAGTTTATGACGTCATCGTGCTATTGAGCATGTCAATGCAGAAGCAAGATGCACGTTGCACAGATATAGTTTGAAATGTTCACCTGGTAAAAGTTAGAGTGCAAACACTAAATGTGTGCAACAGTTGTCATTATTTAGTAGTAATTAAATAGCACTAATTAAACAAAAGAAAACAATAGTATTAGCATGAAATAGCACTATTTAGTGGTATGTATGTTTTGGCATGGTGTTTGCACTCTATTACCTACAAAGACGATAGATGGTCTCTCGTTCAGTAAAATGTAGTTTTGTGCTTTCTGTGTCACAAGCCGTTTTAACATATTCTATGCTCTATTTTGCAGTGGCGAGGTGCTCAAGCAGGCTGGTCGCAGTGGAGTCAATGGACACCGTGTAGTATATCTTGTGGCGGTGGAACAACAACACGAAGACGGACATGTGAAGATCCTATCAGGTATGTCGCCTCCTGTGGTATGGTTTTTACACAGGAAACCCAAACTTATGTGAGCGATGAAAGTGAACATTGAAGAATGAAGACGGATGCAGTGATGGATAGATGACTGAACGAACGCATAAATGAGCAAACGAATGAATGACAAATGGTTGAATAATTGAATGAAGGAACAAATGAATGGATGGATGGATGAATGAATGGATGAATGAATATATGAGTGAGTACATAAGTGAATGAATGAAAGGATGAATGAATGAATGAATTATAAATTATGTATGACTCCAAGCTAAATCATAGAAAACAATACAAACGTTTGTAGTAAATTTGTCTGTTTGTCTTCGCAGGAATCGTAATTATTCTAAATTTATACTAAAGATATACAGACAACACAACCAGGGTAATTGCAGAGGACCGGATGTGGAGTACAGTACTTGTAATTTACAGGTAACTTAATAACTGATAAGAATATATACCAGAAAAGCATCCTAGATAATTGTTGGGATCCCTGTGTAATCCCAGGAAAATTCAACGCGCACTTACGATAGCACAGGAAGCCCAATTGGAAAGATAAACAGATTTAAAGAAAGGGAAGAGACAGGGACACATTCTATACTAGGCCACTACAACTTATTGCGCATGTGCAAATCACCCATTTTTACCACATTTTAAATTATTCATGTCCAAATGAGCAGCAGCATGAAATATACCATATGGCAAATCAGCAACAAAACCGTTAGAGCTCGAAGTTTCTGGTCTCAAATGAAAATGTGTTTGTCAAAATTGTCTGGGCTTGAAGTAGACGTGTGGCTATTTGTTTCAGCTTTCCATCATCATTAATTTATTTAAACACTGATTAATTAATTTACCACAATTTTATCGACATTGACTTCTTGAAAATACCCAATTGCACTTCTGTGCGACGACGGTTTTGTACACCATCAATATGTAAGTTAGTTGGGTCATCCATGGGTCAAACTCATGCGTGTTTCTAATATTACGAACAATATTCATTATATATACCAGTAAATTATTCAAGCGATTTAGTACAGGCTGTTCTTTGTGTGAATGGTATGAGATATCAAGTTAGAACCTCTTCCGATCATGACTTCTCCGAACTGGTAGCTAGCGAAAAGCCCCAACAAAGTTACACACGTATGGTAGGCAAAAAGTCCCAAATTAAACGTTAAAAATTTCTCCGTCTGAATTTGTGTAAACTGAGCGTTTGAGTGCTTAATCCGACGAATGACTTACGTCCGAAACGTCAGTATTTTGATCTATGGTGTTCCAAATTACAAATTTACTTTCAACATTATAGTAGCTGTTCCAAAAAATACTCGAAAATTCTAAAGCTATAACCGTGGTATTCTGACTTCAGCTTGAATCTGCGGCTGGGTGCAGTGACGTGACGCACACGTTACGGATATTTCATGTCCGCAAGTTTCAGCTGCGTGCCAGCCTGTGGTTTTAACAGGGGCGTTCTGGAGGGGAGGGGGGTACGTGCCACGAATTGCGACAAATTAAATCCCAAAATAACGAAGCACGAAGACCAAAAAAACGTTTTCTCAAATCACGGAAATAATGTTTTCCGATATCGATTAATGGGCAACGAAAAAGACCCTGGACGCCTGTTTTAGTACTATAATTTATCAAGAGGTGGAAAACGCAGCAAAAACGCAACGTTATCGCCACGGATTATCGCGTTTTCATAAATTATAATATAAAATAATATTAATTCAATCACTCAATATACTGAAGCTTCAGCTTGTAATTGTCTTTGACCTCCCAACAGTTGTGTTGTAAATCAGATTCTTCAAAAAAATGTGTTATTCAATAGTTGAAAACTTATTAGAGCTTCAGCTGCGCTTTTGAAATAAAAAAAAAAACGCAACTAAATTTAACGTAATCGTCACCATCGTCTGCGTCTGACTGCGTCAGTCTACGTAAACTGGCAACTCTATATCAATCATTGGTCCGTAACTCTCTCATAGTTTGAAACACCACAGCCATGCTACTACGGTATATAATCACCGTTCTCTCTTTCGCCATTTCTGCACAATGTATGAGCGTTCAAGAAACGTTGAATTTAAGAAGGAAAATGAAACGTCTCATGGAAAGAGAGCTAAACAAAGGCACACTAGGTCCTTACGAGCAATATGTTTACTTCGCGGCGCTGGAAAAGCTCGACGATTACGGGTTTATGGACAGGAAAAACAATACCGATGAGAGATTGTTTACTACTACTAAAGCACCATCGACAACACCGTCGTCAGCACAACCGTTCTCAACTCCATGTCGTGGTTCGAGGGTTAGTAATTTTGTACAAATTTCTTTTAGTAGAGGAATGACGTTTTGAAGATGTTGAGGTCAGTTTTGATCTTGTTCTGGTATTAAGCGCCGTAGGGGTCGCAATTTAAGTCGACGAGATACAGCTTCGATCATTCAAAAATCAGGCCGCTACTTTTGAATTCCATCAAAGTTGTACTTTTTGTACTAACTTTAGCCCAAGAAGCCGTTACGTTCGAACTAAATATGACATTAAAAGTATATGCTCAAATCATTGTATTGTGTTTGCCTTCCCGAAAATTCTGCATTTATAATACTACTGGATTTTTTCTAGAAAAAAAGCAGCCCTTTATCCTACGCTCTGTGGATTTTGTCTCAAACCTCGAATTATCGAGTAATGATTGCAGCTCTTATGAGTCTGTATAAAAGGATATTTTTTTCTAATCGTATTGTACCTTCTTAATCGTACATGTAATATATAATTGTATATGCTTGGTATTCGGAGTTGATTCATTTTGTTTGCACATAGTTTAGGAGATTTTAGAATATTTCAATCATAGTACAATTTCATACAGGCAGTCCTACCACGGACCAGAGTGCATGAATGTTTTTAGATAACTTCAAATTACTTCAAAAACGTGACAGACTGTACACAACATCTCTTTGAGTAGCCCAGTGACTATATTTTGAGTTTTTTTACATGGAGTCAGATCACCATAAACTTGTCTTAAACCGAGTTAGATACTCGTCGAGGCTTACATGTTTTTTTTAGAAGGTGACCTGCATATTTGTACAGATTTATGATCCAATCCAATGAAAGAAAAATAATCGATTAATAGTTTTTATTAATATTGTTTAAAAATGACGATGATTATTTAATAATTAATATTTGATCAGCGCACATTCAGCAATATCAATGCTTCCATCGATCTCTAGAGATAAAATGTAAATTACTAGGGACTAAGGCTGCGTGCTTGCCAAATGCCTTACCCATCATGTCACATCAGTACAGATCACTAGACTTCAGATGCATGGATGGACAACAAATAAATGCCCCAAAGACCATATATATATCTCGCGCAAGATAAAAAATATCGTATATATTGAAAATAAAAGTTGTACTCAGTCATGAACGAAAAAAAGAAGAAAATACGCAACATCACCACTCTACCCTCCCCAAAAAAATTTCCGCTCCAAATATTTTAAATATGCTGAGGAGAAACGCGTGCAGCCTGTTGAGATACATTGTGTTAATAAGCAAAATTGGATTGTATCTCAATAATTTTAAGGGCCTTATGGTGATTTTGGAGTGCATGTGTTTAAACATATTGGACAATTACGACATCAATTGTCGCTAAATAGCAATAATTAAGCAATAAAAGCTAGATAATTATGGTCCATTTGTGCCTCAATTAGTTTCCGCAGTTCAATGTGACTATTTTCTTTGATTTTCTTCCTTTCACGTTTTTGTTGTATATTGTTGCAATTCAACCACCATTTTTCTTACAGTGAGAACACTCCAACCGGGACCATGCACGTTGTGTTTTTGTTTTCAATGCAATTTAAAACTTGAATCCTTTTAGTGAATTGAATAGAAATATTATTTTGATCACTCATTGTATTTAAATTGAATCCTACTTTATCAGAAGGTTTGAAACAGTAGAAATTAAGCGCAGAAAATATAAATATAAATAATGCCAAGTGGTCGCGGTTGGAGTGTTTGCACTGTAAATAGTCTGTCCCTATAGCTTATTTGGTTAGTGCTTTTTATTACAAATATATATCCAATATGATAAAGGCCATATGTGTTTACACATTCATATAGAGATTTTAGACGTAGTTCGCTCTAAGTGCGTAGTTAAAATGCCGAACAGGCTACGACCTCATTGATGGCACATTTGAAAAATCCTTGAGACTGTCTGGCTACATTTTAGCATGTAAAAGATGTCATTCCATCTCAATTCTCTTGTAACTATTGAACTTTTGAACACTTTGGTGAAGCCCATTGTATTCGAGAGTTATTCTAGCTTGCGCGAAAAGAAAACATTTTAGTTGAAAAACATTTTAGTTGAAAAACATTTTTTTTTTTCAAATTATTACATTTTGTGCTGTTAAATTGCTGATGGGTTTCTGACCTTTTGTACTGACATCGATGAAAGCTATTAATTGATTAAAGCAAGTCGTTATCTTAAGCTTATCTTGACGATGATTTGATTAACAGACATCTATGGTAATTAAACCATTGTGACTCTTTTCAATCAAGATCTGAAATCTGCCCAAGGCGCTTATATTTTACACTTAGGGATAGATTTTAATTTTCGATCAGTTGAAAGCGCTGATATTATTAGTAAGCCCACACACATGCAGACAGAGGGGTGCATGTTTAACCACACCCTAAAGGAAGGGTGCAGATTGTATATCTTTAATCAATTGTTAATTAATTTTTTTCCTCAAAACAAATGAATAGTACTGTCATGATCATTGCAAAAACGTTGTTGCCATTCAGTCCAGACCTCGTGGGGGCTTCATGTTCGGCCTCTGGTCACAACTCATAAACTAAAGTCCACAAAAATGTTGGGTTGTGCTCCATTCATCACTCGCCTCTAACACAGATGGTTTTGTGTCGTCACGTGTTTTGTGTCGTCACGCAATGTTCAACACAAAATGCGTCTAAATTTAGCCTAGCAGGTTCTCAAAATACAGCTTCTTATACGTGGGTGCTAACCGTATTATAAAGATTTGGTTTGTTTTGATTTCAGGAATGCCCTATTATTCATAAGTTAACACGTGATGATGCTGTGACGTCGCGAGCTCGACAGTGTGCCAAGTTTAATGGTACATCATTCAATGGGTACTTTTTTAATTGGGCTCCTTATCTTAGAGGTACGTAGAACAGAAATGTCTCAAGGCTGTATAGACCATTTCTGAAATAGCAAACATGGTGCGTTATGGTCTAGCTTCAGTACAAACATCTTTTGCCGTATATGGTGTTGTTTGTACTGAAGCTAGACCACAATGCATCTTTTTTATCCAACTCAGAAAAAGCCTATGGTGATTTATATAATTACAAGCCCAACATTATTCATGCGACAGCAAGTGAATAATCAGATTCACCGTCAATGCGATGGGACAATACAAAGTTTCGTACAACTGTCTCCCTAGTGTGTTTAAAAACAGGTTATTTGAGTCGTTGCCATTTTGCAACACGCGTAGTCAATGCGCTACATTTTGCTGTCAAAGCTGCTATAACTATCGTTGAATATGCTAGTGAACGAAATATCTAACAAACAAGCCAAATCATTGATTAAATTTTAAGCTTCATTAACCAAATGAATGACGCAAGAAGAAAAGAAAGAAGAATGAATGAAGGAAGGGTGGGAAGGACAGATGAAAAGAGAAATGGGAAAAAGTGATGGAAAGATAAAGGAATGAATGGAAATGTTTCTAATCTTTTTAATCATTATCTGTTTTATTGTATCGTGTTTAGTTGCAGACAGCAAAGAATGCGAGCTAAATTGTCTAGCAAAAGGACATCGGTTCTTTTTACGACTGAGTCCAAAAGTAGAGGACGGAACGCCATGTCTCACAAACCCAAAGAAGATGTGTATTGATGGAAAATGCAAAGTAAATGATTGTTGTATTTTTTTCAATTTTTCGTTCTGTCTGATATAACCAATAAAGTAGTGTACTTCAAATGTGTTCCATCATACCGGTATGGCAAAGGTCATGAGTTCGAGTACCTGTGAAGGTCCTCGTAAGGTGGTCACTCAAGATGTCGTTCTAGTTTAAAATCACCGACTGTGCGGATTGGTTGAAATTTGGCGCGTGTGGAAAAATTTCTTGTTTGCGTGTGTGAACATTTGTATTCCCAAGAAAAAACAAAAGTAAAAGAGATGTCAAAACGGAGGGCCTAAATAAACTGTAGAATGTTTAAACGTATTGACAATGATCATTTTGTCGATAGGATCCGCCCTATGGATGTGAAAATGGAAAGTGTTTTCTCGAACCTGCCAAGAAACCTAAACAGAAGATATTTGGATTATTCACTTCAAAGCAGTCCTCGGGGAAACTGGGTACGTGTTTTAGAATCATCTGTCTTCCTGTTGTGCTATGTATAGATGGTTTTCAACCATTCCCAGGAGACAATTTAAACAAAAGACATGGCGGCCATGCTGGTGGACTTCTAAAAAAAACCACCACCGTGACTGGTGGACCCTTTTGTTCCACTCACTCTCCTGGGAATGGTTTAAAACCATCAATAGTGCAATCACATCCCACATACAGGTAGCCCAAGCTCATAGATATAGTTTAAGCAATAGATTTACTACGTAAATAAACCTTTTTAATATATATCGACAACACACAGTAAGAGTTACACGGATTTTATAGGGATATTAAATTGTCTGACTGTCTCTATTCAACATTATCATGAGCGTGGGTTACCTGTGTTAAGTTTTATAATTTATTGAATTTTTCGCAGCATGATATTAAATTTCTTTTTTCACAGTGCTGGGGTATAACGCAGTAATAACGATTCCAAAAGGATCTACAAATATAAACATTACAGAAATGCAGCACAGCAAGAATTATTTAGGTAGCAAATACTTGTATGAATTTTCCTCTTTGGTTAGTACTACAGATCGATTCTTAAATTGATGTATGTTCTAGCCAATGATGACGATATGGAATTTACATAGCTCGCTTTTCAAGTGACATTTATTTTCAAATGCGCTTTACATTAGTATTACGCATATAAATAATTACTTCATGTCGGTTTTCATACATGACATCTGGTCCTACAAGAAGATTCAACTTTATTCTTGTCCCAAAGACATAACTGTGTATCCAATGTCCAGTCCAGTCCTGATGTAATATTCCATATTTTCCGATCCAAAGCCATAAATATAAGCGCATAAATTGTATCATCATAAGTATTATTCCTTAGTCCAGTCCATTCCTTATCCAATATTCCAAATTTTGTAAATATTTTTTTATCCTTTATAAAAAATAAAATAAAATCGCAGTAAATAACATCAATTGTGCATGAAATTTGTATTATTTTCAATGCTTTGTATTCCATATTTTTCCACAGCCATTAAAGCTCACAATAAAGACAAGTACTATCTAAATGGCAACTGGGTCATAGATCTACCAAGAGGATACAAAATAGCAGGAACGAGGTTTTATTATAAAAGACCGAAAAGAAGTCAGAAGTTCAATGAGGCGATTGTTTCTGATGGTCCAACTAAAGAAGCCCTTGATATCATGGTATGTGACAATTGGTACTTATACTACAAGCATGAAATTATTTGATGCTTGTTCTTGCGCTTGCGTTGGTGAAGGTTCTAATATTTTTTTCCATTGTGCTATTGTTTGCGTCGCTAGTGAAAGCCATGCGTAATAGGCACAGTAAAGAAAATAAAAATTAAAACAAATTGTATCAATTTCAGATAATTTACCAAGGCGACGAGCCAAATATAATGTACTCGTACTACCTACCACGGGGATACCCCAAGGATGGTTCCAGGCGCCCTTTACCAGCACAGCCCAATCGATTCAGAGAAACCCAAGGGCTGGAAAGAAGACCTGACCAGGGCATAGCACCAATACCTGGCCAACCACCCCAACCAGAACATGAATGGAAACTAGCTGAGTTCACTCGTTGTACGAAGTCTTGCGCTGGAGGTTAGTGAACCGTTGTCTTCTACTCAGTTAATTGTTTTTGGGCTTCCTTTGACTTGTGGAATTTGGCCGAACAGGAATGGAGAGCAGAAATATGGCCCAGTTTTCCCCAAGTACTGACTACGAATCACTAAAGCGAAGAAGAATCACGGATCAGTAAAGTGAAGATGAATATCAAATTTAAACAATCATTTTAAACACACATTTCATAAACTATTTTCTGTCGCAGGAGAACAAACAAGTGTATATCACTGCGTACGGACAGCGACTAACACACGCGTACAAGAATCGTTATGTCAGCGAATACGAAGACCACCACCACGGAAAAGAGTGTGCAATCTACAGCCTTGTCCTCCTAGGTAAAGTATCGTCACTACCATTATTAAAACGAAGCAAAACGCGCCAATGTTGTTAAAACTTGGTCTAATGTATCAGTCAATTCCAAGAATGACCATGAACAAATTTCCCCCTCACTTGGGACAGGACCCTGGACATTTTAATTTCAGGAAAAAAAATATCAGGACGGCGGAGGAGTTTTTCAATTTCGGGGTGGGGGTGGAGGTGTGGGTGGCTGCTAAGTTCCCCAGTGTATAATTATCCGGGAGCCGGGAAAGTTTGCAAATGACCTATACAAAAAAGCCATTCTACACAGTACAGTATCCTTTGTTGCGCGCAATTTAATTTGTAGTATACGACAATTTGTAGGGTTCACAATTTTCTCCAACTAGTTATACAACAAGTTCTATGGCGCGTGAAACTAGTAGGTTATACCATGAATGATACAAATTATCCATTGCTAAACTAGTCTATTGTGGGGGAGGGCAAGGGCTCGATCCCCTTGGCCGGATCAACACTCAGGGTCTTAGAAATAATTGAGTTGAAATTGCTGCCTTTGTAATTGCATCTTCAAATGGTTAGAATTTCGCGTCTTCTCAAATAAGGACAATACACCGGTGGTCCCAAGGCACTAGGTAATTGGTGAAAGCTGTTGTCGTATCCCTGCGTTCCTTTGAAAGAAGGAAAATCTAATAAAATAACGTTATGGAAGTTGTGGAACCTTGCTGACTGATACACCATTAAATAATCTTCGTATGTTATTCCTTTAGATGGTTACCAGATGAATGGCGCGAATGTTCGAAGACCTGTGGCGAAGGGATCCAAATGCGTAATCTGCGATGTAAACAGCTAGTTGATGAGAATGGTAGACAGACCGATAAGATGTTACCAATCAAAAGCTGTCCACATTGGTCACGACCACAAGTAACAAAGCTCTGTAACGTTGCTCAATGTCCTAAACCAAGTAAATGGAAAGTAGAAGAATGGGAAAAGGTAAATAAATGAAAATGTAAGAGTGATAAATGGGAATGAAATTGAATGAGAAAATTTGGGTCAGACTGTTCGTATTTTATTGTTCTTTTTTTTTTCGACATTCGTTCCTTTCCTTCGTTTCTATCTCCCTTTTGTCTTGCTTACTTTCATTATTTATGGTTCAAATATCGATCTTTTCTTATTACTGTTACTCCCTGATTTTATTCAGCTCTTTATTTGCTTCTTTGGCTTTTCTTTTTTTTTTTTTTTTTTTCTTTTTCTTATTCCGTGATCTAATACTTTACGATTTCAATTTTTTTCGTTTTCATTTATTCATTTTATTTCATTTGTTTATTTTATTCTTAATTATTTCTTCATTTTATTTCATTTATTCTTTTTTTTATTTCTTTATTTTATTTTATTTATTCATTTTATTTTATTTATTTATTTTATTTCAATTATTCATTTAATTTCATTCATTTTTTATCATTTGCTCATTTTATTTATTTATTGATCTCAGTGTTCTGTGACCTGTGGTAATGGCATGCAAACTAGAAAAGTCAACTGTATCAGCATTGAGACCAATGAAACCGTCAATTCGAGACTTTGTCAAAGCGAACGAAAACCAGCAGCAGTGCAAAGATGTTACCGTGGCTCGTGTGAAACCTTCTGGTTTACATCGTCTAAATGGTCCAAGGTGATTCATCCTATTTCAAAAATATTTCAATAAACGTTATAACAATATTTCTACAACGTGAATTCGGAATGTCGTCTACACCTATTTCGGGATGTCCATTACACGACTGATAAGGTCTATGGGTAATATCTACCATCAGATATCGTCAGCTTGAGGAAATGACACTGATTTGAATAAAATTACCGCTTATTTCTTATCATTATTGGAAGCCCACAGTACTTTTCGGTCGTGAAATCCACATCCGGAAACCGGTATTCCCTTATCTTCCCCGACAGCGTTTTATTTTTTTATTTTTTATTTATTTGTTTTTTTATTTATTTACTTATTTATTTATTTTATTTATTTATTATTATTATTATTTTTTTTTTTGAATAGATACAAACAACTTTTCTAATTCTTTTATTCTGGTCTTTAAAAAGTGTTCAGCGGACTGTGATGGAGGGACCCAACATCGTCTCGTATTCTGTGGCCGTGGGAGTGGTGCAGCGCTAAACCCAAGTCAATGCAAATCTTCAAAACCAACAGATTCACGGTCTTGCAATAGACAACAGTGTCAAGCCACATGGATGACTTCTACTTGGAGCGAGGTACGAAGATGGGTTGGATTAATTAGGATACTAGTGATGAATTGGATTTAGTCTCACGAATGATAATACTGGATTGTTTGGGATTGTCAAGGGAAAAACTAACGGCATCAGCGCGCACCAAATTGAAAACTAACTTTTGACTGTTGATGCTGCATGCATTTAGCGTGCGCATTAGACGTGCGCAGAACAAAACATTCGAAAGAAAAAAGCGCGCGCAATATAGATCGAGACAAGAAATTTTTGATCGTGCGTTCTAATTTACTTTCGAAGACATTCCAAGAACGACGAGAATGAATATAACATGAAAAATAGAATGCTTTGGCTGTGACGTAGTCTGACGTAATGCAGCAGCATTCGACAGTGTTTTGGTTTGTGCGCGCCACTTCAACCGTCCGTCAGGTATTTTCTCATTTGCACATTTTTCGATTGGCAGCATGCAGTTAAGGAGAAATGCGCGCGCAACGGGCGTGCGTCTTTCGAGCCATGCAGCCGAACGCGACTCAATTTTTCTGTTTATTTGCTCATTTGTGCAAAAAGACCTGAGCAAAAATACCGTAAACTGCGCAGTGTCAATTCAAATTGCTTGCACGACTTTTGTTATTAGAAACTAGAACAACACACAGGAATTCAAATTTCTTATTTTCAAAAAGAACTTCGATGTACTGACTCCGAATTAAATATTGATCGATCTCTAGCTTACCACTGAGTTTCCAAAAATGACACTAGCTGGTTGTACTTTGAAGGAACGTACTCCATAGATCCTAGACCAGATTTAGAGCATATTCCACATGGGGGCTTTAAATATAATAAAAATTACATATTTGATAATCATGCTGATGTCAAAGCACATTTTGATGATACTCCTGCATGCTTTATGTATGATTTAAGTTGTAATAATTGTCTCCCGTGGTGGTTTCAGTGTTCTGTTGAATGTGGTAAAGGAGTACAACACCGCTCTGTCTTCTGTGCTGGTAAAGTCGGTGGCATGTACCAGGAATTCCCTGTGGATGCCTGTCCGCGTAAGAAGAAACCCAAAACTACTAGATCCTGTGGAAAAGAGAACTGCGCACCACAGTGGTACACTTCAGATTGGAAAGAGGTGAGTACTCTCGATGGAACTGCTTGTCATCATCATTTGATTTTACAGCATAAGAAGTCAGATTTGTTGGTTGTACATTGTGCAGTAATAAAGTGCACGCACTAAAAGTGTGCAACATAAATACCACTAAATAGTGCTGTTTTATGCTAATTCTATTGGTTTCTTTTGTTTAATTAGAGCTACTAGATAGTGATAACTGTGGCACACATTTAGTGCGTGCACTCTAGTCGTCTTATAACTTAAAAAAATTTGTAATTTGCTTTCAGTGTTCCAAAACTTGTGGCGGAGGTTCGCGATCAAGGCGAATAGTCTGCATGAACCACAAGGGTGAGAGAGTAGGGGGCTGTGAAAACGACTCAAGACCACCCTACTTGGAAAGCTGTAACACATCTCCATGTCCCGGATCAAAGCCAAGTAAAAATCCTCGCAATAACTGCAAAGACAAATCCCCATCACTATGCACTATCGTGATCCGAGCGAACTTCTGCCGATATCCAACATACAAAGCCATGTGTTGTGAAAGCTGCTCAAACACAAGTACATCATAATAATGGCATACAGCTGGTGGACAATATGGGGATTTTAACTTTTAATGGACTGTGGTGACTGCGATACGGGTGCAGGTAGTCCAGCAGTCTTAACACATGGAGCAGTGTCATCTTTTTAACAAGAGGAGTTTTGGGATGGGTGGGTAAATTGGGTGAACGGTGGACTTTTATGGAAGATACTCAAGCCCGTCCCGCCTTGCGTACTTTGTCCGTTAATGATTAAATATATATGGGTTTTTCTTATTTCAAAAGATAGATAATATTATTGTAAAAATATATATATTTTATACAGTCTTAGTAGCTTTGACTTAAGTTTGGAAATCACAGTTCATGTGGCCTAGCGTTCCTTCTAGGAAAGAAACAAAACGAACATTGAGACCAGATCAACCTGGATTCGTCTTATCCTCCAAGAATTGCTAGCTGTGTACTGCATTTTATGGACTTTTGGTTATTGTAAAAAAACTAATCTAAAACAAATTATTAAATCATCTGTATGCGTAGCGAGATAAAAATATGAATATGGCCAATCAAAAATAGAAAAATACAGGGCTTACTTTAGTAACATAGGATAAAAGAGAGGCCCTACACTTTGGGTCAGAACGTTTCCTGAAGATGCAACGACTAAGGACTTGTGTTTGTACCAGCTTGTTGTCACAATTGAACAGCCCGACATAGACTGTTATATTATTCTGCAGTAAAACCAATTTACAGATATTTATTTGTTAGCTTGTGAAAAGCATTCTGGGTTTACCGGTTAGCAATTGAATGTTAATAAATGGCAATTTTTTAGCTGTTGTATTGTATTAACCAAGGTGCATTAAGGCCTGTACACACAAGGGAGCTTCCTCCCGCAACATCTTCCTGGGACATTTTGCTAGACCAGAACACATGAGGAAGCTTGCTCCTAAAACACTCTTCTGCAGCAGATTTCCTCTTGGAGCTTGCTCCCTCATATTAAACCAGTTTTTTATTTGGAAGCAAACGTTTTGTTGCGCAGCATATTTTTTTCATGTGAAATCGTTGGTACAGACGAGGGGGCTTTGCTTCAGGAGCATGTTGTGGGACCAAGCTCCCTCGTGTGTACCAGCCTGTGTATTTTGATGATTAATATGTGGGCTTGCCGCCAGCATGCAGATCAAATACATGGCCAGTCTGGCATTGTTTAACGTGTATGGAAACAGTATACAACATAAACAATGAACCAAGAACTGTTGGGGCTGGATACACTAATGTCTAATTTCCATCCACTGAGAAACACAGTTGAAGTTGCACACCCAACCATATACCCCATACTGCTGCTGAAGGAATGGTTCTAGGGGAAGAGCACACCCACATCACTACCAGAAGGGAATTAGAGTCGTTGTTTTCTCACAATCCTTTTCAAAGTCATCCCCAGTGCAATTTTGAATTGCATTTGTACTTTACATACAGTTCTCTTTTAAAAAAGCTAAATAGACAAATAAACAAAATATCTTAAAATATCAACATTCAGTCAATAAAGAAGTCTGAGGAATGGTTGCCACAGCATATGATAGACTACAGGTGCACAGAGCGTCTTGGTTGCGGCTGCTTTATATGCTGGTTCACACCCTCTTGAAGATGATGCAACCCACCCTGAAAACAATGCTCGATCCACAGTATTGCATGGTACAATACACAAATACATCTTTAAATGAAACAGCTTTTATTACACTCTAGTTCCTTGTTTAATTATAACAAACTGTCTGGGGCCGGTTGCACGAAGCCTGAATAAAGTTATCTGTGGATAGCGCTATTCAGCCTTCATGCAACCGGCCCCTGATATTTATTACCACATCATATTGTAAAAGTTGTAAGTTATCCTCATTGATGTCATATAAGACATGGGATTAAATATATTATAATAACTAAAGTTTTACAAGCAGTCAAAAGAATACCAAACAAATTTTGGGAGGTCAAAACCCAATTGAGAATAGCGATACTTCAGCATAAGCCTTTGCTATTCATGTGCCAACCAGAAAGTAATTGGCCATTATTTCAATAGACCTTATTGTAGTTCTGGTTGGCACATTAGCATAACAATTTGTTTGTTCCTAAACATGAAGTATCGCTATAGAGATTACCATATTTACATTTATGTAACAATTTCTAGGTAAAGTATATATGTTTCCTGGTACACAGTTATTGTATATCATATTTTGAACACCAGGTAATAGATGCCAGTCTTGGTAAAATATATTACTTAGCACATTACACCAGGTAATGGATAAATAATTTTTAGTATAGGCTTTTTCACTACAGTAAACAAAAAGTTCAGGATACAACTAGTCTAAATTTTTTAATGTCTGATAAATATATTAAAAGATTATAATAATGATAATAGTTATAATTAATAATTAATTAGCTGAAAACGTTCATCAAATAACCAATGCCATGACAACCTGTTCAACTGTTGATATATAATCTTTGACATCAGACTTTTAGCACTCTTTTCGGCTGAAGATTTCACCAAAAGTCTTCATACAATTACATTGAGGAACAGAAAAAAACAGTGTCCAACCAACTTGCATCTTTTGCTATTGACATTTTTGTTTTGTTATTATCATTCACATTTCATGTGCCCATTAGCCTCGACAGCAGCCTCAACAGGAGTCCCATTGCTAACTTTCTTTGGTACTTCATCAGGTGGTTTAATCATCTCTCCATTTTCTTTACTTTCCTGATAATCAAAAATCAGAAGATAAAGACTTAGTTTATCACTTTATGCATGTTTTACGATGTTTGATACTATTTTTAATTTTTATTTTATATTATTTTTTATTTTTACTTACTAACAACAGGGGCATAACCACTAACAATTATTCTATATACTCATATTATTTTGTAAACTGCATATAGCAGTCCCCCAAAGTAAACAGTAATTGAAAAGCCCCAAGGGGAATTACCATATAACTCTATACATATATCTATACATATTTATTTTATTTTATTTATTTATTTTCATTTTGCTCTGAAAAAGGATTATAATAACAAAACATCAGTAAGAGAGTACAGATTGAAAACACGAACCTTGTGCTTCAGATCTAAATAAATGAACTACATGCAATAATAATTATTTGATAAAATTTCTTCACTTGTACTTGGTTTTTCTCACAGACTTATTTAACTTATTGTTCTCGACAATTTGGAAAAGTAGTTAGCAAATGAAAATGCATTGACTATGAGCAAGTTAGGAAATCAGCACTAAATTATTATCAAATTGCATTTTCTTTGTTTGGTTAAATTTCTGGTGCACCGTTTTTTGTTTTTTTTGTTTTTGTTTTTTTTCTCATAGATTTATTTGTCTGATTGTTCTTGGCAATTGGCAAGGCTTGCAAAATTTTAGTTATTAAATAAGTGCTTAGAGAGTTAACATCATTACCGGAAAAGACAAACTAATTACTAAAGCCTTATTATTTCAATACCTAATAATGTTCACTGATGCATAGTACACAGGAAGTCAGCAGCAATATTATCACTCCATTAGATATTAATCAATAATTGATTAGATGTAGTTGGTTTAACAACAAACAAAACAAAACCCACATGGCTTCCTTAACAGGAAATTAAAAGAAATTTGTGTAAGTACAACTTAGCAGATATGCATGGGAAAATGGAAAAGACAATAGAACCCCACAACCTAGACTTAGATTTTTTCTAAGTCAGCCCTGATAGTCGTTAATTGGCATAAAATCAGATTGTCTAGATTCTTAATCAGGTTCTCAATTTTAATTGAGAAAAAAATACTTAATATTTATATGTGGTAGGGCCAGTTACATTAAACTATTCACACAATATTAGTTAATAATGGAGTACAGCAGAGTGTAAAGTAACATTTCAATCCACATATATTATACACTGAATATATAGAGCAAAAAAATTTATGAACATGTCATTAAGAAATGAAGACCCCACTTGAAATTTCAGGCAGACCTGGTTCTTATGTGAAAAATTCTTAAAATAATAATTATTTCAGTCTGGTAGGTTCTTGAATGTTACAGTAGGTTCTTATGGGAAGTTTCTGCAGTTTATTTTATCAATTCTCTTGGCTTAACTTCAATGATTATTGCACATATTACAAATTATTAATTTACGAATTTTCAAAAGTAGTTTCATTGTTAATTTTTTCACAAATAAAAAACCACATATTTCATATTTCCACAAACTTTTACTTAAAAAAATAATTCTAATTATTACACAACTTTGAGAATAAGTGTACATGTAGAAGAAAGAAAAAAAACTGGACTATTAAAATATCATCCAGCATTGATATCCAATGATGATTTGTAAGAAATAATAACTGAAGGGTACAGTGTTAGAGCTGCTCATATAACTGACACCACCTTAGCTTTTTGCTAATTTCTTCTAACAATAACCATCATTGTCACATCCTAACATGACATCATCATCGTCACACCCAAGTCATCATCATCATCCTGCCTTTTGTTAGGCATTAACTCCCACTTAAACAACGGATCCTGTTCTTTTATGATGATATTTTAGGCAGGGTAGTCTTGCTTCCACCTTAATGTCTGACAACACAGGGAGCATCCCATATAGTATTGTTTTTAGCCACCTTGGAGTTATGAAAGCTGCCTCTTAGGTATTTTGGGTCATCGGTTTATATGCATTATTGACAGTAGAACAATAGTTCTGTTTACAGATGTGATATTCATGTACAATAAACTCACCAGTCTGTGAATGATCAAATCTTGAATATTACACTCGATAAAAAAACCTTACAGAATTACTACATTTTCTCAATTGATATTTTTTGTCAATTTTTGAAATTAAATGCAATTACTTTTTAAATGGCTATAAAATATGCTTACTCTTTTTTTAGTCTCATTTGACATAAGTTATTGAGTTTTTTAATTGCAACAACACGAAATGCTATAAAAACCCATCAGTTTTTACTTCAATCTTTTACATATTTTATATGAACTCATTTTTCCCCTTTAATAATTTCCTGCTCATTTTTATTTGCTGCATCAATTAAACCAAACGTGTCTTCTTACCGGCCCTATTCCGAAATTTTGGAAATAAATTATGTTTTGTTTGTGTCTAAAAGTAACTTTTGCCAGCATTTATCAAATTTTCTTAATTGGTTATTTATTGATTCGCGTCACTAAAAGCATTTGCCAAGCGTCCGTGTCAGCAATTAAATGGCAAGGTTATAAAAGGCATAAAAACAATTCTTAAAACTAAAACTTTATGTAATACACCGATGTAGATCTTAATCATATTTTCTCAATAGGAAATGTATCTCAAAACATACAAATGCCGATCATATAGCGCAAAAAACTGACAATGGTCTTTTGACAGAAAGTAATTTACTACTCAAAATATTCACTATACACAACAACATGCCACTCATAACTTGAACAAATGATTAACCTATTTTCTAGATCTGATTTGGAAAAGTAAAGTGAAATTGTACGAACGAATTTTCGAACACTTACCTTGGGATCTGTAATCATCTTTTTGGTCCCATACCACCGATCAACCAGAGGTTGAATAAACTTGTGCCAAATGAACAGAGCCAAAGGCACAAGTATACATGAAATTCATACCATCTTGAGTTATCAAGATTAATTTTCTACCAATTCGGGTAATATTTAGCAGCTTTAGACACAAACGCCGCCAGTCAAAATTATCTGCAACTAACTATCACGACTGGACTACACAAAATTTTATGGCGTTGTAAATATCCCATGATGTTTACGTCATCATCTTATAAAACCGACTTTGATTGGCTGAAATTAAGTGATAGTTCTTGTAAGCCAATCAAATTCTTCCTTATGTTTGTATTTTTATGGATATCAGCTGTTGTTATAAATCGCAGGCGCTAAGTCAAATTATTGAGCCTGCGATTCAAAATGGAGGTCGCTTTGGTAAGTTTTATTTTTTTTTTAATTTTTATTTTAAGTAAGTACTATTTTACCTCACTCAAAGCTGATTTTTTTGCATTTAAGAGAAACGTAAATTTGTAATGTAAAGTTTTTCTTTGAATGATTTTCTTTTTCTTTTCTGTGAATTTTAGGAGTCCTTGAAAAACACTGCAGATTCCAGCAAAGTCGAGCCTGCTTTGAAATTGTTAAAAACGTATTTTGATAATATTTCAAAAGATCCACAGAATCCTAAATACAGGAAGATACGAATTGGTAATGCTAATTAGCTAAATACTGATTACTTAAATTCCATGAAAAAAGATATAAGCTATAATTTTTTATAAAAAAAAAAAATAAAAAAATTGAAAATGAAAAAAAACATGGGTTTCTCACGATATTGATTCACGCAAAGTGACGTCTCTTTTAACCCGAATATTTGTATTAATATTTTATTATGTAGATGCCTTTATCTAATTAGATGTTTTTTCAAAAGGTAATCCAAAGTTTAATGCAACAATATGGGAAATTGAAGAGGCCAGAACATTTTTACTTCTTGTAGGATTTGAGCAGGTACTTGCAAAGTATGTTAAGATTCATGTCCTTTAATTCCATCTTGATAAAAAAAAAACATGTTTCATAATTCAATACCTTGAATGAAGTTTCATGGATTTTTACTTCTCTTTTTCAAGAATGGTGATTTTTTAACACTACCTGATCACATTGGTATTGATACAGCAAAACTGCTGATTGAAAGCTGTTTAGGGTCATCTCAAACTACGACAAGCCAACAACATATACCACCAACATCCAACAATGAAAAAACACAGTCTTCAACACTAAAACTGGCCCCAACAAAAGGTATTAGTGTGAATCATTTGTTTAGGACAACATGGCTTCCTATGCAATCTCAGAGTCTCTGCTCTTGGGCTCCCTAAGCAATCTTAGAGTCTCTGCTCCTGAGCTTCCTATGCAATCTTAGAGTCTCTGGCTTCCTATGCCTTCTCAGAGTCTCTGGCTTCCTATGCAATCTCAGAGTCTCTGGCTTCCTATGCAATCTCAGAGTCTCTATCTGCTCTTGGGCTTCATATGCAATCTCAGAGTCTCTGCTCATACGATCAACCAAGTACATAACGTGGGAGTAAAATGCTAATATTTAGTTGCATGGTCATGCACAATAAACCATCAATAAATTCTGTTAAAATTTTGAAGGGCTCAAATGGCATAAACTTTACTTTAATATAATTACTTTTTAGTGAGGCATCAATGATTTGGTATTTTGGTCCCGTCAATCAAAGCTCCAATTACAACCCCAATGGAAACTAACCAATCAAGATTGAATTTCATAAAGAAAATACAAGGAGCTATTATAAATTCTTCAATCTATATTTGAGATTGTTGAATGGAATATTGATAATCTTAATTACTGCAGTGAAATAAATTGTTTGATTTGTACTCCAATTTATCACTGATTTTTCACGTTGTTATTTTGACATTTTCATCATTCAACTTACAATGTATCTCTTAACAAAATGTTTACAAAAAAATACATTTTTTATACTCAGGTGGTAGTTATTTTGATCAAGAAATAAAAGCCAATCTTACACTCCTGTCTTATATGGTTGAAATGGGTAAGAATGATTGGCAAATATTCCATTTGTTCAATAGACTTGAAATATAAAACATTAATTCAAATATTTTTCTAGGGTTTGACAAAAGTTCTTCTGAGCAAGCATTGATTGCAACTAAGAATGCTGGAGTGCAACCTGCAATGGATTGGTAAGACAAACAATATTATTAGTAATATAATATAGTATGAAATATTAGTGCATTTTTATTTATTCATTCATTAATTCATTCATTCATCCATTTTTTTCGTTCGTTCATTTGTTCATTAATTCATTCAGTTATCCATCTGTTTATCAAAATATTCATCCATTTTTTCATCAATCCATCCACCTATATTCATTCATCCATCCATCCATTCTTTCATTCATTTGTTGATTCATTCATTCATCCATTCATTCAGTTATCTATCTGCTTATCAAAACATCCATCCATTTTTTCATCAATCCATATACATATTCATTCATCCATCCATTGGTCATTAATCAATTAAACTTTTATTTATGATTATTTATTCCTTTTTATCATCATCATCATCATCATCTTTATTAAGTTGGTAAAACCGATTAGGTATCACACCAACTATAAATAAAATATAAAAATAACCTAAATAATAGACATATATATATGTATATATATATATACAATGTATAGTATGAGGTTAAAATAAAATTTTTTATCATTCGTGCATTCACTTGTTTACTCTTACACATTATTTCATTCATTCACTCATTCATTCATTCATTCAATAATTCATTCATTCACATTTATTCTTTATTCAGTTACTGAACTCATTGACAGATCCATTCATTCATCCATGCCCTTTTTCTCAATAATATTTCTATTCTTTGGTGATCAAGAAATTTTTGAAATCGATAGGCTTGCAACAAATTTCCATTTATTGCACCAGAATAAGAATGTAGCTAACACTGTTAACAGTAATGACAGTACCATGCCGTCAACAAGCACAGGTCTTGATGTCACTTCCGATGCAAGGGTAAGTCAAAATACTTAATTATAATCATTATTGACCATTCCCTGCAAGCAGAGTCTGTCAAGTTTGTGTTTCCTGATGAGAAAAAGAGAGACTGCCGACTCGAGAGGATTTGTTTGATATGCTAGAACTGTGGACAAATAAAACCAGTTTGATATCCAGTTTGACTTTAAATAAGCTGATTAGCTGCCAAATGAGGTAGCATCGCTGCGGGATATTTGACCCCACTATATCACATGCATTCTAGTTGCTTGGATACTGAAGAGTGTGCATGATCATAAGAAATCCAGCCTCAATTCAGCAGCTTCTCTCTTTCTCTTGTCAGGAATTACAAACGTGAGAGACTCCACTAGCAGGGAATATTGACCATTGATCATCGGCACTTTTAACAATGTTATCATCAATGATATTATTATTATTATTATTATTATTATTATTATTATTATTATTATTATTATTATTATTATTATTATTATTTTGATTCAATTAAAAAAAATCTGAAAGAATGTGAGCAAAATTCATTATTTGACACTATTGATTATCAGCACTATTTACAATGATTATAATTACTTATTAAAATAATTCTGAAAAATATGAGCTATATCCCCAAAATAATCTTAAATTCTACTCACTGACAGACAATAAAGTTATATAATGATTGTGCAATTGCAATCCATTTTATTACAAAGTCATCACCAACAACATTAATTTGTGTAATAATGATTATATGATCACAATATTTATTGGTGAATTACTGATTTAATTATTTTCGTGTTTATTCCAAAGCCTGCCCCAGTTTCACGTTATCAGAAAACTGCAGATGAAAGACACAAGTTTCAGGAGAAACTTAGACTAGAGGCTATAGAAACGGCAAGGTATATTACATGGATATGGATTGTAAAACTGTGCAAAGCTGGATTCCTCTATTGAGACATTTGTTTCAATAAAATTGTAAACTACTAATAAAAGTCTATACATAGTTAATATCAATTCTTTTTTCTCTTTTAATATGTTCTTGAGAACTATCAAACATCAAATAAATTGAAATTTTCAACAGATTTAGTTGTCACATGAATTAACAAATGAAAAACAGTTTTTCTGTGTGTGATACTCTGATCAAAACATGTGAGAGATATTGAGAGAACATGAGAGAAGCACTGGAATTACCCACAATGCACAGTGGAGTGATCTTCAGTTTCGTGAGTGTTCTCTAAATCAAACACAGAAAACTGTTTTTTTATTTGTTTTATAAAATAACAAATGCTCAAAAAATATGAATTAAAAGTAAATTAGCCCAACTTAGTAGTAATAAAATTACATTTTTTTAAATTGTCCTGAATATAAAGCGTCATTTGATATAATGGAATCTGGCAGTTGAAATGATGTATATTTTCTTTACAATACTGGAACAAAATGTTTTTTTTTTAACTTAGTAATTTCCTCACCATTGTTCTGTTACAGGGCTGAAAGAATAGCAAAACAGCAACACAAAGAATTTTTGTTGAAAGAAATGCAATCAGAGAAGGAAGAGAAGAAAGAA
Organism: Diadumene lineata; assembly: GCA_918843875.1. Classification (NCBI taxonomy): domain Eukaryota; kingdom Metazoa; phylum Cnidaria; class Anthozoa; order Actiniaria; family Diadumenidae; genus Diadumene; species Diadumene lineata. The sequence continues at coordinate 4,842,196 of OU974079.1, forward strand.
ATGGTAAATCAATGTGTTTAATTTAGTTATAGATTGAAGGAGACATTTGGATATCTTCACATCACCACAACACCACCAAAAAAAAAATAATAATAACATTGCAACAAAGCAAAAAAGTTTGGCGGAATTACAGCCAAATTTCTTGTATCGTGACCCGCTGTTTCAAAACGTTTTCATTTTGGTCTTTTCTGAGCCTTCAATCAATTTCATAGGGCGGAGCTTGCCCTAACATGTTTTGTCATTAGTTAATCTAAAATAAACTCCGCCCTTGAAATTGATTGACGGCCCAGAAACGACCAAATCAAAACAAAGTTTTAAAACGGCGGGTCGCGATACAACGAATTTGGCTGTAACACCTCATTATAATTTATTAAAAACAAATTGTCAGATCATTGTTCATCCATACATTCATTTATTTGTAATATATTTATTCATCTGTTTGTTTATTCATTTACTCACTCATTCATTTGTTCACTTGTTCGTTCATTCATTCATTTGTTTGTTTGTTTGTTTGTTCCTTCATTCATTGGTTTGTTGATTGATTGATTGATGATTGTAACCCACTGTTGTTCTCAGGTCTCAATCTTTGGTTTCTTTTCCAGAATGAGATGTCCAAAAAACTCAAAACCTTGGCTCAAACATCAGAAGGCTTGTGTAGCACTGAAACCATGAGTGTTGATAGAGAACAGTCAGAAAATGATGTGGATCATAAACCACAAGACCAGAAAACAGAACTGAAAATCAGACTACCTGATGGAATGGTATTCATTAATAACAAATCAATAAATGAATTATGATAATATCTTGACTCATCCCATGCCATCTTTCTCAGTCTTTATCTCAAAAGCACTCTCATGGATCACCATGGCGGTTAAGAAGGTACTTTGTGAAATAGAAAGAGAGACAATTGAGGATGACTCAGGATAATATCTATGCTCATGGCAGGGAAGATACAAGAAACTTTTTGGGGGGGAGGGGATGATGAATGTTTTTGATCATCATGGCAACATTACCAATTTATTTTTGATATCCTACAGGTAACAGATCTTACACTTCCAAATGGTTCACTCATCAAACAGTTATATAGGTTTGTGAATTATAAAATCAATTTCAGACGAGTGAATAAATCAACTAATGTTTTTGACACAATACTTTAAAAATAAAATAATTATTGTGAATTCAAAGAACCCAAAATGCAATACTACAAGTTAACAAAATATTTAAAATTACTTTTAAATTGGTGACGAGGATGGGATTGAAATCCTCCAGAAACATCTTTTGCAAGAATTTGACCTAGAAAAAAAAATATTGTACAAAGTGAATTGTACAACTACAATTAACACTGTTCTGAAGTCCAGAAAAAAATTATAGAGCAGTTATTACATTCTCCAACCGCCCATCAAAATAGGCTGAACTATTATAAATAATTGTAATATTAAGATATTGATTAATTTGTAACCTTTTCTTATTTTAATTCCAGACATATTGCAAGGTTGAAAGAGATGGATGAAAATGAATTTACTATCATGACCATGTATCCGCAAACTGAACTGACAGACATGACAATGACCTTAACCACAGCAGGTATGAAGATCTAGTAAGAAAATGGCCCGTGTGATTTTATATGATTTTATATAATAATAATAATAATAATAATAATTTATTTCTTGTTAAGCGCATCCCAATATTTCTCGATGCGCTTTACAATTTATCAATTGTTAATTTACAAAATTATAATAAATGATCTATTCACTAAAAATATATAATAATAACAATGGTAAAGATAATTAAATTAAGTTTTCAAAAAGATAGGTCTTAAGCCGCGACTTGAAGACATCTAACGATGGCGATTCACGTACCTCAAGTGGTATCCGATTCCATAATCCTGGAGCACATACACTAAAAGCCCTGCCACCATAGCTGTCAGTTCTAAACCTTCGTTCTTTCAAGCGTAAATGATCGGCTGATGAGCGAAGTGATCGACCTGGTCTATATGCTTGAAGAAGATCTGTCAGATACTTGGGAGCCATTAGGTTGACAGATTTGAAGGTTATTAGCATAAGTTTGAAAATGATACGCTTAGACACTGGCAGCCAGTGAAGATTGCGTAGAACAGGGGTGATGTGCTCGGACTTCGTAGTTTTTGTAACTATACGAGCAGCAGAATTCTGGATTCGTTGCAGCTTTCCAAGGTATTTCTCTGGAAGACCATACAATAAACTATTACAGTAATCAATTTTAGATGTCACAAAAGCATGGATTAGTCTTTCTGTATTGCCCATGTCCAAGTATTTCCTTATGTTACCAATACGACGCAATGCAATAGCAGCAGATTTACAAATGTTCTTTATATGTATGTCCATCGTAAGATGATTATCCAGTCGCACTCCCAAATTACGAACATCTGATTTTGTCAAAATCAAATTGTCGTCAATATGTATAGATCGAATGTCCTGACTTGGAAGATGACGAGATGAAAAATGGATAACTTCAGTTTTGCTGCTATTACAGACAAGTTTATTATTCATCATCCAGCTGATTATATCTTTTGCACAATTTTCTATTTTTGTTAAAGCTGGTATAGGATCAGATCTTTTGACTACCAAATAAACTTGCGTATCATCGGCATACATCATAGGTTGGAGACCATGAGCACATATAACATCTTCAATGGGAGCAACATATAAGGAAAATAAAAGAGGTCCCAGAACCGAACCTTGTGGGACACCATATGTCAGTCATAGCATCAGAGGATGTATCTTGGATGATAGTTGAGTGTGTTCGCAAACCCAAATAAGACTTAATCCAGTCCAGTACTGTACCTGTTATCCCATATTTGCTCTGAAGTCTATTGACCAAGATGGTATGGTCAATGGTGTCAAATGCAGAAGAAAGATCCAAAAGTACAAGAATAACATCATCATGATTATCCAACGCCAAATTTATGTCATTTGCTATCCGAAGCATGGCTGTTTCTGTGCTGTGATTGCATCTGTATGCAGACTGGAAAGTACTGTACAGGTCGTTGACCAAAAAATGGTAATTAAGCTGAGTCGACACTATTCGTTCCATTATCTTACCTACAAAAGGTAAGTTGCTTATAGGCCTGTAGTTCTTGAGTACCTCACGGTCAGCATCAGGCTTTTTTATCAATGGTGTGATAAGTGCATGTTTGAACTGTGATGGAAAAATACCCGTTAGTAACGACTGATTAACCATAGATGTAATGGATGGTAGTAGTGCACCAAGAGATTTCTTTAATATGTCCGTTGGTATTGGATCAAGTGAGCACGATTTTGAAGGAGCACTATTTATGGCTTTCATCACAACATCACTAGATACAACTTCAAAGGAAGACATTAATGTTTCTGAGATCCGCTCATTTACTTGTAAGGAAAGATCCCTTGTTGGTTGACTGTCAAGCTCAGTTCGTAGTGCTTGAATCTTTTCAGAGAAGTACTTGTTGAGTCGCTGAGCAAGTTCAAAAGCAGAGTCGTGTTTTGGAAGAATTGGTGCATGTTTGACTTGAAGCAGGCTATCAACAAATTGAAACAGCTGTTTCTGATTGGAATTTGAAACTCTTTTATTAAAGTATTCCGTTTTTGCTTGTTGAATAGCAGTATAGTAGCGTTTTGAATACTCTACATACATTTGCTTATGCACCTCCAAGCGCGATTTAACCCATTTCCTCTCAAGCCGACGTTTTTCCTTCTTGAGGACCCTTAGTTCATCCGAAAACCATTGTGCATGGGGACGTATAGAGATAGTACGGTCCATTAGAGGTGCATGCTTGTCCAATAGACTCAACAGTTCACTGTTATAAGAATCGACCAATGCAGGTAGTGTAGATGGCGGATCGTTGATAAATCCAAGATGTTTTAAGTCTTCAGTGAAATTATCTACGTCAATCGCATATACTTTTCGGTGTTTCTTACAGACCTGCACACGCATTGGACGAGGCATATTAATCTTGCAAGTAATACTTGCGTGATCAGATGGAAGATCAAAAAACGGATAAAGACTGGAAATAACTTCATCATCATTGTTGGTGATTATCAAATCCAGCGTATGACCCTTGGAATGAGTAACGAAGTCGACGTGCTGTTTCAAACCCGAAGCATGAAGCATTTCTTGAAAATGTAGAGATTCACCATTAGACATGTCCATATGAATGTTAAAATCTCCACAGATGAGACAGGAAAATGATGAGGACATAACAACTTCAAGAAGTGTGCTGAATTCATCGAAAAACATTGATGTTGTTAATTTATTTTTTGAAGATGGTGGTGGACGGTAAATAATAAAAAGGCGAGTAATCTTGCTGCCAGATTTGACATTCACATCTAAGCATTCCATGGATTGAAAAGGTCGATGGTTATTTCTACTAACAACAAGTCCATTTTTAGAAATTAAAGCTATACCTCCTCCATGTCTGTTTTTTCTAGGAATATGCGTGATGTTGTAATGACCCAGTGTTCTTGATATATCAGCTAACGTATGAGAATCACGATCATCACCATTAAGCCATGTTTCGGTCAAAGCCATGACATCAAGTTGACGTGTTAGAATATAATCACACAAAGAAGCAGTCTTGTTTTTTATAGAGCGAGCATTCCAAAGTGCAAATCTCATATTGGATGGCTTGTACCTGTCAGGAATAAATCGCGAAACGGAAAGTAGATTATATGTGTATATATATACACAGCATAAGTTAGACTATATTCAGTGTAAGCAGTTTATCGAAAATGCGCAATGTTTCATCACTCCAAGGCCGCCAAGTAACACAAAGCGTAGAAATGTAATCATAATTTGTAACTTGCAATGTCATAATGATTGTAACTTGCATATTGTCTGCCTATAACATTAGATATCCATTAACTGTAGCTTGCGGCTTTGTAGGTTTAAACCCAAGGGCTACTCTTGTTGTGCAAAGAAAAGATCAACTTGGTATGGTTACAGAAGGACATGGCAAAGGTTGGTCGAATTACATTATTTGTTTAATGCCTACATTTAACCTACCACAGGTGCACACCACATAGTTTAAAAATGCAGTTGGATAGTATACTGAATGATGGCTGCCAGATGACTATTGTCAGTATGATAATGATCATGGAAACAATAAAATTTGAGTCACTTTCGTGAAAAACTGTTTTGTATTCATATCATAGCCATAATTTCCAAGAAAACATTTGAATCATATGCTGTATTACAGCCGTAGCATAAAGTCCATACCACAAGGCTGTCAACCCTCCCGGATTATACGGGAGAATCCAGATTTTGGGATCAAGATTGCAGTTTCAAATCTCCCGGATAACTGCGAAACTGGAAATTCCATTGATTTTCCTGTGTCTAAACCGTAATTTCCTCCAGGATAGAAGCGAGATAGAAACAAGAATATCTAGATTATGGCATGAAAACAAAGTTCGCACAACCCCTTTTTTAAAAAAAAAGGAAAACAAAATGGTAGTCTCCCTTGCATCCGCTTTTTCAAACACAGACCAGAAACGGATTTGAGGGAGACTAACAAAATGGCGGACATCGTGACGATCTCAAGATCAGAAATGGTCGGGGGTTGACAGCCCTGATACCAGTTCCCACTCATGCCAAAACGACCCTTATAAATATAGAATGCAGTGTTTGAAATGATTTGCTACAGAAGAATTATTCTGTATAATTGTGATGAACAATGTGATGCGAGAGTAGTCTTTGCATCATTTGGTTTACACACAGTCTCTACTTTAATTATAATGTTAATCAAACAAGATTTGAATTGGTCTAACTAGTTTACCTTGACACTGTGTTTATCCATAGTTTGTACTGTTAAAACTATAACCAGTCTGGATGAATGGCAGGCTCTGATCACCAATAACAATGACAAACTAGTAGTTGTGGAATTCATCGCCTCTTGGTAATGTATCTTTTATATCTGCTGCTAAACATTTATTATAAATAGAATTATATTTTATCAACTGATTCAAATTCATTCATTTCAATTGATGGATTCTGCTATGAGAAGAGGGTCCCAAATAATTTGAAGGGCTTGTTTTTTCATAACTAATATCCTTTGTTAAAGTCTTATAGTTACTGTATTATTTTGACAATCTGTGTTTATTGGTGACCCCCTCATGGCGATGTTGTACCCCACTTATGAAATAAACTTTGAAGTACTAGAGACTACAGACTTTTAATTATTGGGAAATAATTTAAGTCTTGGATAGGCACTTTAATTGGGGGAAGTTGCTCAATAATAAATATTTCTCTCTATTCCTAAAGGTGTGCCAATTGTAGAAGTGTAGAGGATAGATTTGAAACTCTCAATGGTCAATATGGTATTGGACAAGCTGTTATCTTTGCTCGTGTTGATGTGGACCAACTTAAGGTAAAAATTTCAACATTTTTCTTTTTGAAATAATCATGGGAGATGTAGTCTTGTAATACTCTTTATAGCTTATCGAGGCTGGGTAGTTTAGATGTGGAATAGGAAGGGCATCACCTATGGTATTGTAGATTGGGTAAAATTCAATGTTCTGGTAGTAGAGGCTGAGAGATATATTTTTCTCTCTCCATCATGTTGTATACTCTGACTGGTAAGAGTTACAGTTATTATTGGCTCCTCATAATGTAGTAAAATGTACTTTACAATGTCTCTTTTGTGGTGGTGGTATGAATATTTTCTGGAACTACACAGTGATCATGATAATATCGTTAATGTCATATAATTGTTTTACAGGTTTTGAAATATCAAATGCACATTTCTACTCTACCAACTTTCAAGCTTTATTGGAATGAAAATGTAAGTTTAAGAGCACCATCAAATCCTAAATAAGCCTGAAGTGTCTCCATACCATAATAGTTTTCAAAGTATGTCATATTGAATTTTGTATTCCTTTGAGAATACTAGAACAACATTCAATCATTAGCAATGTGAAAAAGACTGCAGTTGGTAATTAAAAGGAGATCATTCTTCAGTCATTTTCTATCTGTTTTACTCACTACCAAATGGATAATGATAAAAAACATAGTCCTGATAGATTGGCATTGTTGTTGCCCTTCATCAGATTCCTATTTTCATTGTAGTTACTGACTGAATGGGGAAGTAAAACAAACAACAATGCTATGTTCCAATGACTGGACCAAATATTTTCCCTTTTATTTGCCCTACATTAAATGAAGCTATTTGTGATATGTCACCAAAATACGGTTTTCGTGGAGAATAAAATAGTGGCTATGTTTCAAAATAGTTAGTTAATTTATCATTATCTTTTCATGTTTGATAGGAGGTCATAACAGTTGAAGGCACAAATATGGAAGAACTTGAAGAACAAATCAAAACAAACCAACATGGACCAGATGAAACACAACTAACAGATCAAGACCCTAGATAGTTCAACAGTTAAAAAGTTAACATCTTTATGGTCCTGGCAATGTATTTGCAAAAGCAATCTATAAACCTCCTCTATTCAATTTATCTTAATTATCAGAGATCAGAAAGTTGTTTAAGAAAGAAGCCCAACAAGGAAGGAGTAAAAATGCCCCCTCCCCATACAAGGCTATGTACCTTTTACCAATAAATGTTGTTTGTCCTCTGAACCCCTTTCATTCCAGAATTTTCAGAATCCCTCTTAGTGGTGTTATGGCTGTTGCCCACACAATGGTTGCTGCAGCTTCAGCTCCAACGTTCAGGCGAAATGTTACTTTGTAATTAATTTGATATTTAGTTATATTTAAAGCTCATAATATTAATTAAATATTCTAGACAAAATTATGAAAATGAAAGTGTAAAAAAAAACACTGTTTGAATTGCAGCAAAAATTACAGACATCATATAATTAGTTGAGTCAGACATTTTATTGTTTGTTTTAAAATAAATTGTTAATTTTACTTGAAAAGTTATCCTAAATTTTATGCAAAATAAATGATCAAAACATGCATTGTCTGATGATTTTAGTAATAATTTTTGGTACTCAAAAAACATTGACAACTTTATTAAATTGAAACTGCTTTATTAAACCCCCTCTAGATAACCCCAATTGATTTACATGAGTTTTGTCAAAAAAAGAAAAAAAGCATTCTATTAATTTTGTATTGATTAGGAAAACTGTACACATTTTATATTTACATCCATCTTGACTCAAATTTTCTATTTTTCTGTTTTTGTGTGTGTGTGCGTGAATGCACGTGTGTGTTTGTGTGGAGAGGGAGATTCCCTGCATTGTAATCTTATAGAGAGGGATATCAACCCTGCAATGTCTCTTTTGGGGAGAAGGAATCCCTGCATTGTGACTTATGGAGAGGGAGATTCCCTGCATTGTGGCTGTTGGAAAGGGGATTCCCTGCATAGCAACTAAATCTAATTAGCTGCTCTTGTGCAGGGGGATTTCCTGTATTGGAGTCTTTTTGAAAAGAGGAATCCCAGCCTGTAGCTATTTTCTTAGAAAGGAGATTTCCTGTATTGGAACTATTTTGGAATGTTTATTTTTCCTTGTACTTGTGTACTGATATCTCTGCTCACAGCCCTACAACAGTACATGTTAATCAATGATAAATTACTGCCTCTGATTGTCATCAGCACAATGGACACTTGAATTGAGGGGGAGGGGCCTGACAGTTTTTCAACAGGTATATCTATGTTTGATTACAACCCCCTTGATCAAAGTGAGTGAAAATAGGAAAGAGGCACAAAACTCAATTAACGTATAGATTAAATAACTGCTCAAAAAAATAGAATAAAAAAATATCCCCTCTCCCCCTACAATCTGCTTAATATATAATTATAACAGATATCATTATGTTCCCCCAAAGATGAATTCAAGAGCAGCCTGTACATTTCCACCAGTAGCTCTAAGAGCTCGCAAGCTGACTTCATCATCAGTGATACCCATATCTCTTAACTGTTGCAGCTGAGACTGTAATGACAACAGAAAATACAGAATAAGGAAGTGCAAAAGAACTGGGCCTTTTTCAAAAAGACAATGATTTGGTACTGATAATGTTTATACGTCAGTCCTATGTCTAGACATACAAAAAAAATTAAAACCATTGATGGTACTTTTAATGGTTAATTAACAGAAAACCTTCATGGTTTTTAATTATTACATTCACATTTTTTCTTTTTTTTTCCTGTGGACTGATTCGATAAGTCACTTTTTTGCTGTTTCTAAAAGTCTCACAGAGCCTGTGCGAACTGAGACTGAATACTAATGGAATCAATCTATCTTGTATCATTCATGGAATAATGCTTTGTACTCACCTGTAAATTAGCAGTGTTATTTTGTGTTGATGGTGATGAAGTACTGTTACTGCTACTACCACCAACACCAGCTAATGCACTGGCCAGAGCATCTGTGAAGATTTCTCTTGATATTGGTTGTGACGATGATGAACCAGAACTTGTTGATGGTCCTATAATTATGATAACCAAAGAAAATTACAAGATATTGACCAAAAATATATAAATTATGACAAGCAATAAGAGAAAGTGACGTAACACACTTGTTTGTACAGCTATTGTTTTGCTTTCCAGGTTGAGCTACATTCCAATGAACTACAAGGGGTCTATAAACGACTTTTATTTTCATCATTAGTGACACTTATCTCAGTGTGCAAATAACTGAAAGGGAATAAATGAAAAAAATGGGATGGGTGGTTGTCAACATTATATTGTACTTGAAACCGGACCATAGTGGAAAGAGGCTTTAACCACTCAGCCACCCACACAACAAAAGTAATCACCAAGCTAATGAACGAATCATTGTATAAAGGACTCGATATCTGTACCTTCTCCAGGTGATGGCATTCTTGACAAGCCAGCACTAGCAAGAGCAGAAGCCAACATTGATTGTGTAACCTGTAGTGATCTTCCTCCTCTTGCTCCTTGAATACCTTCTTCTTGTGCTGCTATCATTTCTGCACGAGCTAAAACCTACATTGAATTGATGAGACAGTAATATATATAGTCATTTAAAAACCTTGTCAGAGACAATGGGTTTATAGGGGACAACAGCCCTCCATAAAATGCTTGTCACATGATTACTTTGGAAAGCTCTGCTTCAACGTTGCTGACAAAACTGGAAAAGAAATGAGGATTTGTCATCACTGTGTGTGAAAACATGATTATTTTGTCATTTTTTGTAATTTATTAACACAGACTAAATCTTAAACTTGAAGACAGTTCACATGTTTTCAATTGATTATTTTTAGTTTAAAAATTTGAAATTAATATCCTTTACCAAGATTAATGTATACCCTACCCCTGGTTCAACATCGGGCATATCTTCATCCATATCACTGTTATTATGTAGATTCCTAAGCCGTCCTGATCTTGACTCTCTTCCTTCTGTTGCTGTTGCTGCAGCAATATACGATGCTGCTTCCACAAGACAGGGATGCTGCCTAACCACCCTGGAAGAAAGTAATATCAGTTCTTTGATTGTGATACCAATACAAATATACAATGTCAAGTAAGAGTGACAGTATATTTATAAGCCTTGTACACACTAATGCATAATGATTGATCATCAATAAACAGATTCATCAGTACTTGTCTGTTGAATATAATCTGGACAGTGTGTAAAACGTTCACTCTAAGTTAGTGATCAAGACTGACAAGCTAGTTGAGTCAAAAGCTCTAAAAAAAACAAGAACTATAATTGTACTGAGCATTTAAAGTTTTAGACACTGTCTAGATGGTTGATAATGACTGTCACTTTTACTTGACATATAATTATATTTGCTTTGGTATTCCATTTTGTACAAACTTAATAAGGGGAAGAGGTGCCAATTAAGGTAAAGTAAAGTTTTTGTTTCTTTTTGAAGAAAAGTTTCTACAAAATGGAAAACTACAATTTTTAACTCACAGGAATCAAACCAATATAATATAATGTGAACCAGGATTCCATCCAAAGACAACCAAGTCATTTATTACACATGACATCATTCTACAGACATCTGAATGACTTACTGCTCTATGTCTGCTGTTTCTATGACTTGTTGAAGTAATTCTTGATCCTGGAGTAAAGCTGAAGGAGAGAAAATCATTATTTCACTAGGTGTGACACGTTAACTACAATGTTATGTCACTTTCATTGCACAAGCAATACAATATGGTGCACTATTAGGAATTCATTGTCAATGATGTTTACAGCTGAAATGATCATCTGCTAAGATGACGCACAAAGCATGATGATGATGACAATCATTATACAGGGTCCATGCAGGGGATCAATAAGGAAATTTAAGGACTTTTCAAGGACTTTTCAAGGACCAAAATTATATTTTCAAGGATCATGAAGATTCTGTACGTTTCTTACCTTATAGACTATTCCAATGTAGTGACAAATAACTTCATCTAATAGCTACTTTTTTTCATTTCAGCGCACATATCATGATAACAAACATTTCATCTTTCGAAATGTATTTTAATTATTTCTGTATGATTCATCTCTTACAATAACGTCTTATTTCAGTTGTGAACAATTATTGGCCTTTTACCCTCAAATTTGGTAGTATTTACACCTAATTGCCACGATAGACAACAATGTTATTACTGTCTATAGTTACATTGACATGGGTTTTCCCACCAAAAACCTCTTGTGAAATAATGACATCATTTGAGACAGGGAACCCATTTTATTCAACAGGCGCATATAAATAGAGCATATTTCTAGCCACAAATCTAGCTAAGATATTCAGCCGATCACAGAGATTGCTAACTGTAGAACATCGAATTTTCAAGGAGTTTCAAGGAGTTTTTCAATTTTTTCCGAATTTCAAGGAGTTTCAAGTGCCCTTGAAAACAACTTTTCAATTCAAGCACTTTTCAAGGATTTAAGGACCTGCACGGACCCTGATTATAATAATGAGAGTAAAATAATAATAATAATGATATTTGTATGAGCGCATATCCAAATAAATGCTCTATGCGCTATAACATAAATGAAAAAGTATCAATCAAAATAAGATTTGAATAGATAAGTCTTGAGTTGAGACTTGAATTCAGTGACAGACGAACAGGATCTTAAGGACAGAGGGAGAGAGTTCCACAGTTCAGGTGCAGCAAACGAGAACGATCGACATCCATAGGTTTTCAGATTATAATAAGGTGGTTTTAGAAGAAGAGAATTTGAGGAACGAAGAGATCTTGAAGGTTTGTAGATAGTGATCATATCATTAATGTATTGCGGAGATTGATGGTGAAGAGCTTTAAAAGTGAGCAAAAGAATCTTGTATTTTATTCGCTCCGTAACAGGTAACCAGTGAAGTTGCTTTAAAAGAGGAGTTATATGATCATGTTTGCGAGATAATGTAACCAGACGAGCTGCAGCGTTTTGAATGTATTGGATTTTATCAATAGAATATTTTGGAAGACCAAATAAAAGAGAGTTGTAATTGTCAATTTTCGATGTAACGAATGCATGAATTAGATTTTCAGTTGTAGCAAAAGATAGAAAACGTCGTATCCTGGCAATGTTCTTTAGATGATAGAAAGCACTCTTTGACAGTTGTTTGATGTGATGCGTCAGAGAGAGAGTTGAGTCGAACAGTACACCAATATTTCTTGCAAAAGGAGATGGAGATATTTCATCGGAGCCAAACTGGATTGAAGGAAATTGTAGATTTTGTGTGTTGTATTTTGAATAGAAGTAAAGAAGTTCAGTTTTATCCTTATTTAGTTTCAGCTTATTAATGGACATCCAATTATCAACATCTTTAAGACAGTTATTGATTCTTTGTATAGTAAGTTGTACATCATTGTTACTGTTGTTAGTGGAGAAAGTCGTGTAAATTTGCGTATCATCAGCATAAAAATGAAAACACATATCATGTCGTTTTAAAATATTGGAAATAGGAGAGGTGTATAATAAATATAAAATAGGTCCAAGTACAGAGCCCTGAGGCACACCACAATAGAGATTCTTGGTGGATGATGAAACACCATCAATGGAGACAAACTGACACCGATTAGAGAGATATGATTTGAACCAAGCTAGGACAGACCCACGTATACCAAATTTAAATTCAAGACGATTTAGAAGAATACTATGATCCACAGTATCAAAGGCAGCAGATAGGTCAAGAAGTAGTAGAACAACACACTGACGATTATCAATAGCTTGAAGTATATCATTATTTACACGTAGAAGGGCAGTTTCACAACTGTGAAAAGATTTATATGCAGATTGAAAGGGTTCGTGCAAATTATTTACCAGAAGATAGTCATTCAATTGTATCGAAACAACTTTACCAATTATTTTGGAGATCATTTTTAGATTCGACACAGGTCTGTAGTATGATTTCATAATTTATATTGTTGGTACATAGCTGTAGTACATTAATGCAGCAGAGGTTTTCTTGGTTGGCTTTTTTTTGTTAAAGTTTGTTTCGATGTTTGCATGTTTTGTAGTTGCGGACACTGGTATCACAAGTGCTACGTATGTACTCTAAAATCTGAAGTTTTAATATGAAGTTTATGTATGTTTGTCTGTTTGTTGGTCTGTTAATTTGTGTATTTGTATGTTTTTTATTGATTATTTACCCATAGCTGTCAAATCTTCAGACAGTCCTGGTGTTGCTGCTATAAGCTGTTCCATCATTTCTGGGTTACCAAGAATTTTTTCAACCTGGGATGAATAAATCATTATTTCAAATAATGTATATCGTATCCATGAAAGCTGGTTTAGAGTTGAATATTAATATGTAATATGCATTAGGTATGTGTAGCATCAAGTAACTCCGAGGGAGGGAGGGGGGAGTTTTGCCCAATCTTATCGGCTTGTTCAGGAAAATTTTAACCTCAGCTGAATATCTTACTGCGTTTCCGTATGTACTATTGAGCCTGTACAGACCTCTTGCTTGACTAATAAGATCTGAGTAAAAAGATCTTCATAATACTTACTGTTTTACGATATGATGGGCTTTTAATTGCAGCCTCTAGTACTTGGAGAACATTTTCTACAGAGGAATCACTTGCTTCATGTTCTGCAAGAAATTAACGATCAAAATATAAATAGCTTTTTTCAATTTGCACTGTAATCTTAATACCTTTATACAACTGTGAACTTCGAGCAGGTTCTTCAAGCTAATAAACGATATTTTAGGATTCGTGCATGTGCCATTCCTTTACAAAATGATTTTAAAGTAATAATTCGCAAAACATCATAAAAAAATATGAACTCAATGAATTGTTATCTTAATGTTAAGTTTGCAACTTCATTTTACTGTTTACTTTAGCATACCAAAAGGCTTTTCTTTCGGGCGTTTTCTGATTACAAAAACAGTGCAGCCATCTTCAACACCATAACTGCTCAAAGCGATGTCATCTTTCATCAACTTTCCACAATAAATCAGATCTATATAAAGAAAAGAAAATTACTACCTATTTTCGACAATGTTGACTAAAATGTTTAGTGAAAACAAACACACACAAACTATTGATTAGGAAACTCGTTCATATCATTTTTAAACTTACTCTGTTCAAGAGCCGGTATATTTGTCAGTCGAAACGCCCTTTCTTTGATTTCAGAAACCTTGTGATCCAATTCCACATCTTCTAACTTATGCTTTGTAGGACTAGATGGCTCTTTTAAGCGAATGAACGGCATAATATAGCCAGAATTTTTTTTTAATAATACAATTTTTTTTTCCCCCTTTCAAAAATCTTTTCAAAAATAAAAGGCCAAGCAGCCACGCTTTTGAGATATCTTAGGAGGACTGGAGCGACAATATGATTGGATTATATGATCTCCAAGGTCCCTCAAACTGGTGGGAGAGTGGTTCTAGTACTTTATTGGCTGAACCGCATAAGGGCGCCATTTTGGACGAAAAGTGATCACAACTTTCCATGTTTTTTGCAACTCCCTCATATTCTATGCAAACTTGCTGCTACTTAACAAATGGAAAATCAATTTTTTGTAAAGGACGTTGTGTGGGCAAGAGCTAGGAATCCTAAAAGTGAAATATTCTGGCCAGCACAGGTATTTTTTTTTGCGATATTTTTCCGTGTAAGCTGTGTAACAGCGAGCTGTGAAAACTACAAACTAGTACGAGCTGTGTAAACAGTCGAATTTGTTTGGATTTATGAAGCAAACCGTACTTTTTTCACGTAATGAGTTGACATTCAAAATGATGAAACTTTATGTAGAATTAAATGGTGCGATCTGACCTTCTAGCTGCAAAGGTCAGGTAATGTGTGGTTGTCGTCGAGAGATCGAGAACGATCGATAAGTGATGGAAAATTGACATCTAGATTTTTTTCTAGGTGATTGAAACCACAACCATACCAAAGAGATCCATCAAGAAAATAATTGCATCAGTTCGATTTTTAGGAGAAAATACAGAGTACGTATAAGATTTGGTAGCGTTGTGTTTATATTTCGTTGTTGTTCAAGCAATCGTCAATCGAATTATTGTGATGAAAGAACAAATATGATAAGTGTCCTTCCAAAACAAATATTTATTAGTAGTACTTTGTCCAGTAAGCAATAATAATATTTTGACATTGCTTTCATAAAAAAATATCATCCCTTCCATAATCAGTAGCCTTCATTGCAGACGTCTTTATATGTGGTTCGCCGAAAGAAAGGTTCCCTGAACAAGAACGGCTGAAACAGAGGCTGCATAATCAATATTGCTAGAATTTCCTTGATGTAGAGTTCTATTATTGATATGTTTATAGAGATGATGTTAAAGACCCTAAAGACATAAAAAAATGGGATTGCAAAGAACAGGATTCATATATTCAAAAGGGGAGAAGTAAGTGAGACATGTCTGGAATGATTATTTGAGCAATAGAAAAATTCTAACACAAAGTTGCATTACCTTTATTAACAGGGTATTTAAGCTTAAAACTCCATCAAAGATTAAAAAATCTACTATACAAAGAAATTGTTTTCATGAAGAGCAGGACATATTAATTAATGGTTGTAAAACTGTAAAGTATTTTTTTATTCATTTTCAGGCTCACTGAAAGATTCTAACTCAAGAATAGCTTTCAACAAAGGGGTCAAAGAAGGAAGAGAACTCTTCAATCAAAATATGACCTCAAGAAATGAAGGTGCATGTTTGAATGCAGGCAAAAACACTGAAGCAAACGATTCTTCATCTTCAAAAGATATTACTTTTGTTAATGACCAGTCCATCCCACATTCTGTTAATAAAAACAGTGACACAAATTGTGAAAATTCAGATGCTCAATTATTAGGAGTAGGAAAATCATGCAATAAACAGAGTTCACGTAGAGGACAAAAACGACAAACTTCTCCAAGGAAAAGATCTACAAAAAGAAAGACTTCAGAACAAGCACCTATTCAATGCAGCGAAAACAGCCAGAAAAATAATGAACAACAGCAAACACCAGGGGAAACATCCCAGGAAAAATCTGAAAATGTTGCTGCTGAATGTTATGGTGGTGAAGAGAGTACTATAAATTCAAAACAAACCGGAAAAAGAAAAAGAAACCATGAAAAAGAGCATGATGAATCAGATTGTGTAAATAGTGATCATAATTATTCCCTAAAACAATGTACAGGTATAACTAGAAAAAGTCCACGTAAGGTTACATGTTTATCTTCTTCAACAAAGATTCCTAATCCCAAATCTACTGACAACATTGCAACTGATCAAACATTTCAAAAAAAAGCAACTTTAAGAAAAAGTCCTCGAAATTTTGCTGAAAAAACTCATGATTTACAAAGGGAAACAGAAAATAAAAACACCAAAACTTCAAAGAAAAGCCCACATAAAGGCAACAATAAAGTCAATAAAACAGAACAGATGAAAGAATCAAAACCTGACTCTAATAATACAAAAAATACTAAAGCTACTATTGGGAGAAAAAGAAAGAAAGATGAATTGATACCAGATAAAAAGGAAGAAAATTCATCAAACCAATATAACAATTTAAAGAATGAAACTCCAAGCATTAACTCATCAAAATCTCTTGATAACTTATCCACATCAAAACAGAAACCTACTAGCTCAACAGAGCCAAAAAGACGAAAACGACTCTTTGCAGAGAATGAAAAAACATCTTCAACATCAACTTGTGGTAGCCAGGAAGGTGCTCAGAGTAGCACTGAAGCTGATGCACATTACAAAGAGGACAATAATCAACAAGATGATTCTGATTCAGAGGAAAGTTCGGATCAGGAGCTTATGGAGACTGCCCTGTCACCAAATAGTAAAAATGCAAAGTTTCAAATTAATGACATTGTTTGGGCCAAGTTCTACAGAGAGGCTTACTGGCCTGCACAGGTACTGTTTTATTAAAACTAGCGGTATTATCAAATTTGTTGTTACAGTGCAAATTTTAAAACTGTGGCCAGACAGAAATATTTCAAGAATGTTGTTATTGTTCCTTGTTTAACTGAACAGTAATTCTGATTGGTGTAAGAAAGTATTGCTGAAATATTTTTGTTTGGCAACTGTTTTTAGATTCGCACTCTGATTCATGATGAAGCCACTGCTGTGAAGACATTTTTAAATGCTGATTACAGATTTATCCTGATTTAGCCAACAATTATTATATTTTAATGTACAATTAATCAGAATTATTTATTGCACAAATTTTATAGGTGATAATTAAGGGGTTCAAAGAGAAAATGGCTTAAGTATATATACTTATATTATATACTTAGCCATCCTTTAATTGCTCTTGATCTTTATGACGAGAGGGGAGGGGAGGGGAGGGGGCAGAGGTTGAGGATCAAAATCCTGTCATTTATTGATAAGTACAAATTTGTCCAAAATCAGAATAATCTTTTCTTTTGTATTATTAGGTAAAACGAATCCAGAAAAAGCCCAAGAAGATTTATGTTAAATTCCTTGGTTCTGATGATAAGAGATGGTAAATGAATTATATCACATATTTTTGTTTGATAATATATATTCATTAATAATATATTGTATATATAATATACTATCTTATTTTTATTCATTTGTCTATTTGTCTATTTATTCATTTATTCATTTGTCCATTTATTCATTGTCTGTTTACTCCTTTAAGGCCGGCACACACTAGGCGACAAGTCGCAGCGACTTGTCCCCGCGACATGTTGCCTCAGTGTGCACTGGTTCAGCAATCCCAACGGGTTGGATTTCATGCGACAAGTCGCAGCAACAAAATTCTGTCGCGGCGACAACAATTTTCGCCAAAAAATGTTAGTACACACGGGAGGAAATTGTCGCTGTGACATGTTGCTGGGACAAGTCGCTGCGACTTGTCGCCTAGTGTATACCGGCCTTTACTTGTCTATTTTATTTTCATTTATTCATCCATTTACATTTGCTTATCATTTATTCATTTAACTTTATTTTCAGCTTTGCATGCTACAAAATGTGTTCTTTTGCTTGTGATTCTAAGCAGCGTGAGGAGTATATAGTAAGTTATTATAAAAATGCAGTATGATAAAATACATTTAAAATACCTCTATGTCAGCAAATATTAATCTGGTATTCATCTGTATGAGAACATATTCGACAATTGATTACTTGTTTTCTTTTAATAGGTGCAAGCATATTTACAATTATCATTAAGGCTAAGCAAGCTATTGAGCTCTCTAAGATAGCGGTAGTTTAGATACATACAATGTGTACACATTTTTAGTAATTTAAAATAGACTATCTGAACTCAATAATAAGTAAGAAGAATTTGTTGTTATAATTCCAATTGTCAATTCTGTGAATCCAATGAAATACATTATTAGATATGGCTTTACAATCATCCATTGGTATGATAATGTATTTAATAATAAAATGTCAAAGATATCAAAACTACATAAACATGATTGTAGAGTGCACGCACTAAAAGTGTGCAACAGTTGTCACTATTTAGTGGTAAATGGCACTAATTAAACAAAAGAAAACAATAGAATTAGCATAAAATAGCACTATTTAGTGGTATTTATGTTGCACACTTTTAGTGCGTGCACTCTATACACCTAATAATAATTTAGTATTTATATTGTTCATATCTGTTTGTATATGCTCATGTACATCTAATATATAAAAAAAAAACGCTGTCAGGGAGAATGTCTAGGTCGTCAATGTTCATGACTATACTTGCAGTTGCAGAAACCGAAATTAAGACACCTAACAAGGCAATAAAGAAAAAAATGTTTTAACAATTGAATTGTGTACTTTTGTCACATTTTCCAAGATACAATATATAATAGTGGAGCTATACAACATTTATGTGAGTGTATTGCTATGATTTCCCGTAGAAGTCAGCAGAAAAACAAGATGCATCCAACTTCCAGAAAGCCTTCACAGAGGCAGAGGATCTTGTGAGAAAAAAAGGTAGGTTTTCTTGTCTTCTTCCTAGTTTTTATCCTCCAAATTCTTTTTGCAATTATTTCAATAGTTTATAGGTAAGTTGGCCCAACAAGGCAAATGACAGCATCTGCTAAATAAGCTTATACATAGCATGAGCCCCATGAAAAGCATGTCAAAATAAAAATAATTATTTAATATTTATTTTAATAATTATATGATCATAAAATTTTTCAGTATTTCTCCTTTTTGAAAAACTGATATTTTCGCAATCAATGTGACAATGTGAAAATGCAATTACCATGATTATGCCTTGTGAAACTATGAAATATGGATAATTATTATAATGATAAAGAGAATATTACATGGGCGTTGGAGATACAAAATTAAACTTCTTGTGTTGAAAATATCTCAATTGTTCACTGTGCTCACTCACATGCATTGAGATCATATTTTTTAACACTCTTAGATAAATTTTGTATCACCACACGCCCATTTGACTATCTGAATCTGTACTTTTGAAAACGATTGTGTGACAGATATGTTGTATATCAAAGCCTAGCCATAAGAATCCCTTATTTTATTGAATGATTGATTGTTTAATTGGCAGAGTTTTGATGTATATCTGTCACACAATCTTTTTCAAAAATACAGATTTTAATGATCAAGAACAGATTGAAATGATACAATTTTTTTTATGTGATTCTTTGAAATGTGCTTTATGGAAAAGCTACAGAACTGCCACAACATGGGAAAAGTCAATAATGATGGAAATTTTGTTTTCATTTTGTTTTAGCTTTGGGAATCAGCATAGAGCCAGAAGATGATATTGATGACTATGAAGGTGCACATATTAAGTATTTATGACATTGTTCCATTTATATCTGTACTTTTAATAAAGAATGTTTCACAGATATAATCATTATAATTATACAATGATATCAAAGAAAGTCAGCCGTCAAATACATTTCAATAAAACGATGCACTCTAACTTTTTGACAAAGCTTGGATTATCTGTGACACAATTTTTTTCCAAGAGTACAGATTTAAATGGCAAAGTACAAATTTAAGGTACCAGGGGACCCTAAAAATCGATGTCCACAAAATGCCTTATGGCGCGCGAACTATTATAGTTACTACTATAAAAGTATGCATTTTCTTAAAGCTGAATAAATGGAGATTACAATGGTATAAAAATTATTTTGATAAAATTGATTCTTATTTTTTTCAATACTTGTTTTGTGATTCTCGACCGACTATTTTCCCTAAGTTCCAGGAACACGGGTTTTCAATCGATTGTGTTTAAATTTTGTATCGATGTAGCTTTAGATGTCGAAACAAAAACGGTGTCTCAGTTTTATGATATCTTGCCGCGTTTGTGAATTATTACCGATTAATGCCAAAAATTGCTAAAAATGACACTTTTCAACTTTAACAGCGAATATTTTTGTAAAGACTACGTTAATAAAAAAAAATGAGACACCGTTTTTGAGATCGAACTTTTCTCTTAACGATAATATCATTTGTTAGTTTAGGTAAAGTAATCCCGTGTTCCTGGAACTCCACGAAAAGAGGCGGTCAAAAATCATAAAACACTTACTTAAAAATAATCAATGAACCACATCAAAATACTTTTTATACCATTGTAATCTTCATTTACTCAGCTTTAAGAAACTGTATACTTATGTAGTAGTAACTATAATAGTTTGCTCGCTATAAGGCGTTTTTTGGAATCGGTTTCTAAGGTCCCCTGATACCTTAAATAACAATGTTTAATCATGACAAAAGTCTTGCAGTTAATTTACTAAAACTCCAGTACATGCACAATCACAAATGCATTGAAAAGTACTTTCAATTGAAAACAGACCAAATTCGAGGGCAGTCACTTCTTCAGTACAACTTTGTGTAAATATCTTTTTTTTTCTTCTTCTTTTTTATTGGGGGGGGAGGTGGGGGCACGTAACTTGTATTTTTTTGGTCTTGCTCATGATTGATTGTGCTAAATGTTGTTACAATAAAAATTGTGTAGAACCTGATACTTCATTCTATATAATAGAAGAATTGGTAATCTTCAAATAGTTTAATTTTTAGCACTCTGTTTTGTTTTGACATCTCATCTAATCAGATGCTGAGATGGTAGACAATGAAGAAACTAAAGATGTAGATGTAGCTGCTGCGATACCACCAAGTACAGAGCAAAATGAAACTGGACTAGAGGATAAACAAGATGTTAGGAGATCAAAAAGATCAAAAAAGTGAGAAACAAATTCATTTTGTATTTTTCAAAAAAATTTTGATAATCATCCATTCATCCATCATCCAAGAAAGAGGCCTGACCAGCTGAGATTGGACACTCACAGTTGGCTTCCTGGCAGAACAAGTGGGTCCAGCTGTTCAAAGTCTGAATAAAGT
Organism: Diadumene lineata; assembly: GCA_918843875.1. Taxonomy (NCBI): domain Eukaryota; kingdom Metazoa; phylum Cnidaria; class Anthozoa; order Actiniaria; family Diadumenidae; genus Diadumene; species Diadumene lineata. Next base: position 4,863,874 of record OU974079.1, read on the forward strand.
TATCCACTGGATAAAAATTATCCACCACCTGCAATTTCTTAAAAAAATATAAATTATTATAGTTAATAGAGGAAGATGGCTACGAAATCTATTGTTATAATAGTCCGGCAGCCCAACAGCCTTTTTTCAGAGAACATTACATGATAGTCAATACAATTGTTTTTGCTGTTTTATTACTCTGTATGATGTGGGCTTTAAGAAAATGCCGGATGACACTTTGTCATCTTTGGGCATCACGAGTTATTAAGGTGTTTATTTTTGCTTTTCTACAAGAATTGGGCTTCCTGTGGTGCTTGCTTTGAATCAAAATGAAAACCAATTCAAAATTGGTGAAAAAAGCAAATAACAGCTTGAATTGGCTACAATTCCTTTGTAAATACTAATAGCAGACAAAAAAATTATCAAAATCATTTTCTCTTGGCATTATAAGAGTTATTCGTAAATTTAGTACCCAATCCTCACTCGGCTACAAAATCCAAGATGGCGTCTTGAATTGTACTTCACTATACAAACTGTAAGCAAATTTGACTTTGATGATGAAATGACCCAAGGAGCAACAATACTTGATGGTTCTGCTGTACTGTGGGTAGTCCACTGTCCCATAAAAGGACATGTATCAGACTTCATAAACAATTTCAAATCCTACCTCCAAAGACAGCTGCGTACCTGTGATGTGTAATTGGTTTTTGACAGATACCGAGAGTATAGCACTAAAGCGTCAACAAGAGATGAACGAGAATGTGAAGCAAGTAGAGTCTATCAGCTTACTGAAAACATGCCTCTGCCACCACAAAAGGCCATTCTAACAGTTGCTGCAAACAAGAAACAACTGACATCTATCATCTGCAACAGTATCATTAATGACCAGTCATTTCATGCCCACACATCGGTGAGCAGGCTAGTCATTACTGGTAGCAGTAATATCCCAACTGAGATACACAATGGTGTAGTGATTCAAAGGCGTGACATTTCAACATCTCATGAAGAAGACGACAATATCGTCCAACAGGCTATTCTCTGAGCAAAGACGAAATCCTATGCCATTGATGTAGTTGTGGATGATATGGATGTCTTCGTCCTTCTGTTGCACCATTACCATAAGAATCTTGATTGTGTGCTTACCATGCGCTCACCCATTCAAGAAAGATCTGTAATTGACATCAAGGCCTCTGTTGAAGCTCACAAGCCAATAATTCCTGGTCTTCTGGCAGTGCATGCATTATCTGGGTGCGATACTGTGCCAACTTACATTGGAATTGGCAAAGCCATGGTTTTGAAAAAGCTGATTGCTTCTCCAAACTCTCCATCAAAGATGGGATGTGCTGATGCCCAAATGAGTGATGTCATCAGTGAGGCAACCACCTTCATTGCTTCATGCTATAATGGAAAGATTAACCCTATTCTTGCCAATATTTTTGAGGGGGGTCCTCCTGACTTGCCAAGGCAAAATAGAGGAAAAAATTAAAAAAGGCATTGGCATTTCAAAAAATTATTTCAGAAGGGAGAGTTATCAATACCTAGAAGTTGACATACCAATTTGAACCTTATGATATCAGCTTCAATTTAGACGTCTATGGTGGACGATTTCTAGGACAAAATTTTATCGCTGTAAAATCTAAAAGTGTCTTGTCTTCTCGAGGATAAACACGAGTCCGTATCTTGGGTACAAAAACAGCCGGATCTCCGTCTTGAGAGCTCGGTTCTTCATCAGAGTCTGAATTATCGCTTTAAATATCGCTACTTTCGCCATCGCTATCAAATTCTGGATCAGAAATTCTAAACACATTTAATTTCAAGTAATAAAGACAACAACAATCATCCGTAAATCCGCCATCTTTACTTACAAATTCGCGCGAAGCCCTGGCAAACTTACCACAAAATATCAGCGATTTGATTTGAATTTTGCTTAGATTTCACTTCGAAAGACACTGCCTCGCTTCCAAGATATTGTATTTATATAACAAAACTTTTGATTTGTCGACACAAGCGACTTTAGACCAATCAAATACGCTGTAATAACGTGGGCCGATCAAATCGGCCCTTGGCAAGACTAGGTATGTTCCGTGGGCCGATTTAATCGGCCCTTGGCAAGAATAGGGTTAAGGCTAAGTCAATGTCAGAAATGCGCTACAAGATGTGGGCTGCAAAGTTTGGCAATGGTGTCACTACTGCACCAAAGCTGCCTACGCTCCCTCCAACAACAGAAGCTTTTGCTGAGAATGTAAAGAGAGCACACCTGCAGACCTCTTTCTGGAAATCTGTGACGTCCTTTGATCCACCTGCACTTGACTCGATAGAATATGGGTATGTCAAGGATGAAGCACTCAAGACCCTGCTTCCAACAACTGTACCTTGTGGTGTGAAATTGGCACCAGATTGTGTGCTCAAGATGATTCGGTGCAACTGTGATACAGCCAAAAACCCTTGTCGTACCTTGAGATGTAGCTGTAGCTCTAAACTCCCATGTACCATTTTTTGCAACTGCAATGCAGGAAATGATTGCCTTAACAAACTCACACTGCTCTTCAGTTGTAGTCAGGTCAGGTTTTAGAAATCTGCTACTGGTACCATGTAATCCAGTGCAACCTGTCTCATGGACGGGTGGTCAACGTCTAAACCGGCTCCCCCACCAGCTTTTGCTAGTGAGGTGGGTGGCATGTCACCAAGCAAGCAGGACTAAAAACAAAACCTGTCAAAGGGCGGATGAGCTCAACTCGAGCCAACGGCCATCATGTACAACGGCTTCAGCAACTTTAGTCTTCAGGATCCAGGCCGGAAAAACGCTAGTCCAATGTACACAGAGGTATGTGGTCAAAATCAAACGTCACATTCAGAAGAAATCGAAACAATGATATTGCTAAATACAATAAAGTAGGATACAGTAACTGTAAAATTAACAGACTTGACACCAATCAAAACTTCATAGTAAGTGTATATATAAATATATTAATTTATCACCACAGGAAACCCAATACATGGAATCAAAAATTTAAAAATGACTGTTTATATGAAAATGCCAAAAGATATAAAAGCGTCATTAATCACATTCCTAACGACCATACTACATATTGTTACATCCTAAACAAAAAATTACATTTTCCGTTTATAATATAGTACTTTTAAATAAATTTAAATTTTTACCACAGGAAGCCCAACCCATAAAATGTTAGCTTTGAAAAAATTGCTAATTATCTCGTGATGCCCAAGGATGACAAAGTGTCATTCGGTATTTTCTTAAAGCCCACATCCTACAGAGTAATAAAACAGCAAAAACAATTGTATTGACTACCATGCAAGGTATGCCTTGCCGGCTGCTGGACTACAAGTTTTTTAAGCGTGACAGTGCACAATCTTTTGTTTTTGCATTGTTTTAGCCTTGTTGGCTATGGCTGAGTGAACAGACTGAAATCTTACTTTTGCTTTCTAGTCTTAAATAGCTAAAGATTTCTGATAGATATTTAAACAACCCTTATTCTTATTTGCAGACAAATTTCGAAGTATAATCAAGGCATGTTGTCGTACATTCGTGAAGCAAAGGTTTGTTTAGTGTAATTTGTTTGATAATTGTTTTATGGATAAATGATACTTACAATAATTATACATGACATAATGTACTGACATAATTTGTAAACACGGATGGAGTTCCAAACACTATATGTGTCACTATTCAGTAGTAAATAGCACTAGTCAAACAAAAGGAAACTTACAATAAATTTAGCATAAAATAGCACTATTTAGTGTTGATAATTATTATTGTTAATAGTAAAGGATACAAATACCAACATATGCAGGGACAATACTTGTAGAGAGAATGTGCATGTATAGTATAGTCCATTAGATAAAGTCCTATCCTGCAGCAGCCAGTTGCACAAGTTATCCACTGGATATTTATAAAATGAGAGTGAGTGTTTTATCAGCAGATATAGATACAAGGCGGAGCCACGTATCTGTAGTGCCGATAAAACACAAATTCACATTTTATTATTTGCTTCTAAAACTCCAAATGTATGTTTATATTTCTCCATCAAAAACCTTCAACATTATTTTCAACATTATTTAGGCGAAAATAGAATTTTAAGTTCATGCAAATTAGGACAGTTCTTTATCCATAGTTATAGAACTTGTCACAGGTATTGATTTATTTTGAAAATCACTCATTAATTATTCATGAGTTTTAGAACAGCATATAGAATTTGAGCATTAGAATTAAGTGGACAATGCTATCCAGACTTTGTGCAACTACTGAATCCTAATCCAGAGTGTGTTTTTTAATGAAGATCTCTTTTCTTGCAGCCAATGTTGAAGGATATTATTCAAGAGAAAGTTCAGTGTGAAAGACACTCCAAATTCAAGAATGGAAGAACTAAAGAAAAGTCGGCTTTAAAACGTCAGTCTGGTTTTGGTCCAATTACAGATTCTGATTTAGTAAGTTGCTGATTTTATAGCACATGCATATAATGTATAGCATTTATAACAAAGACATATCAAATCAATAAGAGTCATTAGGCCCTGAATTGATTTACAAAGATTATTCTTGGTTAATAGAACCAGTCAGACTTGAACGGTTTCAAAGTGTTTGAACTTTTTTCAAGTCCTAACTCACAAAGTGTTTGAGCATTTTTCAAGCCCTAACTCACAAAATGATGTAAAATTGAACATTAGTGACGATACTGACTGTATAATAGTATGCATTTTTTTATTATTTTGTTTTGAAATATGATCTCTTGTATTTAAGGAGAGTGATATCATAGAATTACTGGTGCATTACTACAATGAATGTGTGCCAGAGAAAAGCAACCTTTCTGGATTGCCTTATGTACTGGATGTGTGGTTGCCAGAGGTAAGCTTGTCTGTCTTTCTGTCTTTGTACCTGTACTTGTTTGTCTTTCATTTATTTATTCATCCATTTATTCGTTCATTCATAAATTAATTCATTCTTTCATAAATTCATTCATTCATAAATTTATTCATTTTTTTGCATAAATTTATTCATTCATTCATAAATTCATTATTTCATAAATTTATTCATTCATTCAGAAATTCATTCTTTCAGAAATTCATTCATTCATAAATTTATTCATTCATTCATTCACTCATTCATAGATTCATTCTTTCATAAATTCATTCTTTCATAAATTCATTCATTCCTTCATTCATTTCCTAACTCATGATTGATCGATTGATTCAGGGTTACATCTTTAAATAGATTTGTCCAGTTTTATTGACAGTTTTTTTTTTCATTAATTATTTTATCATTGATCCATGATATTTTTCATTCACTCATGGATATTTGCCTGGTCATTCTTTCTTTCATATACAAATTCATTTCATGTTTATGAAGATTATTGTTTTTTTTAATTGTTTATTTGTGAGGCCATTCAACTTTTCTGTACTTTCTTGTGCAAACGGGCACTTTTTGATCTATTTACTTATCCATTGTACTTTTATTGAATTTCTTGATAGGCAATTATATATGCAATACAGAAGATTGATCGTGTTGACCGCAAAACTGCAGAAACAACCTATTCTCAAGGCTCTGTGAGCCAATTTGACCATGCACAATTAATGCACCAACTTAAGTCAAAGGAACTTACAGATGAAGACAGACAAGCTTCTCTACAGAGAGCTGAGAGAGCGATGCAGAAAATGTTAAATAATAGTCAAAATAGCTAGACACTACAATAAATAAACAATATCATAGTACAAAATGATTCAAACTAACTTTTAGGTGTAGTTTTTCGAAGTGCTACAACTTATAATGATGATGCTTAGTGGTGGTGTTTTAGAGCAATGATACAATTTGGTCATGAATGAAATAGGTTGTAGTATGTGTCAATATTACTTGTACATAGAATAACTGTTTATTTTTTCCATGTATTTGGATATGTGTATTATTTTATTATCTGGTTGGATAATTAAGTGCACACACTAATAGTGTGCAACTTAAATACCACTAAATAGTGCTATTTTTTTCTAATTGTTTGTTTTTTTGTTTTTGTTTTTAATTTGTTTAATTAGTGCTATTTACTACTAAATAGTGACTATTGTTGCACACATTTAGTGTTTGCACTATAAAGTCCGATTTACACGGTGCGATTTGTCGCATGCGATTTGTAGTATATGACTACTCGTAACTTCTAAAACTAGTCACACGAGCCTAAAACGTGTTTTAGAATGTCCTACGACATTAGAACATTTTGAACCTCGTGACTAGTTGTATACTACAAATCGCATGCGACAAATCGTACAGTGTAAATCAGCCTTAATGCTTGCTTAATAAACATCAGTACAAAGCAGCTGAGTTTTCTACCGTCCTGTCCTTTGAAAATTGCATTTTGAACATGTGTAAAAATATGATATGTACTTGTGTGTTTTATTGTCAGGCAGCTTCTAGAGTGCAAACAATTAATCCGTAAAACTTTAGTTATACTAAATAGTGCTATTTTATGCTAATTCTATTGTTTTCTTTTGTAATAGTACTATTTTGTACTATTTATTATTTTCTATTTAGTAATTAGTGTTTCTGGGATATATTGTTTGCACTCTATTGTCTACCTCACTTTGTTTTATAATAAATTATAAAATAAACAGATAATTTATCTTTATTCTTTTTTTTTTAATAGACAACTTGCATTTAAGACTGACTCTTCTTCACTGTTAATCAATTTCAAAGGAGTTCATTTCAGATTAACCAATGACAGAACATGTTTGGGCAAGCTCCTCCCTTTGAAATTGATTGACAGGTGAGAAATGACAAACAAACCGAGGTTTTGATATGACAGGTCGTGGAACAATGAATTTGGCTGGAATACAAATAGCCATCTATATATTCATGCCATTAAGGGATGAACTTTACATGTCCAATAATTGGTCAAATAAATATGTATTATAATAATGTTCTTTAGAATTTGCTTGGATTTAGATGTATCACAATAGTGATGTAAAAATGTTGTAAAATAAAACAACTACTTTATTTTTGTAAAATGTCTACCTTATTTTTTATTTATTTTTTAAATTTTATCTGTGAGTTTCGAATTCTTACCGTACCTCCCGTCCCACGTGTCAAAAAAATGCTCATAAATTTCCGCTAGAAAAAAGAAGCGCGGGCTCAGTAAAACAAAATGGCGGCAAATTTCCCTTGACAACAATCAAAACTAAAAGGAGAAATTTTCAAAAACTCGCAATAATTGTGGCTTTTCAATGAGCCAAGAGCTCAGCTATGTGCAGCTTAAGACTGCTAACGAAGCTAGACAGGCGGTGAGTATTTCTAGAGATTATTTAGGGTGATTATTTTAGTATAGTTTCTTTCGGTTGCCTCTCATTTGTTTTGAAATTTTGCTATTAACTTTCCTTTGCGTTTGATAGGAGGAGATAAGAATTGAACAAAGAAAAAGAACTCTTTTAGTTCTTATTCTTCATCACTTGAAAGAGGAAGGGTAAGAAAAGTTTGATCGAAAGTAGGTTAAAGTTATTTTAAGAACAAAATGCTGTTGTTATGTCAAATCGGTTTTGTCAAATCGATCAAGCTAAGGGTTGGCGGCCAAAAATTTATCCTCGATTATTTAGTTTCCAAGTAGTGCATTTGATTTGTGGAGCAGTGAAAGCTTCTCTAATTATGTATGGTTTAGATATGATATATTCATAGTGTGCAAACCCAAAGACCGTTTAGCAACATTTATTACAAGGGGGGCAATTAACAGTCGAAAGCAAAAGTTTTCAAAATTTTAATAGTCTCTCGGAAATGCAATTTGTAAGTTATTGTCCAGAGTTAAAGTGCGTTAATTTTGCAGAGATTTGCGCATTCTGGCAAAGGGAAATTAGCTTTTTGTGACAGTACAAAGTTATTACACATCATTCGTTCTTCTTACTGTCGTTGTGAGCAACAGTTTATTTATAATAGCTTCTTTATTAGTTGATTGAGAAATAAAGCCTGATGTAAAATAATAATAAAAAACAAATAATATTGGCAGCAAAACTTATATTATTATTATTATTTATTATTTTATTTATTGTTTTATTTATTTATTTGGGGGGGCTATAGAGAGCCCACTCTGCTCCGTGGTCAATGAATGTCCAATCACTGGTAGCCTGTATGGTACATGAAGAACAAAGACTTATATCACCGATACTATAATCTATAATGAATATGGCATGCATTCTATTTTATTATGAGCTTGTTTTTCATGAATTAATGATTGTTTTTATTTGTTTGACTGCAGTTATTTAGATGCTGCTCGTATGCTAGAAAGAGAGGGAGGGTCTGGTGTGACTAAGTATGAAGTCTGTGACAACGTTGATCTACCAACTATTTTACAGGTATAAAAATTCCATATTTGTTGAATCTCTGTGTATCCTCTGATATAAACTCCTTTGATCTGCACAGGTACACAATCATGTACAGTAATTTCACAAACTTATCAAACAATGTCCCCCTGCTCTTTTGAATTTTGGATATTCCTTTCTCCCTCCCACCCTATCCTAATGGATCATTCCTTCCCTTCCTCCTTTATTTATTCATTCATTCATTCATCAATTTATATGTTTATTCATATATTTATTTGTTTATGTATTCATGATCATTTATTCATTCATTCATTCATTCATTCATTCATTCATTCATTTATTTATTTATTTATTTATTTACTTATTTATTTATTTATTTATTTATTTATTTATTTATTTATTTATTTATTTATTTATTTATTTATTTATTTATTTATTTATTTATTTATTTATTTATCCATTCATTCATTTATAAATTTATTTATTTACTTACTTATTTATTTTTTTGCTTGTTTTTTATTTATTTGTTTATTAGATTGATTTATTTGTTTGTTTATTTGCTTGCTTATTTATCTTCAGGAGTATGAGTCTTATTATCATGTGAAGTTCAACAAGCAACCAAAAATTATCAAGAAGGCAATATCCAGTGGTAAGCATGAATTTTTTTTCCTGTAAATCAAGGCTCGAAATAACAGCCTGACATACACAGGTTATGCAAAATGACCTTACCAATTTTGTTCAATGTCATCTCAAGTCAGATCAGTATTTTCCCTCAAAAACATGGAGGTCAATTTGTCCTTTCAAACTCTGATTTGCAGGTCAAGTCGCAAATTTGGAGGGACATTGTCCTTTGACCTGCCCTTATTTCGAGGCATGTAAATGGTTTGTAGTACAATGTTACAGAATGAATTGATTTAGAATTCATTTTGTAGTTGAAACAGGATTATCACCAATGGCATCCCTTTAGAAGCCAATGAGAATTTGTATTTGATTGATCAACTTTTTCTGATATAATAATTATATAGTTAAAAATGTGAAAATTCTATTTGATCTAAATTTGTTAACTGACCAATTTTTCCCTGTTTTAGCTGATCTGCAAAAGGGTCTTCCTCCTAAATTTAAGTCTTTGTCTAAAAGGTACATTTATAAAGAATTTATTCATTAAATGTAAAGAATTTATTCATTCATTGATTCATTCATCCATTCATTTATTCATTCATTTATTCATTCATTTATCTATGTTTTTATTTATATATATTTTTGTTTGTTTTGGTTTTATTTATTTGGTTATTTATTTATTTATATGTATATTTATTCATTCATTCATTCATTTATAAAGTATATTGTGTCTGCACTTTTCATTATGTAATATTTTCAAGTGGTGTCTAGATAGAACTTAAAAGTTGTTTTGATCAACTAATAATCTTATTCTAGTTCAAGAAATAACTCTATATCATTACCAAGTATCAACAATACAAATGGAGAGAGTCCATCACAGACAACACCTGGTACTTCCTCTAAAAGACCTAATAGTGATGGAAAAAGAAAACTCAAGACCAAGCAGGTTTGATTTTTCACTTTTTCATTCAGCTACATTTTTCTGATGTTAGGATTTTTTAGCCTGTGTACATCCATTCTCACCCCTCTCCCCTGGGGGGAACATTTGGGCTTAAATTTGGATACAGACTATAGATTGTTATGCTATACATCTGAAACCTGGAACTTTTTGTGTTGTTTAATTTGTGCTTCACTAGGATTTCCAAACACCTCAAAACAATAAAAGCACATGAGTAAGCCTCCTGCTTTCTTCATTTTGTTGATGTTTGCTTTTCCTGATGAAATGCTGGGTAACACTCCTAATCTAATCAATACTTTATTAATACTTTATTAATTATTTATTAATTGTTATCAATTAACTGCTGTCACTTCAGAGCTCTATATCCAGTAGTGCCAGTTCACCACCAGAGATAACTCCCCAAAACTCTGCCACAAACCTTAACCTATCAGGAACATCAATCACAAACCAAGGGAAGAACCCTTTACCAAGCAACCAGTCCACCAATCAACATGGAAAGGTGAGTCCTTCATCGACAACATTGCCAGAGTCATCATCATCATCATTAGCAGGTTATCAATCATCATTATTCTGAGCACCAGGTTTATGATATCATCATCATCATCATCATTAGCTTGTTATCAGTCATTATTACTCTGAGCACCATGTTTATGATATCATCATCATCATTTTAATCTGCATCAATAGCATCATTATCATAACTATCTATTTGTCATCATCAGTGTTATTGATGAGGAATCTGTTTACTTACTAATTTAGATATAGCGTACAATATGGGAAAGTATGGCACAAATGTAAATTATGCTCTCATATGTTCTTGAGAGAGCATTGCAACTGAGCATGATTGGCAAAAGGGTTAAAAAAAAACAGATTTCTGATTTTGATCCCTAAAAGATACAGCGATCATTCCTGTCACCTGGAGCTGGGATGATGACATTAAATGTCTCTGTGTAGGCATTACATATTGTAGTCTGGGTACATCCATTCTCCAAAGGGGGTAGGGAGGGGGGAATGGATGCACACAGGCTCTACATATTGTCTTATTTTCTTGTTTGTTTGATACATGACAGCAAGTGATAGTCGACATGAGAGCCATGTTGAACAATGCCATCAAAGGAGACTATATGGCTGCTGATTCAGATCCTTCAGTAAGTCTAGATTGAAAAATTATCAGTGATTGGGCCACGGCCGTTTAGTTCCCCATTGGCCTTATGCCGTAAATGCCCGCGATATAACCATAATGCGGCTTAGGCCATTAGCAGCTTTGTAGCCACGCCGAGTGTCTTCGAGCTGATGTTTTGACGGGAGTGCGGACTGCATTTCTCTAACAAATATCAGGTTTATACGTGAATAACTATTCAAAATAACAAACGATCTTAACTGAATGAATGCTTATGTGTTCTAAGTGCCACATTGAAGCTGTAGACTAGTGCGTGTGGTATGTCTTAGGTGAAAAGATGTACTTCGCGTCGACTTCTTACCGTTGTTCGTGAAACAACGATATACAAAATGGCCCCCGACTCGAACCTGCAAGTTGCAAGGTAGATTTGAAATATTTTTAGAGTTGGCCTCAACTCGCAATCGCTTTATTTTAAAAGAATGTTCATCAGTTGACATCAGATATGAAAGGATGGACTCGACGCTGTTGTTTGAAGGGCTAAGATATTGCTTCGAACTCATTCACTCTCCACGGTCTGATAAAGGATTCAAAGTTCTTAATTAGTTTGTATCATTTCGTGATGGGTTGAGTTTATCTGAACAACACCAAGAACACTGTTCTAATTGGACTGAATAGCCGTCTGCACAAAACAAGTTAGCTATTTTCTGGTTCACGATGGTTTTGTGCAATAAATTTCTGATAGTTTTCTGGATGTCATGCTTCACAAGTTCATCTTGATAATGACACAAGGTCAAGTAAAGATGCAGAAAAGTATGTTAGCAAGGAGTGGCCTCACTCAGGTAATTTGTTAAATCAATATTTAGAGTGCCAAACAATTCTTCTGTGCATTTTTACGATTGTTGTTGTTGTTTCACATATCGTTTTTGGAACGGAAAGATTGATGTTTTTAAGGCAGCCGGTTTAATCAATGATTACAAAGCGTTATTGCTAAAAACTATTTATTTCATATTGTCTTATGGTTTTTGCATGTTACATTGTACAGTATTTTTTTTTTGTTGAAATCCACTCCATCATAACTTTGTTTGATTGACTATGTACAAATATACTGAATTGTTTGCTTGTATTATATGTTTCATATGAAACTATTCATTTATAACTACACATTTATTCATGGTTTGCTCTTTGACTGTCAATACAATCATCAGGATTTCTTGATAATTTAACTATATTTCCTTTGCCTTGCAGGAAAAAAATTGGCTTGAGTACAAAACTTAACTAGCTGTGTATGGTAAATGGTAAGTTACTATTACAGCACATAATTTTTACTAGCACAATAATAATTAAACATCAATACAACATTCAATAACTAAACAATATCCAATTCAATAATGCAATGACAATTCAAGTGCTAATGATCATATTAACCATTATAATTTCTACTAGTTTCTATTATAATTTCTATTATGTTCTATTGACTCAATCAAAATACACATAAGAGCATTTTTTTTAAAATAATAACATGAGTTCTGATTGGGTGATACCAACAGTGTGTTCCTAAATAGCTACTTTTTGTTAGTATTTATTTATTCATTTATGTATTTATTTATTTAATAAATTGATATTTATTAAATAAATAAATTATTTTTTCATTTATTTCATAAAGTGGTTTCTCTGCATCTGCTCAACCAAACCTCAATCAAAACTTATCATTGAAATTTGCATGTTAGTAAATTTACATTTTGTTACCTATTGTAATAAATTAAAGAAATTATAAAAGCTAGACGTACATCCTAATCTGTTTTTACTTGCTGTAATCGTCGCCTTATCGTAGGCTTTCTGTAGTCAGTCATGGTTGCATTGCTTTGGAGCCACTGAGCTTTGGTGATCAAGGCCAATCTGTCACATACATTCTGTGTTGTTGCATATCTTCTGTGTAGCTGGTTCACAACTGGATGGATGGACTCTGAGCAGTGTTCTGCTTCCATGCCAACTGATGAAAGTAGCTTTGCTTTCTCAGGTACTTCATATGTAAGAACATGAAATTTTCTCTTTAGGTTTTCATCAGGGAATGTTGTTGGAAACCAGCAACCAAAGCTTGCACACCGGATCTGAAGTAATGCCACTTCATGCTTGCATAATGCACGACTTGGTGCAAATAATGAATGGCATTGTGAGAATTTATTCAACATTGTAATAATCTTATTGATGCTGCTTACACTTCCAAATATCTTAGTACCCCCAGCATAAATTCTTATTTTGACTGGTTTTATTGTCTTGGCTATTTTAATAGTGTTGGACTTCTGCATCATCTTTTGCACATCATTGCCTATTAGTGCTCCCTTGTGATAAACTTGTCTTTTTAGTTGCATATCTTCAAGTACCTAATACAACAAATGATTCTGGTTACAAGGGCTCTAACAAATAATGAAATCATTTGATATTTATTATTAAGTGAACTATCATTTTCATTATAACCTTTATTGCAGAATATTATTTTGATGAAGGGTATAATGTAGGGATACACACCTGTTTAAGTTTTGTTTGAAATGGACCACTTTCTTTTGTAATCTTGTCCACCATTTCCTTCAACAGAGATTCCTTCTCTTCAACATTTTTTCTTAAAGCTTTGAGGCTCTTTTCAGCTTGTGTTACATGGGCTTTCAACTGCCGTGCCTTGTCTCTGGCTAACTTTACCTTTGGATTTCCTTTACTTGGTATCTTGTACCTGTTAAATATGCACTATATAAGATTTTGTTGTTGCAAAAAAGGGCAATCAAAGCAGTGACTGTGATCTTTAAAGCCTTATTACATGATTACCCATCTCTTGAAGTTGCAATCTGTCTTGTAAACAAGGGTATGTAATATATATCAAGGTGATCATATACAAAACAAAATGGAAAATGTAATATGAATAAATGTACAATGTCCAATGGAGAAGTGATCATTTACAAACTAAGTTTTTTTTGTGATCATATTTGACAGCAAGTTTACCTTCGACCATCCTTCACCAGGAATTCTTACATTTCTTTGTTGTGTGTATCACAAATCTCTTTGTTGTCCAACAACTCTTTCTCTTTCTCCATGAGCTCTTTAGTTAGTACATCCAGTTCACTTGCAACCTAATTTTTAATCACAAAATGTCAAAGCTGTTGCACTAACAGATGCCTTTTTAGCTTTAAGTCTTGGCAAGTTTTTTTGTACATTGATTTCCACAAACCATATGATAGCAATGATAATGTATCCACATAGTTCTGTGTATCCAATTGTAACCCAGCATCAACATAAACACTGTGCTGATTATTTGGAAGATACAAACAGGCACTGTAAGCAAGTACATCATCACTAGTCATACTTTTGAGGGCAATTCTGTAATTATATGTATTTGTTACTCAAACTTTTGGTTCTTCATAGTCATAATAATTTATAAATAGATGCATAGACTCCTTTCTAGAATGAATATTTGTATTTTCTAAAACAATATCCCTTTAATGCACTACATGATCTTATTTTAATGTAAGTAACTGCAGTGTATCATAATGATCATAATTATCATTTGTATATACCTTGTTTCTCATCTCAACAAGCACTTGTGTTGCTTCTGTTGGCATCCCTTGACTGGCCTTTATCTTGTTGTCTTCTTCTATTGCAAGCTTTTCAGTGATTTGTAGCATTTGATGACCCAAACCAAGAGTGATGTGAAGGGGCATACATGATGTTTTGTTCAGGACCTCACCAGTTTGGCCATATAGGGGTTTTTGTTCACAGTTGTTGAAGTGTTTCACATCCTTTTTGTTTGTTCCTTCGCGCTGATATTTTTGGCTGGATGATGTCATCTCCTGGAATGTTCTAGCTTGAAAAGCTTTGGGAGATGCCCCAATGTAATTCAGAAGGGGAGTGGGAGTATGAGTGTGCCCTTGATGACATCTTCCAGCTTACATAGGCAATAATTGCAGAAATGCAACCCATTGGGACCAGTCAACCCCAACAATGCAGAAAGAAAATTCCAATCCCCACCATAATGTACTTGACATGTTTTATACAATTGTACTTGTTTCTTTACAGATTCTCTAGCCTTCACTGCATCACCAGCACGGGACGTTGGCACTGGACTTGAAAGAGAGAAGAAGAACTTTGTTAAGATTATTTGTGTACTTTTTTTTATGTTAAATATACATTTGTAATAAAACCATAAATTGCCATGACGCAAGTCTTAAATGTTCATGTGTCAATTCCAAAAAAGACAATTCATTCCCCAATATTCTTCTAGTCAAGTGAGTTTTATAAATTTGACTCATCATCATTGCATTTACTCTTTTATATCATCTGTAGTCACCTTAACCTAACAAGTGTTTATCAGGCGTTTACTTACTTTTTGGTGGATCTGCACAATTTGCAGTCAGGACTATAAAAGGTATTGGAGCTGTTCAGCTGTGCCAGTCCATCGGGCCAATTCTGTGAACCTTTTACTTTTAGTCGATCTTGCTGAAGTCCGCTTTTCACGGGATTATTAACAGGGATATCTACGACATTAACCTTCATTTCTTTGAAATTCTTCTCCAACTCTTCAAGTTGCTGAATGACTGGGCCAAAGACACTCTCTATACATTCTCTGTTATCTTTTGCTCCTTCGAAAATAGCCAACAGTTTAGACTTTTTGACTGAATGGTGTGTCTTTGAGTTCATTATCTGGAGTAGTAGCTTTGTGGAAGTACTGCCTTTGTCTCCAGACACCAACAAGTACAAAACGTTTGGGTCAAGATTCTGATGATTGGTTAACTCTTGGCTTTCGCTAAGCTCTCTGACTACTCTACTCACGACATCCTCTACATCGGTAACTCTAACAAAAGAAACTGTGGTACCTCCATTGGTCTTGAATGTGCCACATTCATGTTGGTACTCTAACCTTTGGGTGTAATTTCGAAGGGACCTTTCGGAACCAAAGATGTTATAACCTAAGATGTCGGTGAATGATCGTTTTAGCATACGTAACATCTCCATGGGCATGTGGGCTTTGATCTGTGCAACTTCTTTAAGGGAAAACTTTGAAATCATCTTCAGTCCCGCTTTTTTTGCCGATTCTAGAAAAAGATCTTTATTTCTCTTCACTAAAGACGCCTGTTGTGTGTTTACGTGAAACGCAGTATTACCATCGTCCTTATTAGTTGTGAGCGGTGCAGACAGCGACTGTGTGACAGCCTCGACTACTTTGCTGCGAGATAGCACTGTGCTTGAGGAAGCTTCGGCACTCCCTGTTTGTGATGCTGGGATTTGCATTAGCTTGATTGGTTTTCCCTTATGACTGTTCGCAAAAATAAATCCATCTTTGCTCATTGCCAACTTTTTTTTTACGACATTGTGGAATATTTCGTCTTGTAATCCTGTTACGGGGGTTTCCCCTGATTTATCATATTTAAGTTTGATCATCTTTGCTTGAATGTTTTGTGATAGTGACAATTGCTGTTGAAGTTTTGTCGTTGTTTCTGTTAGTTTTACTTGTGTTTCTTTTTGCAAGTTCTTTAAATGTAACAATTCGTATCTTGAGTTACGCGTATGAGTATACATTGTTTCATAAAGTTTTCGAAAATGTATTGGGCGATCATTACTAGGCGAATTTTGATTGGTATTTATGTTAAAGTCCAGAATACATAGCTTTTTCCATATATGATTTGCGTGGTACAGCAATTTTCGTAATTCACATGAAGTTGCAGACATTGCACAAACATCTTTAACCGGTAAGTACAATGCAATTTTTATAATGATTTCGTTGGGTAGATTCAGTAGGCTAAGTTCCATAGAATTAAGAAATAAACCTGGCTTGAGCTTGTGTGACTGGTGTTTTTTAAGATATTTTTTAGACACATGCTTTATACCACGACTATCTTTTTTTGGTGAGCCAATTTTTCCATTTTTTTTACACTTGTTGAAGATTCTATAGCATGCTGCACATATTTCTTCTGTAGTTTCCAACTTTTTACAAAAGCAAGCCTCTAGCTCTTTTGAATTCTTTTCGTTTACTTTGTAAATTCTACTAGTAGATGTTGTCGCGCAAATAGCGCACTTTTGAAGCAAACGTGGCATCAATTTAACTAAGAATAAATTGACATCTACATCGCGGAGCCGTGTTTACTTGGCAGCCGATACTAGAATAAATTAAATTTTCCGGTTGGATGCTGCTGCAAAGGGAGTGTCGGCGGGCCATTGAAAATGTATCGCGGGCATTAAGTTGGCTAACGAAACGGCCGTGGGGCATTTATTTTTGAGTTACTGTTGGTTTGTACAGGCTCATGTGTACTTGTACTGATTGTGGTCATCGTCATCCATTTATTCATTCCTGGGAAGAAAATGTGTCCTAGCTAGCAACAAGGCTGCATCATTTTGTTGTCATCCTCATCATTATCATCATTGTCATCATCATTTTAATCATCATCATTGTCATCATCATTGTCATCATTTTTAATTATCAACGATTGTCATTATCATTGTCATCATCATTTTGAGCATCGTTGCTTGTCATCATCATTGTCATCATCATTATAATCATCGCCATTGTCATCATCATCATTGTCATCATCATCATTGTCATCATCATTTTAATCATTGTCAATTGTCATCATCATCATTTCCATCATCATTTTAATCATCATTATAATCATCGTCATTGTCATCATCATTGTCATCATCGTCATTGTCGTCATCATCATTGTCATCATGATTGTCAACCAAACATTCCAATATGAATTGAAGTGCACAATGATGCACCTTCTTGAAGACATCACTGTTAGTCTTTGCAGCAGGTAGATTCCATTAAAACTAACACGATTAATTATACTTTTTGTGCAACCAGGATCGTCTTATTAAACCTCTTGGGGGGTTTGCAGGCCTGACAGGGGAATTTAGGGACCTTGCTCAAGTCATTAGTAGGGTAAGTACTGATTACATGCCTAAAAGTGATGAAATAAAAGTTGTACAAATTGGGCGCCAACCAAAAAAACACAACAGTTAACGTAGCCCTCAGGCTCATCTTATTTTTACTTTAAATCCATTTAATTCTTAATTCTTATTTAGTTTAATTCTCTTCCAAGGATATCTATCTTCATGATCCTGATGTTCGATGGGATGATATAATCGGTCTAGATGCTGCTAAAAGACTAGTAAAGGAAGCTGTAGTCTACCCCATCAAGGTATTATATATGATATTTGTTCAATTAATTTTCAATCAACTAATTTTATCTCAGAGATAACAACTAGTCAGTGTTTCTATAAAAAAAAACAGTTGTAAAAGATATAGGTAAATTAGACACACTAAAGGGATGATGGCGATACTGACATTTCGGACGTTAGTCCTTCGTTGGATCTCATTCAGTCATTTAGCATATGTCCATCCAATCTATAGGATGGTAATGCTTGTAATGTTGTCTGTTTTAGTATCCTCAATTGTTCAGTGGTATTCTTTCACCATGGAAAGGTCTTTTATTGTATGGCCCGCCTGGTAAGTATGGCATTTACTTAGGGACGAATCATTACAAAAGAGGGTTGTGAGGCAAAAGCAAAAAAAAGCGAATAATGTTGTTGTTTTTTTATTTGGCCTTGACACTTTCCCGAAAATAATCTTGCCATAGAAGTATGAAAATAATGTTCACTTTTCATGTCAAAAAACATATAGAGCGTAATATTAGCTTAATATTTCATCCGGAATATCGGGACCTGATCTTTTTGCGTTCACACGAATTCATCATTTTTATTATGCGTGACTCACCGCGGGAAATGTTCATTCAATTATTTTTACGTGAGAAGTGATTACCTTGATTTGTATTGAATTGACGTGGATGCGTGAACATGGCGGTCATGTTTTGTCAATCGCTCCACACAACTACTAGTTAAATACTTCTTAATTTTAACCTAGAATTATGGCTTCGGCAAAAAAATCTGGAAAAACAAATTGTGAAGAAGGCTTCGAGTCATTTGTTCGAGCTTCACTAGTATATTATATTTATTATATTTTTTCTCACTATAGTGACGCTCGAACAACAATTTTGTAAATAATCAGATTCCTTAAAACATAAAAAGAAGTGTAATTATATATATAAACATCTTACAACAGGGACACTCCATCTGCCTAGATTAGTACTCATGCTATTTGCAGATGGAGTGTCTAGAAATTATTGTTAATTTTTTATATTTATTGAAAATAAAATCACTGTATTTCGTCCTGTATTTCGCCCTGAATTCCTGTGAAGTAAAACATATTCCTGAATTTTCTGTGATGCGAAAAATGCCAAAACATTTAACGTGAATGTAAGGTGGTATAAGGGACCCTGGGTACCAGAGGCCGCGAAGAGCTGGGGGCGAGAGAGGGTATGGTATAAGGGACCCTGAGTCAGAGTCGTTTTCGTTTGAGTGGGAAGCATGATCGTATCAGATCGTAGCCGTAATTTCTAATAAAACATACGCACCGTAACGTAACAGTGCCATTTCCCACCCATTCGAAAACGACTGTTCCTTAATCCGGTCCATACAATCTTATATAGAGTGGTTTTCGCGTGAGTGGGAAACGGTACGTTTACGATACGCTACGAAACGAATTATCAACCGTACCGTAGCTCGGTAACGTAACCGTACCGTTTCCCACTCATGCGACTCTATCTTTGTTTCAGGAACAGGGAAGACATTACTTGCCAAGGCTGTTGCCACTGAATGTAACACTACATTTTTCAACATCTCGGCCTCATCTATTGTAAGCAAATGGAGAGGAGACTCCGAAAAACTTGTCAGGGTGGGTAAGAATATTTACATTCGACTACTGATTTGATATACTGTAAATAAATGGACTAACATATTACCTTTCTATATTCTCAAGCGTATTCAGCCATGCGCCAGTACCATACTACGACATTTGTACACCTTGGCCTTCCGGCTTAAAGGAGCCTTCTCAGCCAGGATGGTTTGCGGTGACCGAAAATGATCGCTAGAGAAGAAAAATCCCTTCAAATTCTCCACATTGTCTCACTCACGCCATTCAAGTGAATTCTTTAGAGTTCCTTATTGGCTATTTATTGATTTTTGTAGATGTTTTGTACATTTGTTAATTTTGCTCATGTAAACAATAACAGAGGCGCGCAAAGCATCGTGGTTGAGATGGCTCCTTTAACGTCCTTATCAGAGAAAAATCCAAATTCGAACCATTTGCTGAGTGGACTCCACGAGGAGGCATGAGAGCAAGGAAAAGACCTGCAAAGAGGTGGAGAGATGACATCTAGTGGTTGGGCGGCAGATGTTAGTCAGTCAATGGATGAGGGTGGCTCAAGACTGATAAGGGACAGCCCATTAGATATTTGAGGGGGAAGGGGTTGGGCATTTTTTTTTTTTTTTTTTTTTTTTTTTTTTTGCAGGATATTTCTTTCCATGTGATGGTTGTGCAGGATATTTTCTTCCTCCCTGCATGATATTTTTTTTATTGGCACATCTGCCATGCACGATTTTTTTTTCTATGTTTAATGCTTTGCTCGATATTTTTGTTGGAATTTGCCCAACTACCCCCTCCCCCCTCAAATATCTAATGGTCTGTCTCTAAGTGGCAACAGATGTGGAGCAAGCAAGGCTGTTGTAATAATGAAAGCAGTATTACATATCCAATGTTGAAACTACATTTCTGGTTTTCGTTTCAGGTGTTATTTGAATTAGCTCGTTTTCATGCTCCATCTACAATATTCTTGGATGAACTGGAATCTTTAATGAGTCAAAGAGGTGCAGGAGGAGGGGGGTAGGTATATGCTCCTGAATTGTACGAGGCAGCTCGTAGTTTAAGATTTCTCACACTCTCTTTTATTTCACGTTTTGTTAAAAAAAAAAGAAAACACGAAATGTGGGATAAAGATCGCATCCACACCGTGAGAATGATTTTCTAAATATGAACATCTATGATTAGAATGATGCTGCAGATAATTCGAATGCTTTCTTAGAAATTACGGTTACGATGCGGTGCGGTACAGTTTCCCATGCACTCACACGAAAACGACTCTAACTTGCGTTGTCATGTACAGGTCTGAACACGAAGGAAGTAGACGCATGAAAACAGAATTACTGGTTCAAATGGATGGTCTAGCACGATCAGATGATCTCGTTTTCTTGTTAGCCGCCTCAAATCTTCCTTGGTAAGTGAAGGTTTTCGTATCTATAACTGAATCATCATCGCCAACTATCAGTTAAGCCCGACTTACACGGTGCGATTTGCAGTATATGACTAGTTGTAACCTTTAAAACTAGTCGCACGCGCTCTAAAATGTTTTAGAATGTCCTACGACTAGTTTTAGAAGCTTTTGAACCTCACGACCAGTCGTATATATGCATATGCGTCAAATCGTACCGTGTAAATCAGCCTTTAGAATGTCCTACGACTAGTTTTAGAAGTTTTTGAACCTTACAGTTAGTTGAATGCTAGAAATTGCAGACGACAAATCGCACCGTGTAAATCAGCCTTTATGCGATCAAGTGATGATCAGGATTATGTTGATGATAATAAAACTGATGTCAGTCTGCTGATAATGGAAATCATCCCTCGCGATCAATAACAACCAACAAATTTGTTAATCGATCGAGTCTTGTTTTTTTCATATCCGTCAATCAATTCAAGGGCGGGGCTTTATAGACAACTACCGCCGACTCAATTTTTAATATTTGAATTTTTCTAAGACTTGTGTGGAATACATTCTTCAGTTTTTGTTGTTGTTTTTTTTTTCTTTTATGTTTTAACCCCTATGTCAGCTTGGGGAGCCTGTTGTGATAAAAAAGCCAAAGCTGATGAATAGTGTAAGGGATTTCAAACTGACATTTAAATTGTAGGGAATTGGATCATGCAATGCTTCGTCGTCTGGAGAAGAGAATCCTTGTCGATCTACCAATAGCAGACGCAAGGAAAGCCATGTTAAAACAGTATCTACCTCCAGTACTCGCTGCCACTGATGAGAACGGTATCGATATTAAAACAGAGATCGACTATGATTCTCTAGCAGAGGTATGGGATGCTTCTTAGGGACGGACCATTAGATATTTGAGGGGGGGGGGGGGGGGGGGGGGTGGGCAATTTTTTTGTGCAGGATATTTTTTTCCCATGTGATGGTTGTGCAGGATATTTTCTTCCTCTTTGCACGATATTTTTTATTGGCACATCTGCCGTGCACGATATTTTTTTCTATTTACGGCTTTTCTCGACATTTTTTTGGTTTTTGCCATGGACAGTGATTTATCATAGCTAAATGCAGGGCTCCGTCGTGTTACTCCTTGAAATCCTTGAAAAGCCATGGAATCGAAAAACATTTGCCCTTGAAAAGCCCTTGCAAATCCAAATTTTGTGCTTGAAAATGGTGCTGAAAGGGTAGCACGATCTTGCGAATGTGTTTAACGTTTGAAAACAATAGAGTACAAAAACTAAAAATCATTTAATGTAATGTAGTGCTTATATAGCGCATTTCACCTAATGTCTCAATGCGCTTTACAATCTCTAATATTTTTTATAGTATGTAATCCGGTTTTACAAGCATGGCCGAGGCTTATTAGTAGCTAATAATTAGTATGTATTAGTGTAGACCTTATCACCGAGGATGGTCGTGACCTGCGTCCTCAGTCGTTCTTTTACGTTCCTCCGTTATTAAAAGTGTGATATCTATTTCTCATTTTTTAGTAGTAAATATTACGATATCCTAAACCTCTATCTGAATTGGTGGTTGTATATTTCAGAAAACGGCTGGTTATTCAGGGTCTGACATTAAGCTGCTTTGTAAGGAAGCTGCCATGAGAAAAGTGCGTAAAATATTTGACATTCTTGAAGGACATCAATCAGGTACAGCGTATTAATTCAAATACCTTGTTACTGTTACTAATTTTCTCGGATACTTAATTTTGCGAAAATGAAAACACTTATTACATAGGGACCGTCAGTAGTTAAAAACATGTTTATTCAAAATTGCATTTAATTGAAAATTGACATTTTATTATCGTGCTTTTTATAGTATATACTCATTTTAAATTTCAATACTTTGTAAATAGGAACATTGTCTTGTATATATATATATTGGTTATAATTTTTTTGTTTATTATTATTAACACAAAAAACATTGTTTTTTTTTGTTGTTGTTTATGAAGTACTACGAACTAATAGTTTATTTAGAACGGTGATATGAAAACCACTCTAGTACGTTATCTCAAAATATTTTTTATCACAAACCTTTTCTTGCGGGTCTTTAATTTTCAAAAAATCGCGAAAGTCATGCATCAAGATCCTCAAAAATTAGTCGCAATGAGGTAATAATGATGACGGTGATTAGTGGTGGTAGTGGTGGTGATGTTGGTGTTGATTGTGGTGGTGCTTATGGTAATACACCTTATTCGCTTCCATGTTTATTTTCCCATTTCAGACCATGTGATGTCACTCTTGGGAAATGATTCTTTCAGGTGTAAACATTTCAACATATTGTTCATAAAAGAACCATTTCCTAGAGAGTGTCACGTGGTCTGAAATGGGCAATTTGCATACGAAGCCGAAAAGGTCTATTGTGATGGTAATGATGATGATGCTACACAGCAATGATACCCAAACACAAAGCACAGTCATTAATCCCCTGTTTTAATTGACCCTTCTAGTCAGTACGGATGGTCGCTCGACGCCACTACCGAAACTAGAAATCGAACCAGTAACAACCGCTGATATGGAAGCAGCGCTGGCTCACACTAAACCCTCTGCTCGTCAGCTACAAGATAAGTATAAAGAATGGCAGAAAGAATACGAGTCCGTGTGATTGACATTGTCAGGGCAACGGGAATCAATTCTTTTGAGGAGTACAAAGCCGTGGTCGCGGCTGTTGAATATTTTATATTGGAAGAGTGATTGGCATTGTTATGACAACGGAGATCCTCATTTTAACGAGCGCGAGTCTCATCGTTTTTTGGGTCGTGGCTGCACTGGTATCTAGTACTGCAGTATGACTGACATTGGCATGACAACGGAGATCCTCACTTTAACGAGCGTGAGACTCACCCTTTATAGGGTCATGAATGCACGGATATCTCGAACTGCAGTATGATTGACATTGTCATGACAACGGATTTATATTAAAATTCGTATAATTGACATTGTCATGGCTACATATAGCCTGTATCTTAACCGTCTTCATTCCCGCTGTGCTATTAGAAGTTGTTTGGGTGGAGGGGGGAGCTTACATGGCAACAACATCCGTGTGACAGACATGTGGTTTTGTAAAATTTATGTCTCGAAATTTCGTGCTAATGACATCACAGCATTGCGTTTGCTCATGGGATAAATAGCTTTGAGCCAGAAATTCATCTATTTGGATTGAGATTTGATTAAAGTTAAAGTCGGTCTGTAAAATTCGACTTATAAACGCAGGCCTATTTTGAGGACAAAACAAAAGATTTTTGCTCTCTTAGGAGCTGCATTGCTTTGTCCTCCAGGTTGAGCTGCATTTTAACAGACTGCAAGGGGTCTATTGCTAAGAATATTAGATAGACAGTTTCTTTGTGCATACTGGAAGTGTTTATTAAATATACAAAGTGTAAATAGTTGTAGATTGTTATTAAATCATTCATTAACTTAAACATTTGTATTTCATTCTACTATGAGATTGCTACTTGAATTTATTAATTTGTTATATTTTTAAATATGTATCTGTTTTATCTTATACAGTTTTTTGTGTGTGATTACCAGCATGTTACGTCAATCACATTATAAAAATAATAATAATAAAATAGCAATCAAATAGATGAACTTCAAAAATTAATCAAGAACAAAAACGTAAAAAAATATGAATACAACTTAATAACTTCATTAATTCTCTCACATAAATTCTCATCTTATTAATCATCCGCGTTATCATCATCAAAATAATCATTGTGCATGTATTAATCATCAATAAACATAAATATTCAACATATGCTATAGTTTTAGTATAGTATTTTTCCCAAAGGTTCTTGTATAAAAATATTTTTTTTTTGAATTCTACTGACGTTTTAGTTTCTATATTTCACATATCGGTACATGGCTGTCGGAGCAGCTTTTGTACGTAAAGAGGTGGACAAATACTATGCTCTGCATTCTTAAAAAAACACAGAACAGACTTTCTTTAGTCCAGAAGTAGCCTGCGTTGCATCCGGTATTTTCTCTCGTTAATACAGTGGTTATAATGACAATTTTTCCGGATGCAACACAGGGTAGGCATGAAGCCACCGACGAAAAATTCAAAGGTTCTAAATCTTGCATCTAGGTCAGGACAGGTTTTAGAAGTCAACACGTGCTGTGACTTGTTGTAAGAGTTGCAGAGCTTTATGCGTCTTATCGTATACTACGTATCACGCACGACAAACCGTACCGTGTCATACGATGTTTTTTTTTATATCTTATCCGGACGTCAGCTTTTCTCTTTGCTGCCAGATTCTTCCGACCATCCCGAGCCATATCCCGACATTAAAGGGATATGTTCGTAGTCATTTGCTGTATCCCAGTCGTTCAACGGATCGTCCAAATACTCCGACGGCTCCTCAATTTTTATAATCCTATCACTATTCTGCTTTCTAAAATACTTCACATATGAAATCTCATTCTTTTTCATGTTCTCGCATCGTGTTTTCAACGAGACGGGTAGATCTTTTCTTAGAGAGTAACCTTTCACATAGACCCCTGTGTACGCCTCGTCCAGATAATTACCCTTCTCTAGGCACTTATTAGAAATTCTTTCGTTTATTCGTCGGAATATTTCTAGTTCTCTTGTGAAAGCTTTTCCTTGTGCTTTGATTTTTCTCCATAATGTCTTATTGAAGTGGTCGTATAATAGCTTATCTGCGTAGTTCCAACTCAATATGTTCTCTTGTACAGTCTTGTCCAGATTTTTTCGTTTTTGTTTGTCCTGTCGCTCGTTGAGCTTGAAATAAAGAATGTCCTCGTATGACCAGCATAGGAGCTGTTTAAGTAAAACAAGCGATTCGTCGAAATGTTCCATAATCATTACTAAATCAAATTCTCTACCTACGAAATTAATATACTCATCTATGGCGGTGCGATTTTGAAAATACCTAAAGTCAAGACCCAAGTCGAAAAGCATGGGGTTTCGTAGTAAATGTAAAGCTAAGGTTTTCTTCATCAAAGGGTGTGTATCTCGAAAGGCCGGCGGGTATTTTAGAAACGCTCCCAAAGGGTCAGCCTCGCTTCCAAAGCCGAGAGGGTTCGCGAAGTGCATGAAGTTAAAAACAGATTCATATTGGTTCAAAGGATTTCGTAATATCGTTATGTACTTAGCTTTGTCCTTCGGAAACAACCAATGCATTGGTCTACGATTGTACCTAGCATGGTTACAAAGTATATTGACGTCGAACTTATAAAGGGGAGCCGTATATGAAACTCGAAACCTGGTCGGCCATAGGAATGTGAAAAGATGCTTCTGTCTCGGCAATGCAAAGGTTAAGTTCCATTTATCTCCGAACCTGTTGAGTATATTTGTGATCGTGCTTCCTCCAGTTTTATGCGTCTTGAGAAATAGTATGTGCTTCACACGATCACATCTCTTGATGTTTGTAGTTCGTTTTTTAGAAAGAAATGGACTGCGTCGTCTTTTTGGTGGTGCATTTGACGGCGTGGTTGCCTTGCCCACTTCGTGTAGAATTTCTTGCGCTTTACCTGGTTGCCATGGTATTATGCGATCACGTGTTTGCCTGTAATGAATAAGAAATGCCACTATCAGAATGCTTTGCCGACTTTCTTCTGTAGCGCGAATTGTTTTATTAATCTCCGCAGGGATATAAAATTTGAATATGAAAGAGAATTCGCAAAGAATGCTGGTATTAGTAGTAAAATGACGTCATAATGCAAATCGCCCAGGAAGAAGAACAATTAAAGAATGACGAAATAGAGGCATTTAGTGCACATGAATTTATGAATAACTGAAATGGAAAGGTTGAATAAATAACTAAATAGATATAAGAAAGAGCGAATGAATGAACTAAGCAGTGACTGATTTGCATGGAGTTGATTTGTAAATGTGGCTGTCAGCTAGTCAAAAACATCACTTTTAAAATATTATTATTATTATTATTATTATTATTATTATTATTATTATTATTATTATTATTATTATTATTATTATTATTATTATTATTATTATTATTATTATTATTATTATTATTATTATTATTATTATTATTATTATTATTATTACTATTGATTAATTTATACTAAACTACTGATTTGACCAGTCAACGTCCCAAACGTTGGTTTGATTTTCATTAATCAATTAGTGTACAACTTTTAAAACATTATAATCAACATACAAGGCGAAATTACAAACCGCCCCGCGGGCGATATTTGTGCCACTTTGGACCAGTGCAGATCTGAATCAAATAAATTTTACAGCGATTTTAAAATTTACAAATTTAGGCAACAAACTTCCCAAAGGTCAAAGCGATTCTCAATAATGAAAAATATGCCACTTTTAAAGTTTTGATTTTTTATTGATTTCGAGACTTTCGACAACAAGCAACGTCCAAAACGGTGGTACTGAAGTGACACTAAAATTGAGATGTACTTGCAAAAACTACAATTGAGTCTTACAGAAACTAGAACATGGCTTGCCTCTCTCAAATCCGACGGTAAACAAAAGACATCCTTTGCACTTTTTACGGTACGAGTTCATTTGTTGAATTATTCCATTGTTTCCCTAGAAACACTGACGCAGTTCACTCGTAGTTGTAAAGTTAAAACAACAAACAGATCATGATAAAGTATAGCTAATTTCTTTTCGTGAAATACTCGATGAATTCAACCATATTAAATAAAGTACATGCACAGTTTAGTTGCCAGATAATAGCGATATTACAACTAAATCATAATCAAATTACATGTGCGTTCATTTGCTCTGACTCAGTGATTTTATAGTCATAGATATAAAATCAAAATTCACTGATTTTGTCCTAAAAGTCATTGCTCGTTTTCGTAAACTTATAATCATTAAACCATATCAAATATGATTTGTCAATACATTGATATGACCTACCTTTTATTGGAAAGACAGTTGAAGGAGACATCATCTCGAACGTAGCTTACCAAAGTGTATAAAACCACAGTTACGAGAGCAACCAACGCAAGAACTGATCTCGACTGAATAAACATGGCGAAAGCTCATCTCCTTATCGAGACAATTCCTTATTTTTTGTTCATTATCTCGTCATATCGCGCCTTCATTTGTCTTTCCGTTTAAGAGCACAGTGTGCGAGAATACAAATTCTCCAGTCTTTATCGGGTTTATTTGAAATTTCTTTGTTGCCTGTGATAGTCGTTAATAATTTATACTGTTCGCATTTCTAAATCGTCCACCGAGCCCCACCTGTTGCAGCTTAGGTCAAATCTTCTCACAAAAGATGAACTAATCTCAAACCAATGCAACTTGCAAAGAAATATATATCCTAGGATTTTTTTTCTACTCTTTTTTATTTTTCTTATTATGTTTAATTAATTTTTGTTTACAGTTGCGATTGGGAGTTTTTGTTGTGGGTTTTTGCCTTGGGTTATTTCCATAAAAACTGGTGCTGGATTTCAATAGCCTTTGATGACTTGTGGTTATTTTGTGTTCAAGATTGACACCTTCAAATTCCAAAATTATTTCAATGTTTCAAATTCCCAAATTTCGTTCTCACACATAAAAAAAATCCGAAAAATTAGTCTCGAAATATTTTTTTAAAAAACGACGAAAACCCTTACTCAAGTACTTTCCTAGATTTTGACGATAAAAATATTTGTTTTTGTTATTGTTTATAAACATTAATTATATTCTGGTTTTTGGAACACTCACCGAAACTTTGATTCAGGCCAAAGCAGTCCAAAGTCATGATCGGAAAAACTCCCACTCAAACGGATCACCCCTACATTCCTTAAAAAAGTTATCCTTGTTCTTTCGGCTACAGTCGAATTGAAACTTGAATCCGAGAAGCTTTTCTTAAACGGTCAGTTTTCAATCTGACAAATATTTGATCTGTGTGCTTTTGAAAATTTTCCACGACGCATTCTAGTTAAAGTCAGAAAATTCATTGAACAAGCTTTTTTTTTGTATATTTGACGCGAGAAAATTATAAGTTAAAAGTGTAATCATTATTTTAGAAAAGAGTAATTTATGAATTGCTTGTTAAACGTTTAGTCCCGCACTGAATACCGTGAATAATATTTCCATTATAATTTGTTTGATTTTTCAGAACCTTTTATTATCTTTCATGCTTAATACGCTCTCGATCGAATAATTTTTGTTCAAATGTATATTTAATCGTTTTTCTATATATATTTGCTATTATTTGTGAAAACATAGAGTCGTTTAATTTTCAAAACCTGTGAAATACACATTAGCGTATTACACCTTATTACATATTGTTACACGAGTTTTTTTTTTTTTTTTTTTTTACACGACTGTATTCAACATACATAGATTTACTTTGTTTGATTCTGAATTAAAGATTGCACGTCGAGTTTTTTCCATTTTGTTATTGTTTCTTTGTAAAAATATTTTATAACATTGTAGCAAATGTTTTCATTGTTTAACTCAGAATTTATCAACAAAATTATAGCTAGACAATGATCCTCGACAAAAGATCAACGTCATTACTTAAGCCGTTTGTAATCAATCAATCAATCAGTCAGTCAGTCAGTCAGTCAATCAATCAATCAATAATCTTTATTCAAGTGCCAATGTATTTAATATTGATTGGGGACACAAATAAATATATAAATCAACTGTAAATTGACATGAAAAAAAGCTAAAACAAAACAACATAAGAAAATGTAACTATAAGAATTATGATAGATTATAATCATTCAAATGACGCGACCGTTTAAGCTAGTGATATCGGAAATTAAAATAAGTATATCTTCGGCTCGTAACTTACCTACTACGCATGCTCATTCCATCGAATAGTTTAGATAAAAAATAATTTCTGTGGACACTGGTTTTTTTACATGAAAGTCCTTCTCCGTCTCCTTCTCTTTCTTCTCCTTCTCTTTCTTCTCTTTCTCTTTCTTCTCCTTCTCTTTCTTCTCCTTCTCTTTCTTCTCCCTCTCCTTCTCCTTCAACATAGTCCAAAATTACTGTTCTCTTTATTTCTCTCTTTTGTGTTGATGTAAACGGCAAACGTCACTTCGACTCATTCCTTCACTTCTTTGGAAAGGGTTTTGCATTGTTATTTTAGTTTTATATTCACTGTTTTGGTGCGGAGTTTTGATATTTTCGTTTTTGTCAAGTTCCTTTATGAAGAACACAATTGTTCCTTTATAACTGTAAAGGTTCCGAATGAAAGAAGTTCTATTGTTCCTTTATGAGGGAATGCTAGGTCTTATTTGATAAATGGGTCCATTGATGGACTCTTTTAGTGAAAAGGTTCATTGCAATTTTACTAAGGGAACGACTTGTTCCTCTAGATGGAACGTTATGTTCTTCTTTAACAAAACAGGAACAAATGTAAAACACAATGGGAACATTTCGTTCTTGTTAATAAAATGATGCGTTCTCTTTCAAGTAAAAGGGAATGCCAGATCTTAAATGGGAACAAATTGTTCCATGAAATATATCGCATTGAGTTCCCTTTCAGATAAAAAAGGAACGCTATGAGCTATGTTCCTCTAAACGTTTAGGGAACATTTTGTTCCTCAGAACGAATTAGGAACAGTTTTGAGAAACTAAAAGGGAACAAGTTATTTACAAAATTTGAACGGTCAGTTCATTTTGATCGAAATGGGAATAATATGAGCCGTTCCTTTCGACAAAAAGGAACATTTTGTTCCTTTCTAATATTCTTATTATTATTATTGTAATATTTAAATGATATATTATATATTGTGTAGAATGATAATAATTGTCATCTTCTTAATGAATTAATTATTAAATAAATTAAATATACAGAATATTTAGCATTCCCAGACAGGTCGAAATAAGTCCATGTATGCCCAAACATGTTCCAACACGATCTATTGTGTTGGGCATGATCAAACATGCCCAAGCATGTTCAAGCTTGTCTCATGGGTCCTTTTGTGGTAATTTATAATATCCAATCATCTTCATGTTCCCTATGTTGAGAAGAGGTCCCAAGAGTTTTGATCAAAAGAACATCTTGCCTGAAAGACAATTGTTCACATTTGCTATTGCTGAGCGTCTTTACAGCACCATGTCGAAGAGAAAGAAGGTAGATTGGTCGTCTGTTAAAGATGCTTCTCCTAAACCAAAAAGATTGCACTTGGAAAAGGAAAATGATGAGAAATATTACTGCCCTGTTTCCAATTGTGAACACGATGGTTTCACAACACAGAGAGGCTGTAGAAAACATGTCAAATCAAAACACGACTGGTTTTATTACTTTGACAAGAAACCAGAGGAATATTTGTTAACAGAAACATGCGAAAGAAGATCAGTCCAGTCACAAAACAAAACTAGCTATCATGCTATTCCATCCTACTCTATTGCAAGTGAAATTGGTGAATCATTTTACAACTGGCTTACAGGATGTGGTGGTGGGAAGTCAATGCGTGATGCAAAACAAACTGTAAGCAGAGCATTCAAGTTTTTAAAGTTTTGCTATGAAGATGAGGAAAAAGTTACTGATGAAGTCATCGATTTTTCAATTTCATCGCCCATCATGTTTTTTAAGTTCATCGATGCCTTACAAGATGAATACAACGTTGGTCACTCTGGTCGTGTTGGATATATTGATGCAATATCAGACCTAATCGATTTTCGAAAGGCTAGTGGCAAGCTTCAAGATCCTGTTTTGAAAAATATTTCAGTAACTGAGGTTAACCTGAAAAAAGCGAGGAAGTGTGTCTCCAAGAGCATGAAATTGCAGTGGACCCATGATTTGGACATAGAAACATTGGAATCAAAAGGACATTGGGCAACAATGGAAGAATTACTGCAAGTAATCCCTTACCATCTTCCAAGATATCATCAGATTCTCCAGCAATGTAAAAGTCAGCCTGATGAGCCAGTCTGTGCTTTGGATCTTTCATTTGCGACGCGTTTCGTTGCTGTTTACCTCTTTCTGCACGTGAAATGTTCAAGACCAATGACATTCCAATATCTCACTACACAAATGATTGAAACAGCCAAAACAAATGAAGGCTTTATTGACCAAAAGCAATTTAAAACTGCCAAAACGTATGGCTTTGACTCGCTAGTGTTATCTCCAAGTGATATACAACTCATTGATGATTATGTACAACACATTCGCACGCGACTGGAGCCAAAATGTAACTACGTGTTGGTTACTCGAAATGGCAAACAATATGACAAACTCAGTAATCTCATGACAAAGATGGTGTATGACGCCATTGAAAAGTACATTCACCCAAGCCGGTATCGACAAATAGTTGAAACAGAGAGCGTGAAAAACCTCACCCTTGAAGAACAAGATGTAGTGTCTCAGAATCAAAAGCACAATTCTGTGGTTGCTCGAGTTCAGAAACAGCACTCGAGGGATATAGCCAAAAAGGGAAAAGAGTGCATGAGAAAGCTTCAAGGTATCCAGGGGGAACAAGTGAAAGAGTACATACATTCCAAGCTTTGTGACGTCAATAGCATCCCTAATAAGATGTCAAAATCATCAAGTGATGACGAGATCAGTGAAATACCTACCAATACTCAACACAGTGATAGACACAGCATTCCAGACCAGAATTTCCAATCTTGTGACGGAGAAAAGAATATAACATCATCAGTTAAAGCGTCAATCTCCAAAAGGTTCCAGCTCCGATTCACGAATGAAGAAGACAAATATTTAAAAGAAGGGTTGCTACGACACGGGAATGGACAATGGACAGCAATTTTGAGAGATAAAACTTTCAAGTTTCAAAAAGGCAGAAAAGCTGATTCTTTGAGAAAAAGAGCCGAAAGTAAATTTAAGAGTTTGTGTAAATAGATAAATGACATGTACTTCAATAAAATTGTCACAGAATACTAAGATATTCATTTTTTTTTTAAAGAAGAGTGGGTAAGAAGTGAGCTAGCATGGTTGAATACAATAGCTAGCTCACTTACCCACTTACCCACTCTTGCCCAAAACTAAATTGACGACTTCTGTGCGTACTGCAAGTATTCCCCCTCGATGCTAGGGAGGGGAGGGGTGGTCAATCGATTTTCTATCAGACTTTAAGTATAACACTTGAAGTGGGTAAGAAGTGAGCTAGCATGATTGAATACAATAGCTAGCTCACTTACCCACTTACCCACTCTTGCCCAAAACTAAATTGACGACTTCTGTGCGTACTGCAAGTATTCCCCCTCGATGCTAGGGAGGGGAGGGGTGGTCAATCGATTTTCTATCAGACTTTAAGTATAACACTTGAAGTGGGTAAGAAGTGAGCTAGCATGATTGAATACAATAGCTAGCTCACTTACCCACTTACCCACTCTTGCCCAAAACTAAATTGACGACTTCTGTGCGTACTGCAAGTATTCCCCCTCGATGCTAGGGAGGGGAGGGGTGGTCAATCGATTTTCTATCAGACTTTGAGTATAACACTTGAAGTGGGTAAGAAGTGAGCTAGCATGATTGAATACAATAGCTAGCTCACTTACCCACTTACCCACTCTTGCCCAAAACTAAATTGACGACTTCTGTGCGTACTGCAAGTATTCCCCCTCGATGCTAGGGAGGGGAGGGGTGGTCAATCGATTTTCTATCAGACTTTGAGTATAACACTTGAAGTGGGTAAGAAGTGAGCTAGCATGATTGAATACAATAGCTAGCTCACTTACCCACTTACCCACTCTTGCCCAAAACTAAATTGACGACTTCTGTGCGTACTGCAAGTATTCCCCCTCGATGCTAGGGAGGGGAGGGGTGGTCAATCGATTTTCTATCAGACTTTGAGTATAACACTTGAAGTGGG
Source organism: Diadumene lineata (assembly GCA_918843875.1). Classification (NCBI taxonomy): domain Eukaryota; kingdom Metazoa; phylum Cnidaria; class Anthozoa; order Actiniaria; family Diadumenidae; genus Diadumene; species Diadumene lineata. Next base: position 4,897,771 of record OU974079.1, read on the forward strand.
TAAGAAGTGAGCTAGCATGATTGAATACAATAGCTAGCTCACTTACCCACTTACCCACTCTTGCCCAAAACTAAATTGACGACTTCTGTGCGTACTGCAAGTATTCCCCCTCGATGCTAGGGAGGGGAGGGGTGGTCAATCGATTTTCTATCAGACTTTGAGTATAACACTTGAAGTGGGTAAGAAGTGAGCTAGCATGATTGAATACAATAGCTAGCTCACTTACCCACTTACCCACTCTTGCCCAAAACTAAATTGACGACTTCTGTGCGTACTGCAAGTATTCCCCCTCGATGCTAGGGAGGGGAGGGGTGGTCAATCGATTTTCTATCAGACTTTGAGTATAACACTTGAAGTGGGTAAGAAGTGAGCTAGCATGATTGAATACAATAGCTAGCTCACTTACCCACTTACCCACTCTTGCCCAAAACTAAATTGACGACTTCTGTGCGTACTGCAAGTATTCCCCCTCGATGCTAGGGAGGGGAGGGGTGGTCAATCGATTTTCTATCAGACTTTAAGTATAACATTGAAGTGGGTAAGAAGTGAGCTAGCATGATTGAATACAATAGCTAGCTCACTTACCCACTTACCCACTCTTGCCCAAAACTAAATTGACGACTTCTGTGCGTACTGCAAGTATTCCCCCTCGATGCTAGGGAGGGGAGGGGTGGTCAATCGATTTTCTATCAGACTTTAAGTATAACACTTGAAGTGGGTAAGAAGTGAGCTAGCATGATTGAAAACTGAGTCATCTTTTTATCTTACTCTTTCTAGATATTATGTTATATTAATATGCAACTCTTATATCAAATTTTCTGCCAGTGTTTGGTGACTTTTATTTTGACATTGATACACAACAGCGTAGATCATGTTACTTATTTACATTTAGCCTTTGTTGAACCAGGATGCGAATTTTACAAGCCATGGTCTTCTTTTTGGTTGATCGGCTGTCTTACTGTTGTCGTCATCATCAGTGTCTTTGTGGTTGTCCACAACATCCTATAATTAAAGATATAGAATAATAATTATTTCTTGTGACGGATGACATTGGTACTCTGAGTAGAATACTTACCTCATCACCGGCATCATCATCACTTTCTGTGTTGTTTTCGTGACGTTCTTCATCATCGGTATCGTCATCGGTCTCATCATCAATTCGTTCGTCATCACTTTTATCACCACCATCATCGTGTCTGTCACCATCATGTTCACTATCGTTATTTCTCGTGTCATCTTCGTGTTTACTATCATTATCTCCATCATCACCTGCATCATCATTACTTTCTGTGTTGTTTTCTTGACGTTCTTCATCATCGGTATCGTCATCGGTCTCATCATCAATTCGTTCGTCATCACTTTTATCACCATCATCATCGTCTCTGTCACCATCACCCTCATTATCACTATTTGTTGCATCATCGTCTTGTTGTTGTTCAGTGTTTTGGTCATCACTTGTGTTGTTGATATATTTTCGCATTCCTGGATATGTTCGACACAAGATATCAACATCAAATTGTTTCCTCGTTCTTCCATTTATTAGAAGCCAGGCATCGAGAGCAGCATTTGGATCTTCTGAATTTTCATCAGCAAGCATTTGGAGTTTCATCTCTTCAAACGTGTCTAGACGAAGGACACGAAGTTTGGACAGAATCATCAGCATCACAGATTTGAGATATTCTGGACTAGAGGTTGGCCCGTGTGTTATTTGCAATCTATGGTCGATGTTGTAGCGTTCTGGTTCGAGTCGGATAGCAGCCTTTACAAGGGATACTTCATCTTCTTTAGTAATTGCGTTTTGAGGATCGTATGGTGTTCTATAATTAAAACAAAAGTAAAAACCAGATGAAATTACAATTGATGAAAACCATATAATTTAACTGAGAATCATGAGATGTTTACCTCTCTTGCTCGTCGTCCTCGTGGAGCTCCAAACAGTTGATCTCTTCAGTTGAAATGAGGCTTGTCTCAGCTCTGTCATAGTCGTTGAATACTGCTCCCTCACCGAATGACATGTCTTCATTTTCTATCTCATCCTCGTCATCACTAAAATGAATTACGGGAAAGAATTAATATAGCCAAGTTGACAACAACAACCATCTGTTATGTATCGTAACTGCTATATGTATTGAAAATGAACACATCCTCTGAAATTAGATGAGTATTTGGGTTGCGACTTACCTAAACAGTGGCTCATTCTGCAGTTCATCAGCCAAGTAGTGAAAAACCTGCATGCAGTTCTTGCGAAGCCACTCGTTGGCCCTAGGAATGGGTTTCGAGATGCTTGTCGTTTCGAAGACAGCTAAACGTGCCTGGATGGCTGAATCGTCAGTCTCAGTAAATTGCGGCATTTCGTTTGCGGTTAGGTAGAATGGACATTTTAAAATCGTTGTTGTTGGCTTCTGGTGTTTCACTGAAGCGACATAGAAACCCCCTTGGAAAAGTTTCTTCGCTGATTCCACGTCTAGTGATTGCGAACTCCATTCATCTATGAAGACCAGTTGTGTGGCGTCGTTGATGCACTGTGTACTGAATTGCCTCTCACGCGTCACAGTGGCAATTCTGTTGACTGGAATGATGCCATGAAGAGGTGCAATCCATGTTGTTTTTCCACTATCTTTAGGTCCAATCACACAGAGCTTTCTTGTTTTGTGTTGGAAGTGCCCAGTGCACAGTAGCTGGTAGTATTTTCTCATAAATGACACTCGGGTGGTTTCGTCTGGAAACGAATTCTTTAGTCCCGAAATGAACAAGGATGGTTGAGGCACTTTAGTCGCATTGTACTCATATTTCACAAAAGCTCTCGGGCTTATCTTCCCTCTGTCTGTTTCTGAAATCGGATTTTTCACAAAGGCTTTCTGTACGATGTCGAAGCAAGTCCCACTGGGTTGTACCTAAAAGTAACGAAAATTGTGTGAGAATAATTTGAGTGTGTAAACATGTCAGGTATACATTCGATACCATTGAGGTTGTCCATTTAATTAAAAAGATATATATACACATGTAGACCAGACAGTAAATTTGTGTAATGAAACCTTAATGAAAGCCTCAAGGGAGTTATTTGAAATAGCTGATCTTGCAATATTCACTTTAACATCATTATGACTTTAAAGTCGTTGTTTCGCCTTTTCAGTCTCGTCATTGCTGTAATAACAATAATATCTTACCTCGATCAAGTTCATATCAATTTTGATTTGTGGAATAACAGCACAACTCGGACTTGACAGAATTTGTGTGATTTGTGGTATATGGCCCACCAACGTCTCTGCTAATGTTTGATTTCCACTAAGTTGTTGTAGGAAGTCTGTCATGTTTTTGTAGTAGACGTACGTATACTCGGAGCAGACTGGTTTAACGTAAACATCACCTTGGTGTAACGAGCACTTCAGGCGTAGCATGGACTTTTCAACCGTTCTTATTGCTGCAAGAATTTTATTCTCTGGCTGTCTAGTAGGTACAGAACTTTGATTTCGCATGATAACATCTCCTGGAAGATTGGGCGATTCCATGACCTGTTAAATACACAGAAACACTATTAAAAAAGATGACAAAAAACACTAAATATGGATCAAATATGAAAATTTAACAAACCTGAAGATCTAAGCCAAGGCTATTCAATCCTTTGACAGCATTGGAAATTGTATTTTGTGATCCTATGTCGCAATTCACAATTCTTATGACTTGTTCACGTACAGACGCCCCAGTCAAATGGCTTGCCGAACGTAATTGAGAGTTGTGTTCGTGTAAAAGTTCACCTAATAGCTCTTCGGTGCAGAAATCTATCGACTTTTTCATCAATTCTTTCACGTAGTTGTTGTTGTAGTCTTGGACACATGTACATAACGTTGCTGTCAAAACTTCTCTTTGGCTAGTCTTCTTTCTAGATCGGATTGGTTTTAGCTCATCGATGTCTAGACCTGAATCCAGCAGTTGTCGAAATAAAACTGATTCTACGTCGTCTTCTTTGGATAATGTTACAATCCAATAATTTATTGATGGATATATTGTTGGAAATAGCTCCTCCTCGTCTTCATCATTATCTGAATTTAGTTCTCGTTTTCTATTTCTTTCTTGTATAGATGATAGGCATGAAAAGAAAAATAAAACATCGTGTTGCCTCGCTACTATAGAATCTGCGAAGTTTCTCTTGTTGGTTAATAATAACCGTGCATTTTTAAGGTCTGGTTTGGAGGTTTTCCAAACCAGTCTTGCAGCAACTACCTTCAACTCTTTAGTTAGCACTTCATTCACAATTGCAGATTGTAGTTGGTTTTGAACCGCTTTACTTGAAAGACGTCTATTTGGAATAAGCCTTTTCAAGGACGCCATAATATCCACTAAACTGAATGAACGAATATTCGGCTACAAACTTTAACCAGATGCACTCAAAGATAAACACAAAAGAACGGAATAAATTACAATATCATGTATGTCCTAAGAGAGAAAAAAGGAGCTTCACCATTGTTGGTGTTTGTTAAAAGGAACAACATTTGTACAGAGATAGAACAGAGTGGAGTGAATAGATAAGTGTCCTCCGGGAGAATAACAAAACATTCGTTTTAAACAATTTTGCTCTCAAACAATCTGATTGGATGTTAATTGTTGGAGTAAGTTCTTGTATATATAACATCAACAAATAAAACTAAGTTTGGCATTGTTTTAAAACTGCATAGTTTTTTTTGAAACCATTATTAAATTTCTATAATGTCCATAAATTCAAAATAATTGTTTTTTTGAGCACGGCCTCCAAATAGTTTTCGTATAGGGTGGGTAAGGTGGCTAGCGGGTAAGCCAGTCATTGTCACTGGGTAAGCAGTTCATGTACATATGCTTACCCACTACCTAACCCACTATGACTTATGTTTTGCAAAAACCACATTTGAGTACGTACTTGCAGTATTGACGCACGGCCTCCAAATAGTTTTCGTATAGGGTGGGTAAGGTGGCTAGCGGGTAAGCCAGTCATTGTCACTGGGTAAGCAGTTCATGTACATATGCTTACCCACTACCTAACCCACTATGACTTATGTTTTGCAAAAACCACATTTGAGTACGTACTTGCAGTATTGACGCACGGCCTCCAAATAGTTTTCGTATAGGGTGGGTAAGGTGGCTAGCGGGTAGGCCAGTCATTGTCACTGGGTAAGCAGTTCATGTACATATGCTTACCCACTACCTAACCCACTATGACTTATGTTTTGCAAAAACCACATTTGAGTACGTACTTGCAGTATTGACGCACGGCCTCCAAATAGTTTTCGAATAGGGTGGGTAAGGTGGCTAGCGGGTAAGCCAGTCATTGTCACTGGGTAAGCAGTTCATGTAGATATGCTTACCCACTACCTAACCCACTATGACTTATGTTTTGCCAAACTGCATTGTACGAGCTTATTGTGCTTTTGACCTTTTTTTTCCGTGAATCGATTTGTTAGAAAGGAAATGCAAAAGGATCCATATGAGTCCTATCTACTGTGTTCCCTTCTGATGGATTTAACAATGAAAATTATCAGCTATTTGGGCTTTAATAGTGGGCTTTTTTTTATAAATTCGATTTCCCTTGTTAACTATGTTAGCCATGATCCTCCAGTCCAATTGTGAAATAGATTTGTTGTTTACTTTCTTTTAAAAACAAAGAAATACTAAGGAGAACAGAAATATTTGGATATGTCCTTCTCCTTCTCCTTTTCCTTCTCCTTCTCCTTTTCCTTCTCCTTCTCCTTCTCCTTCTCCTTCTCCTTCTCCTTCTCCTTCTCCTTCTCCTTCTCCTTCTCCTTCTCCTTCTCCTTCTCCTTCTCCTTCTCCTTCTCCTTCTCCTTCTCCTTCTCCTTCTCCTTCTCCTTCTCCTTAGTTCTTCCCAAATCAAATTAAAACAAACTGCTTGTAAATAGCAGCAAATGTAATGGAGCAAGATTATGAAATTCTTTGACTGCAGTGAAAGAGTCAACAGCCAGGGAAGGGCATTCTTCTGCTAAACTCTAACGCATTATTACTATTGTTATTCTGTTTTTTAATTCTTTTTTTAACTTCGTATTAGCTTCACTTGAATTCCATGAAAACCAATTTTTATTGATGGAAAATTTTAATTGTATTTACATATATCTTTCGAGTTTAAATAAAGTAGTCAGTTCTCTTCTTCTCCGTTCTTCCAATTCTATGTTCTTGTTGTTCTTTTGCGTGTGTATTGTCTCTTTCTTGTCCTTAAATTGTTTTCTTTTGTTTGTTTTTCAGTTCCCTGCTAACAAAGTCTCTCTCGCTTGTGAATAATGAGCGAGAGAGCTAGTCTCTGCTAGAATTAAGGAAAGTCTTTCAGTCTTTTGTTTTCAAATGGGTACGAGTCACTGCTCTAGGGTGGACGATTTCCAGCAGTTAGCTTTTCGCTCACCGCCAACTGCTTTGGGGCATATGATCAATGCTCTCGATATATATTATTTTTTCGTCGACTAGAAAACGTTAGATTGAGTCAGGAAGACAGAACGATTATTATATAATTGACTGAAATGATTATTTGAAGTTATTTTCTGTCGAAACTAATGGATGATAATGGAGATATACGATATATTTATTTGAAAACCTTTTGCAGCTAAAAGGGGAAAAATGAATTAATGATGTGACCTTTTTGCATTTCTGTGGAAAATCGGCACAGCATTCTCTAAATCTCTTTTTCAGTTAATATCAGATTCCAAGTTATCGTTGGCTTTGTAATAAACAAAAAAATGTAGTTGTAATTTAGTATCGAATTTAATTGAAGACAATTAATGTGACCTTTTTGCATTTCTGTTGAGAAATCAACACATTCTATAAATCTCGTTTCCATTTATTAAAATCCGATTCCAAATGTTTCAATCAATTCAATCAAGCTACTTTGTGTTCCTTTTGGTTTATGAAAATATTAACTATTTTGATAACCAACGGTAATAATTACATTTGCAATAGCTGAATTAAAACAACCTTTTCCACTCAGACCCTGGGTACACTAGACTGGATAATTTTGAAAACAAAATCTTTCTTACGAAACCGTGACAAAAATTTACTCATTCGGATTCATACGTTTTAGTGTGGACGGAAGGCCTAACCGGATAAATAAAGTTGCGTTTTTAAATTTATCCGGGTTAGTGGACGTAGCCTCAGATGTCTTGTTGTCAAAGTTTTCAATGTTTTGTTTCAATAAGTCATTATTAGTTATAACTAGCGACAACATTTTCCACTTAGCTTCCAACGTTTCCTAGGCGACACAGCGTCGTCAATATGCTCGAAATCATCTCAATTTTGTCTCCGTTTTGATCAAAATATCGATAGAAGGTTTGATCAAATCTCGATAGAACGTTCGATCACCCAATGGCGTTATTGCTTTGTAAGAGATATCTTTGCACATATATTCATGCTGAGAGTCAACGAGTTTTGTATTTATCTCGTCATTCTTGTTGTCATTCGATAACGGACTTGTGAATAATCACTGTGTGCTTTCAAGCGTTTTATTGCTGGATATTCTAAATATCGCCATCATTCTAAAGAGTTCCTTGGAAATTGTACTTTGGAAAACTTGGAACTTGTATTCAAACATCTCCAAAAATGTGGAGTTGACCGACTGATTTATTTACGGAGAAAATTCATCCCTTCATATCTAATTATTTTGCAGATTTTTTGGGCTTGTTATGGTGCTCCAAATTTGGATTTACATCGTCAATGTATCTCTTGGTGAAATTTAGTGTTTTGTTAGCTACTCTTTGTAGTTTTATTCTGAATTGTTTTTCTGTGAATCTGACAAAAATGGTACAGCCAAGTCCAAGTGGAAAGATGTCACTTTTGAGAAAAGCTACACCATCAGTCTTTGCTAAATCTGGTTCAAACTACACAAGTCACTTTGCACAAATCATCAACAATAATACTCGAGAAAGAAGACTTTTAGAAAAGAGCACAAGCATTGTAAATTTTCTCAGGGAAACGTCAAGTTTTTGGACTCAAACGTCGTGTACTTCTGCGGTAAAAATGCAGAGAACTAAAGTGAAATCGGTAACATCATCAAAGTCAATCACTTCGTTCCCAATAGGTGACTTCAAAAATGGTAATCACCTTGACAGCATTGCGGTAAACGTCTCTCAATTAAATCTAAACTCAACAGCAGCGAAAAAAGGTAGAAATAGTACTGACACGAAGGCAAACTGTAGTCAACGAAAGAATTGTCAACGCTACGGTGCGAGATGGTTGAAATTTTATATCGAAGTAAGTATGAGAATAATTGACAGCTACTTCTAATTATAATTCATTCTCATAAACACAAGCAATAGATTTGATAGATTTGATTTTAATAGTTATTTGTAATCTTCGTTTATTTTGTTAATATAAAATTGCAGTTTAAAACTGATTGAAAGTTTTTCGCTATCAATTTTTCGTATTCAAACAAAACCCTCTCGAGTAAATATGGAATGACATCAAGTGATTAAATGGCTCTTAGGAGTAATACAAAATCGCTTTATCCATTGATCCAAGTTTCAGAAAACACATTGTTTCAATATTTGAAAACTGTGGTTAGAATTTGAGAAACAAAATTGTCAAGAGCTGTCGAATGCTTTCTTTTAATGAGAATATATTAATTTGAATAACATCCCTAATTGTTTTTCGATGTCACTTTTAATTACTTAAAGTTGACAGCGCTTATGTTTTCAAGTATGATTGTCGTACTTTAATGAAAATTGAATTTGAAAAAAATCGTTATAAATTTGATTTTTATTACCGACTGAGGGATCAAAAAGTTCTATCAGATTCATAATAAATTTGAATTCAATTTTTTGGATTTTGATAATAGTTCGATTGGAAATGTTTTCAAGTCTGTTGTGTAATTTTTCATTATTTTGTAACTTCAAGTACTGTTTACTTTCTTTTGAATCCGGTCAAGGACAACGATATTTTCTAAAGACGTTAAAAATTGGACAGTTTATTGGCTGATTATAAGAGTTTTTCGGATTGCTGCAAACATTTTTTTTTTTATTTTGAACAATCCTTGCCTATCAAATGTTGGAGAAAGTTACAGTTTCACAGTAACACCTGATATCTTTTTGATGTTTTAATATGACGTGTCACCATTCATTGAAACTTTCGTGATTTTCATCAACAATATTAAGATATGAATTAATAAATGTTCATTCAGTGTGCATAATCAAATAAGATTAAAATATCAATTAAGTATCAAGAAAGGTAGGTCTTTCTGAACAATACTGGGATTACATTCTATTGTTAACTTGTCTAGATTCATTATTTAGTAATATGCTATTCAAATTCAATATCACATTATAAAATAACTCTTTTTTTCAGCAAATCAAGCACAATTTTCTATTTATCACATGTTTACAAATATTGCAACTGAAATGTTGTTTTAAAATCTTAATTATCATCCTGATATAGAAGGTCGAATAGCAAACTGACCTCTTGAAAACGCGGGGGCGGCGGCGGGCGATAAACAGATTGAATCAAAAAAAAATTTACAGCGATTTAAAATTTTAAAAATGTTGTGATAATGATAATAACATGACTTTTGTCAAGCATACTGTTTATTTTTGTCCCTTGTAGCATCATTTAATAATAATAATAATGAGTCTTCCCTAAGCGGGAACTGCATGATCTGAGAACAAACGTCTCAGATTTACAATTTTTTGCAGTGGAGGACTTGTCGGACTGCTATCAAGTTTTTTGCACCCTTGGTCCTCTCGGGCGCAAATGACGCTACTCGGGCCAAAAATAAGCAATATGCCCTCCAAAAGTCATGTTATTGTCCTATTTAGATTTCGATTCTATCGGCCCACATAAAGAACAAACCATGACATAATAATAAGGAAAAGCAATTACCAGAGGAAAAAAATGATTTAACAATTTAACCGTGAACGGAAATGAAATTGTCACAATGTAATACAATCAAATAAATATTAAAGATTGTTTGGTGGATTTTGAAAAATTGATGTTCTGGAGTCGCTGCATCGTATCACCCCATTGCTCTATTTGTTTGTTTGTTCGGTTGTTTGTTTGTTGTTTGTTTGTTCGGTTCTTTTTTGTTCGTTTGTTTGCTTTTTTCCCTTTTTGGCCTTCATGTTTTGCTTGTTTGTTGTTCCTCGGTTCCATTCTCTCCTCGAGGTTATAACACAGGAACCCCTAAATCCAGTCAACCTTCATGATTTTCAAATATTTGTTTTATTTCAGATTGGTGGCTGGATAATGCTTGCTGTGGTACTAGGTGGCATTACAGCTCTTGTTGTTACACACATTCTTGGTAGACGGCATACTTATTCTAATGATTTCACAAGCGTCAGAAGTAAAGATCTAAGATATAAGGGAAGCTGGATCTAGTATAATTTGCCGAACTCTGCACTTTGGCACAGGAATCACAACAAGATTGAGGTCGTTCTAAACAGGGCTAGGTTGTTCAAAGCTCGATTAGCACTAATCCTGGGTTAACCTATAGAGTTAACCCTGGATTAGCACTAATCGAGCTTTGAGCAACCGGCCACTGGATCCCAATTCTTTTACAGCGCCTAAAAATAGACACGCCAAATATAACGGAAGCTGGACCTTGAATTATCCCGTTGCGGAGCTCCTTACCGACACAGCAATCCCAACAGGAGTTATGTAAGTTTGCACAGAAAACCCGATGTGACTCTGCAAATCACCGGTGCCACAGGATTCCCAGTGATCTCACTGCGGTTAACAAAAAATTCCCAACAAGACTATGGAAAAATAAAATAATGAAAAACTAAAAGTACTGCCAAAGATTTTGCCGTTTGTTCGGTCGTCCGTACCAACCGATTAGGAGTTGGGGTTGTGCGCTTTGCAAATTATATATGAATGTAAATTCATAAAACTGACCTGGGTCTTTCCAAAACCCTTGTTATTAATATACCTCTACTCTCGTTCCCAATCCCTCAACGGCCGCAAAGCATATGCGGTGAATAATCGATTTTATTGTAATAAGTTATGGCTCAAATTCTTTCTTTCGGCCAGCTTGTGAAAACGCTAATACAAAAACATATACATTTCTTTCAACTTAAGAAGTTTTATTGATTGATTTGATTTTGTTGTTCCTCTGGTTTCTGCTCCCATCCCTGTTCGTCTTCGTCTGGTCTAGTTGTATTTCTAAAGTAATCCAAGTAATCAACTTCCTTTTTAAGCATTTTTTCACAGAGTAGCCTTTTACCATTTGGAATATTATTCTTTAATTTGTAACCCAACACATATCTCCCGGAATATGCTAATACTTTTTTTTGATGACTATAAAGACAGATTTTCTTTATTCTTCTCAACTCTTCGCGAAACTGCCGCAAATCCTCGTAAAAATCCGGCCCTTCTCTTTCGATTTTCCTCCACAGAGATGCATTGAAATGTTTATACATCAAAATATCGGCCCTATTCCATTCTGCAATTTTTCTCCTAAGATTTGATGATATATACTCCATGTTTTTTTCGGTTCGCATTCTTTCCATTTGTTTAAAATATAATATATCTTCCATGTTCCAACATAAAAGGCGTTTCATTAAAACTAACGACTCGTCAAAATGTTCTAGAACAAGCATCAAATCGAACTCTTGATCAAGCAATCGAATGTATTTGTCGATTTCATTACGATTCTCGTAGAATTTCAATGGAAGGCCTAAGTCAAACATTTGGGGATTCCTTGAAAGCGTCATGATTGCAGTATTTTTTCTCCATTGGTTCCATTCATCGTACGTCATACCAGCATTTAGAAAATCTTTAATATTCGCTCCGATTATGCCTTCCAAATGAAAGAAATAGAACACAGATTCAAAATTTTTTACAGGTTCCCTAATTAACGTCAGATAGAATGACCTGCTTTTAGGAAACAAAATGTTCAACGGGACTTTATTGAACCTGGCGTGGTTGCATAGCACTCGTGGTTCAGGGTTCGAAGATTCGACTGTGTTTAATTGAAATATCTTGGGCCATTTGAAGCTGTAAAACCTCTCTGGCGGTAAGACAACAGACAAGTTATGAGTGTCGGCGTATCTGTTCAAGATACTAGTCAAAGTGCTGCTTCCCGTTTTATGCGTCTTGAGAAACATAAGGTTAGGACGTAGATCAGGACACGTGGGAACACTGTGAATTAAAAAAACCCACATATATTAATGACTTTTGCAGGCAATTAGAGTACACGCCTCATAAGCGTGAAACACTTCTTAAACGGTGCCAGATAAGATTTATTTATGCCACAGGTAGCCAAAGCGAGCTGTTTGTGACCGTTTTAGCAATAAAACGAAAAAGAAAAAAAAAAGATAAAAAGTCTTTATATGTGTATTGTCTATTTATTTATGTTCCGGTAGAGTTTCAGGCCATCTGGAGCAATATTGAGTGATTTATCTAAAAATTCCCACCCTTCTTCTTAGGACGTTGGTGGGAATTTTAAATTTTGATCATTTTTTTTTTTTTTTTCGTTTTACTACTAAAAAAGGTCACAAACAGCTAGCTTGGGCTACCTGTGGTTATTCACTAAGAATTCACCTAGGTGTTTTAATTAAAACTTAATTGCAAATTACTATCAAAAGCTAATTACCTAAAAATATTTTAACAAATATTATTATTATTATTATTATTGCCTTTATTATTGCCTTTATATCTATAAAGTATGTGAGGATTTTCCTACTCTCAGAGCCTCTTGATCAACCACCAATATCTAGATACTCACACCTTTTTCTGTATTTTCCCACGGGATTTACCACAGGGACCCCTAATCCATTAATCAATACCATTAAAAATACTGAATAAATAAATGTTTTAGCGCGCGTAAAATTTTCTATTCTCTCTTGGGTTGCCTGTTTCAAGCACGCGAACGAATATTGGGCTTCCTGTGGAATGGACGATATGACGAATTTTTATTTTCTCAACCTCGCGGCCGTACCGAAAGTTATTTCTCTTTTCTCTAGAATCTACTTTTTTGTGACAAAAACATATACAAGCAAACCGAAGGCAGATAACGAGACCATAGGAAGCTCAGACAAATCGCGCGCGGTGGTTTACACAGGAAACCCGAAAACGAAAACGTTTTTACGCACGCTATATATTATTGTTTTCTCTCTTTTCTTGTAGTTTTCTTGATAATATGTGATAGATTAGGGGTCCCTGTGTATTTGCTCACGGTATAAAAGGGAGTTGATCAGGACACTCAGTAGTTGTAAAAGCCTCAAATGTTTCAGTACGTTTTCAGTGGCCTGAAATCCCGAGTACAACATATAGGCATAAACAAAGACAGCTTTTATTTCAATTTATTTGTGGTATTGTGTTTGTGCCTCGGTGAATTCTTAGTAAGTGCATAACTAAATCCTATCTGGCACTAAATCTTAAGAATTGTTTCGCACTTATGAGGCGTGAACTCAAATATTTAGTTGCTACAACGCCATGACGGGCGGACGACATGTGGCCCCCCTCCCCCGTCTCAATATTGTTGACCGGATAGTAACTATCCCAAGCGACATTTCTAGACTGAAACAACATTGTTCTGGGGGGAGGGGGGGTGGGGGCAGCAACAGCCACAAGACTGAAAAAACGTACAAAAATGTGTGTTTTGTCTCAAGTGTTCTGTGCAAGATTGTAGCTTATGCCTATTTACGGAGCTCCAAAGCTAATCAAAAATTGCATAAATCCGAGAATTTTATGTTTCCAACCTTGTTTTTATTAGAGGCGGATTCAGGGGAGGGGCAAATGAATGAAAAAATAATGACCATTTGATAATAATAGTGATAATCTTTGTGATCTTTGTAAATATGCATCTGGAACGTTTTTGCGCCATCGCAATTTCTTCAACCGCGGTGTACGTATTGAATGGCAACCTGAGATCAGTGCCATTTACATATACCTATTAAAAAAAACGTCGAGGAAATTAAGGGAATACCGCATTCCAGATGTAGATTTCACGACCAAAAGGTACTGTGGGCTTTCAATAATGATAAAAATAAGAAGTAATTTTGTTCAAAACAGCGTCATTACCCGGAGTCATTATCTCAAGTTTGAAGAACTTGACCTGAGTAAAGTCTTGATGTAAATATTAATGTTATATCTGATGATTTTGTCTTTACTCTTTGTGTATTCATATTATCTAATTTTTTTTAGTCAAATAGTGTATTATTATTATTATTATTATTATCTAGATTTATTTTTCCTTTCATCATTTTACAACAATATAGAACCATGTTCATCCCTTGAGCATAAGGCATCTATATTTACATTTTGTGATTGGATATTATTTATATGATAATGTCCTCCTTAGTATATGGGCTGTACCAAGAAGTACTATCTTTTGCAACTCAATAACTTTGATGTTTCCTGGTATTCTATTAATAAAGTTATCTAATCCCTTCTTTATTAGTCCAAGGGCGCCTATAATCACAGGTACAGTTGTAGCTTTCAGGCCCCACATTCTTTCAATTTCAATTTCCAGGTCTTTATATTTAGATAGTTTTTCCATAGTTTTAATAGAGATGTTTCTTTCTGTGGGTACAGACATGTCTATCAATAAACATGTTTTGTTTACTTTGTCCTTAACTACAATATCTGGGCGGTTTGCTGTGATCTCTCTGTCAGTTTGTATAGGCATATCCCATAGGATTGTTACTTGATCGTTCTCAGTGACTGTCGTTGGTTCGTGTTTGTAGTATCTTTCTGTAACGTCTATGTCATAATATTTACAAAGTTTCCAATGAATGTACATCGCTGCTTTGTTGTTATTATTATTATTATTATTATTATTATTATTATTATTATTATTATTATTATTATTATTATTAGTTAAGTTGAAGATCTTTGATGGTCGCTAAAATCGTATGCGCTTATATTCTTCAGCTATTTATTTGAAAAAACAAATTACCCATAGACCTTTACGGTCGTGTAATTGACATCCGGGATCAGTCATTTTCACCGACAATGATTTTTGAAATAGGTGCCCTACACTCAACATTGACAATGTTCTTCCAAAGGCTGTATGTTTAATTATCGTGACTTCGTGTATATAGAAACAGGTGCAGAGTCATATTTGGAAGTTGCCACATTAAAATCGAGTATTGCCTTCAGGCGAAGGAAATGAACTTATCTATATCAATTAGCAACCGGAAAAAATCTGTCCCGCAGAACCTGAGATGTTTTTATCAATGTTTTAGTCAAGAGGGATTTTAATGTGCTACAAATTAAGATCTACTCGAGAAATTACCTATTGTGCATATATTCTTGTCGTTATCAAAGCGTGAAGAGGTGCAAGTTTATTATTCTCGTCAGTAGTTAGATTGATTTTAATGTGCACTTTTGTTACGCTTTGGTATGCTTTGAATTGATCTACTAGTTGATGTTTTCTTTGAGTGTTTTGTTATTGTTTTTTATTTAGTCAATCATTTTCTTTAATATACACTGCTTTAATTATGCATTTAGTCACACGCGCATTTAAAACATTAATCCTTTTATTAAAGCACTCGTTCAGTTCAATTTTATTTACTATTTAAAACTACTGTGATTTCCATAGAGTGCACACACTAAAAGTGTGCAACATAAATACCACTAAATAGTGCTATTTTATGCTAAGTCTATTGTTTTCTTTTGTTTGATTAGTGCTATTTACTACTAAATAGTGACAACTGTTGCACACATTTAGTGTTTGCACTCTCTTCGTTCGCGTTTATACATATCTTGCTTATATTCGTCTATTCTTCCATGGTAAACTCCATTGAGAACCACTTTCATGTATTAAATCGGGGCCTGTCATATATTCCAATATGTCGGTTTACTTTGATCCCATCCGTTATTCAGCTGAACTAGCTATGTCAATTGAACACAAATAGCTATATTTATCAATGCATTTGAAGAAAGACCTTTGCCGTGAAATGGTAAATACAGTTGACATTCTGTTTCATTACTGTTTCAACTTGCTTTGAAAATGAAAATTAATCGCACATTGGCTCTAAAGGACTCGATGACACGTTTGGTGTAGCTGCTGTGGGACAGGAAATGTAAATACAACCTAGCTTTCTCCGCACGCAACTCTTTAATTGCTCCGTTCAAGAACAATCATTTACACAGGAAACCCAAGCAAAGGAAGCCCGGAGGAGGCTAACTACAGCCATGGCACACCAAACAGTGTTAATTTGAAAACGCAGCGTACAATTGTGAAAAAAACGCCTAATAAGAGACAATAGAATTTGCTCATTTTCGGGATTTGTTTTGTGATGGGATAGTAGAATATGTTAGCTAAACTATTAAAAACGGAGATATTGAAAAGAAAACCCCTTAAACTTGTAGGTCCTGTTCAGGGGTGGACTATCAGAAAAATGATGGAAAAATCGTTTTTCCGAATTAAATCTATTATTCATATTTGTGTTATTATTATTTGTTGTTAGGTTTTGACTAAAAGCACAGAATGTATATAATAAGAAAAATATCTAATAGCTATTAGATATACATATTTTATTTTCTGTAAACAAAACAAAGTCTTAGAATTAATGAAATTGTAGGTATTTTATTCATTTATCTCATTTTATTTTATTTTTTATGTATTATATATATATATATATATATATATATATATACACTCGTTTGCAAGAACGTCGTAGTATACATTTATACAAATAACTAATTTATTCAGTATATTTAATGATATGCAAAACAGAAAATTCGCTTTATTTATTGTTTGATTCATTCAACGAAAGTCACAAAATATTTTTCCTGTTTATTTTATCGTACAGATTATAAAACAGTTGGTTTCGTGTGTAAAAACGGCTTCTTTTGTCTTTTGCATCTCATTAGATATTTGTATAAATGTATAAATGTATACTACAACGTTCTTGCAAACGAGTGTATATATATATATATATATATATATATATATATATATATATATATATATATATGCATATTTTGTATACATATATTTTATATAAACCATATATGTAAATTGTTTTTTTAAGTAAATTCAAGTAGCCAATTGTAAGTTACCTTCATTCATTCATTCATTCATTCATTCATTCATTCATTCATTCATTCATTCATTCATTCATTCATTCATTCATTCATTCATTCATTCATTCATTCATTCATTCATTCATTCATTCATTCATTTATTTATTTATTTATTTATTTATTTATTTATTTATTTATTTATTTATTTATTTATTTATTTTTAGTCTATGTTTACTTCATTGACGGATTTCCAAAGCTTATAACCTCTCCTCGGTTTCGATAACGACCGACCAAACGAACTAAAAAATACTTACCAATATTTTTAGTTTTTTATCTATTTCTAGTTTGTTGATATGCAAAGTCCGGTTGATGTGGACGACCGATCAATGATTCAAATACTTGCTAACAGTTTTATTTTTTTATCTTTTCATTTTGTTGATGTTAAACACATTGCATCTGTCTCTTTCGACAACCTTACCAGCGTCAAAATAAGTTGCCTTTGACATTTTGTATCGATCGCTTTATGTGGACAGATCTAAAAGAGTTCTTGTTATTCGAAACGTTTTGTCGTGAAAAGAAACGAACAATTATATATTTGTTTGTTGAAATGTAAGTCGTTGTACATTTAAGAAATGAACCCTTTTGCAAAAAGCGAGTTAGTGGTTTCATTCATTTGTTGATTTCAACGTTCTTTTCGACGTTTATTCATTCGTCTAATCATTCATGTGTTTGTCTATGATCACTGCTCTATTTTCTTTGTATTAATCCATTCATTCACTTTCATTTATTCATTCTCAACCTATCCGTTTTTCGTTCATTTGGTTCTGATACGCAAAACCATATTTCTCGATGTGTTTTCGTCCTGCCCTTCAAAACCCATTAACCCTTATCATAATTATTGAGACATTTAGTGTGGCAGCCAATTTGTCGCGTAGAAAAGTCCTAAGAGCTCCCAAGTACTTCTATACATCAAGTACATGTTTGTATAAATATGATTTATCTTAAATGAATTGCTAAAGGAATACTGTATAATTTACCTAAATTTTATAAGCGGAAGACTGTGTTTTTAAAATTTAATCGAGGCAATAGACAAGAAATGCTGGTAGTCGTAGTGTTTAAGATGACGCCCCAACACAGATCGCCCATTATGATTCAAGAAATAATTTATAATTGTATTATGTGACAAATCTTCTCAAACCCACTAACTTACAGTATCTGTTTATTTTTCGTAAAATTGTATTTTATTGTGTTTTTCCTTGCGACTTCTGCCGTTCTATTTGATGGTAATGAAATGTTGAGCATAAAATTCATTTTAAAATCCAGTGTCCCAATTTCATGCAATGGATAGTTGTTGCCTATTTTACAGCCAAAAATGTTACCGTGACATTATGTAAATCTATTAAGATTTACATGTGCGGGACAAAAGCCGAGTCCGTTGAGTTATCAGTATTTATCCTTGATTTTTCGCTACCTAGAAAGTCCTCACTCAGATGAAAAGGAATGTATTTTGTTGTGAATAGGTTGAATTCGAACATGAGAAAGTTTTATAAAAATCTATGGACCAGTTTTGGAGAAACGCGGACTTTACTAAAAATGTTGGATTTACAAATGTTGTCGTAAAATATACTTTTTAGCCGTAGAGCCGTAGTTTAAAGAGTATTTAAGCTAACGATTTCAAATTTGCTTACAATAAACCTGAGACATGGGTCATTGTGTGTGTAAAAACTTTAAATGATTACATAAACCGTTATTTTTCTACGCCTCATTTTTTGTTGCACATTGAACGGAGTCCGAAAAACCAAAACAAACTTTGAAGCATAATTTCTCAAAAATTCCCAGATTTAAATTCTTGAAACTCCGTTGCCAGTTCGGAAATTACTCATATTGTGACATATGAAAGTTTGACAAAAATCTATGGGCGAATTTCGGAGATAAAACTCGAAACCCGTTTTTCAGGAATTCCCCATAACTCATGAATATTAATGAGAATCTGCCCCGAAATACCCATCATTTTAAACTTCACTTATTAGGTAAACTTTCATGAAAAATTTGTTCCAATATAGATAGAGGAACATTGTCAAGTTGAACGATTTCATAATCTATTTGTAATTTTGCAGAGCCTAGTTGTAGCTTTCCGAAACTGTGTCGAGCCACCTTAAACAACCGGACAAAAGTTAACAACGTAACGTTTTTATTAGCCTAACTTTCGGATATATTTTTTGATCTTCAGGGCTATTAAAGAGAATTATCTTTCGCGGCACAAGATGTTCAGTAATTATGTTTGGAAACTCACACCATTTAAAACAATACTTTCACTAATTCCAGACTAACGAGTTTCCATCACATTGGCAGTTCGACTTTTTCTTCTTTGTTTATTTTTCCCCGCAGAGTTGAGTGTGGTGTGTCATTAATATTAGCAAAAGTGCTATTAAATGTAAAATATCATATCAACTTGTTTGTTTAAAGTTTTGTTAAAAAATAATTTGAATTTCAAAATCCATCCGAATGTGTCAATTTGTCATTTGCAGATGACAAGTTGCCCCGTAGAGATAAAATTGAAACAAACAGAGGAAACCCCGCGCTTTTATAATCACTTGTTCAACTCAGTAAAGCCTCGATAATAATCGCAAACGATCGAGAACTGTCTCAAACGATCAAAAAAAATTCGATTTCGGGGAAACCAAAGTTTCCGATCCTGCGACCGTTTTTGAACGATTTTGATCGAGCGCGATCGTATATGGATCGAAAACGGTCGAAGGATCGAAAAACGTTGTTTTCCCTATATAATCGCATTTTTTTTTTTTTTTTTTTCGATCGCTTGCACGGAAAGCATGCTTAACTTTGGCGCACTAGCACGGTTGTGGTTAAAACAATGCAGGTTTTTGTAAGACTTGTATTAAATTGTTAATCAATATAGGATTAAGAGTGCATTTACTTTCGAATCAAAATTTGTTCTGCTGTCAGTATTTGACTTGAAAGCACTGCCACTAGAAATAGATGAGAATTTAAACTGAATATCTTCTAGCCATTTGGGGAATTGCTAAATATACTAGAGAGAAAAAATACAGCGAAACTTGCTTATTTATTCGTAGTAATCCACTGTTTGAATACAAAATTGTAGCTTAGTTACCAACTTTAAAAAGCCGTTCGTATCATGTAATATGCATATAAATATAAATTTCCTGAAATTTAGGAAACGTCAAAAATTCATCAAAATCATACCAAATCTATAACAAATTTGGATCATTTTCAAGGAAATGGAATTGGGAATATGACATTTGGCTTTTATAAAAAAAATCATGAATATGCATAAGGAGAGCTTGTTTTGGATCTTCGTTTGAATATAACTGTTAAATGTTTTATATCCATTACTTGCACATTTAACAAAAAAGAATTCCACGATTTATATGACCTCTATACGATAACTGTTACTTTAACCCAGAAATTATGATAATATTGACAAAGTGTTTGCAATAAAAATATGTGAATACAATGCAGACTTTATAACTGCGGAAAGCGTGTAAAGTTCACCATAACAACGCTTAAAGTAGCTTACACATAGCTAAAACTGAAACTTTGACAAGTAAATTCACTAACTAGCTTGTATCAACAAAAAAAGCCGCGAACAAAGTTGCTAAACAGCAGAAGGATTGATCGTTAAAAAACTCCATGTTCTTAACATGATTTTTGCCGACCAAGTACATGTGTAATGAATTGTAATTGAATTGTAATTGTTAGTTTAGTTATTGCCTGATGATGGTACTGAAATAAAGACCGAAATATCGCAAAATCACCTCTGTTCTTTTCTGGATGAATATCACCCGAAAATGAACCTTTTCGGACTTACATTTATTTTGTTTTATCTAAAATTGTCAGCTTGTCCTTGGTTTAAGTACATGTGTGTCTGATTGACTCGCAGCTGAGCTCACAGCGTGAACTTAGAATTTTACTGACTTTAATTCAGATTGATATGTCCTATTACAACTCATGTAACCAAGATAATAGGTTATACTCAAAGGTAATTTTCTATACAATGAAGACAATTTTAATTTCGTTTCATTAGAAAAAGTTTGAATCAGTTACACTATCTGTAGCTTAAATACTCTAAGCGATCGCCCATTGAATTCGATTCTTAGTTTAATTTGTTCACAGTTGTCCATCATAGAAGAAAATGAAGAACTTGCAGGGTAGTTCTTAATAGACCTGTATACGCGTCGTCGCGCAACGTGATCAATGATATAAATATGCGATACTTACAGATTCAGTTTACAAATCAGGTTGATTTAACATAAAAGTAGTTTTAATGAAATCGCGAAACAAAATGATTTGTGAAAAAAGTTACAACTGAAAGTCCAATACATAAATAAAACAAAAGAAGAAGTTCACACTGGTCTGCGAATATTTGATTTGAAAATAAACTCTACATTGAGACAAAAGCGACCAGAAAAGTATATTTGTATTAATCCCAACTACAACTTACCGGTTTGGTAATTTGCTATTCAACCTTTTTGTTAGACTATTCGCCAGCCACGAAGAATCAGTGAACAGTATTATCATGACAACCAAAAAAGCTAAAATCCCAAGAAGACGCCCTCTAGCATTTCGGGCCAGAAATCGTTGAAACATGGTTGTTGTGTCCCCACCGGTACATGGATGCGAGTGAATCTGACTGTTGTTGTCACAAGTGTTATCATAGGCTGTAAGTAGTGTTATAATATGACGAGAAATGCATTATGGGAGTAAGATTTTAAATCACTGCAGACTTTCAAAGTTAGTCGTTACAGGATTTTGAAAAAGGTTGCCCAATAAAGCCTTTAGTTATAAACATGTTGCAATAAAACTGAAATTGGCTACGAGTTTAAGGAACACGTGCTCAGCTGTTGTTAAGGAAAAAAACGGCTATAAAATACAGGGTCATTTGAAAGAGGTTTTGTTGTCGAAATATCGTGTCAAATGGGTTGGGTTGGTTGGTTGGTTGATTGGTGAGTTGGTTGGTTGGTTCATTGGTTGGTTGGTTGGTGAGTTGGTTGGTTATTGGTTGGTTGGTCGGTTGGTTATTTGTTGGTTGGTTGGATGGTTAATTTGTTGGTTGGTTGCTTCTGGTGGTTGGTTAGTTGGTAGGTTGGTGAGTTGGTTGGTTGGCTGGTCTGTTTATTTCATAGTGACACTTCGGGCCAACATACACGGATAACCAATTTTTAAGCGGGCTTAGTAAATTCATCATCGTTTCTAGGCAACGATGTAGTCATTCGACTCGCGTAAGAACTTCAAATGTAGAGCATATAGAGAATTTGTCTGCGCATGTCAGAAAATTTTAGCTCGCGGTCATGTTTACATTTTTTTTCTACGACCGGGGAACTTTAGAGTTCCAATCGCAATCTTAGTGATCTTTAATTTAGGAAAATATAAATGGATACTTAAAGTCTATCACTTTGTAAGGTGCTGTGACTAAGTCAAGTAAATGTGGAGGTTTTCGATCTCAAAATATTTTTGAGCAAAAGTCCGCAAAACGAAGAAGAAAAACACAAACCTACTGCATTCGTGTGAGGACTGCTGCCATAATAAAAGAAATAGCAGAAACCTTTTTCCACAGATTAAGACTCAAAGGTCATGAGAATTGTGTGGTACAGAATGATTTCTTATTGAGGATCGATTTTGTGGGGTGCTGAGCAGATTATTTGCGCATTTTGCAAGTTTTGGTTAAATTTCCTTCTTGATAAGCCGTATGTTTGAGGGGCTGCGCCGAAGCTAAATATAACTGATGCGAGTCGTCAAACCACATTCTACAACACAGCATTGTTATTTTTTAAGAAAGATTGGCCAAAACGTGAGATTGCGATTTTTTTTGACGCCATGGTTGTGTTTCTCCTCTCAAGCAATTTCGACTGATTTGAATACCGAACCTGAAATTAGGTTAGAATCATCTTGATTAATCCAAATGATTGCGAAAACACAGATGAACCACCAAATTTTGTAATTTTCTGGTCGGGCTTTTGTTGATATACTTCTATCTTCACTAAATATAAACTTTAACTCAAGCACGGAGAAGTTTTGTCAGTCTTACTCTTTGGTCAATTTTTTCGCATAAATTTGAAGAAAAGTCGAGCTTAAATGTATGCGCCGCTAAGTTTTTCCTTGGTATGCTTTCTTTAATAATCGTAGATTAGTATTATACTTTTGGTTTTCGATAGAGTATTGGCCAAAATCTTTGATCGGCAGTCAAAGACGACCTAGTCTCGTTGTGAAAGCGGCCATATTGCAGAATCTTGCAGATACTTCATGGTTGTAAACAAACAAATTGTTATTCTAATGTCCACCAAGAACTATAATAAGCCGTACGGAAATAACGGCCAATCACTGTATGGTTGGAACAGAGACTTTCGTCACCTGAAGTATCGCTTTTGTGAATTGGGATTAAAAGGGATTTAGAAGGTTTTTTTTTTTTGCGTGATTATAGCGGTTTCTACCATTAACTTACGACATGCGCAGACAAATTCTCTATATGCTCAAATGTAGTCGACTCTGACAGTGACGCCTAATAGCCGAGGTTCCCGATGGGACGTTTGTCATTAATAGGGCTATAATTACGACTTCAATACAATAAACCTGATGGGGTGGTTGTCATTAATAGGGCTATAATCACGACTTCAATACAATAAACTGCCTGATGGGGGTAGTTGTCATGAATAGGGCTATAATTACGACTTCTGGTAAACTTTCAATACAATAAACAAGAATAAAGAATAAACATGGTTCAACCACATTAGTGGTTCACTACTTGCTAGTCAAGATTTTAATAAGACACTGTAGTTGATTTCTATAGGGTTGGTCATTTTTTAACTGAAAATAAAGAAGATTTTTTGTTGCAGTCAAAGCTGTGACGTAAAATTGTCAATCTGAGGCTAGTTGCTCGAAGCCATGATAACGCTATCCACCGTGTTAATCGCTTTCTACTGACTTGACAAGTTCTAAACTAAATGATGGATATATATTTTACCCGGTGGAT
Source organism: Diadumene lineata (assembly GCA_918843875.1). Taxonomy (NCBI): domain Eukaryota; kingdom Metazoa; phylum Cnidaria; class Anthozoa; order Actiniaria; family Diadumenidae; genus Diadumene; species Diadumene lineata. The sequence continues at coordinate 4,921,709 of OU974079.1, forward strand.
AACTTCGCACTTCGATCGTAGCAGGAGCAATAATCCTGAAGCGTGATGACGTTTTACCATGTTTACCCCCGTGTCAAGACCAGAATCCCTTTCACATTGCTTTTGTTCACTAATTATCACTATTGTTTATGTATTCTCGAGGGATTATTAAAATTTGAATATGAAAGGATTTTAAAAACTATTATGGTATAGAGACGGGGGTTAAAACGTCATCTTGCTTCAGGGCTATTGAGCGCGCGTGACGGTATTACCCCGCCTCTAGAACAGAATCGAATACTTTTCACGTTTCTTTTGTTTTTTCATTATTACTATTGTTCCTGGGTATTTTCGAAAATATCAATATGAAAGAATGCTGAAACTATATCAGAGTTCGGGTTTTCGTATGAGTGGAAAAGAGTACCGAATCGTATCGTTACAGTGCGTTTCCAGTAAGAAAACATTGAGCACAGTAGCCGTATCGTATACATGCTTATTACCCGTATCGTTTCTCACTCATGCGAAAGCAACTCTGCGGTAATTAGCTAGACATCTCGCTTCATGGCTGTCACAAGAAGATGAAGTAGAGTGCACGCACTAAAAGTGTGCAACAAAAATACCACTAACTAATAGTGCTGTTTTATGCTAATTCTATTGTTTTCTTTTGTTTCGTTAGTGCTATTTACTACTAAATAGTGACAACTGTTGCACACTTTTAGTGTCTGCACTCAACAGGAGTTGTTTACATAAGATTGTCGAAACAAAATAGATAATGTTCAAAGTGTAAAAAGAGTGAAAGAGTGTAATAAAATGCAAGTATAGTCCAAGTGCAACTCACCCTTTTGTTAATCGGTTGTACCTTTTCCTTTCATCAATGTTATCCGCCTGCCGTATAGAATCAGTGAACAATATAACTATGATAGCAGAAAGAGCCAGAATACCAAGAAAAATACGTTTAGCATTTCGGACACGAAATCGTCGAAATAACATGGTTGTCAGTTTACGATGACCATTCATGCGCATACAAGATACGACTCAATCTGGATGTCTTAGCTATATATATGTCATAGACCATTTCTGAAATAGCAAACATGGTGCATTATGGTCTAGCTTCAGTACAAACATCTTTTGTTCATTATGACATATATAGTGTTGTTTGTACTTAAGCTAGACCACAATGCATCTTTTTTGATCAAACTCGGAAAAAGAAATGAAGAAACTGAAATGTACATTTCTTTCTGTACAGTTTCTTGTGATTCATATTCCGGAAATACGATGTTTCCCAGATTTATATCATTATGTTTCCAAAACTTTACCAACTAGGTAAATGACAAACCACCCGGGCGTACAATCAGATATAATCCCCTTCGCGCTAGCAATATCCTTTATAGGTCTGATGGTTATCTGCAGGTGGTTGCTGGCAGCGGCTTTTACATATTAATTATTTTTGTACACGGCGGGTGTTGAAGGAATAAAAGATGCGCGCACGGCGCGTGCTTCATCGAGAAATAAAGCACGCTGAGATAGGCAGAACACGAGAGAAGTGCTGGAGAAGCACGACGCGTAGCCTTGACCAATCAGAGCGCGCGGTATATCTTAGTTATTTTATAATATTTACAACACTCACCTCGACATTGATAATTATGGATATCTCATAAAACCTCATTCAACAATTGTTTACTATAAGTTCAATGCCCTAAAATCTATTCATATCCTAGAAAAATACGGTGTCCAAATAGATCTTTCAGTATTAATATTAAATAAATGACAACATTTACAGCCTGATTTAAAGGGACACTGTCAATGGATGGTATGCGCAGTAACGCTCTCGATTTGAGACACAATCAATTGCTTGTTATGGCTATACGTTGCATTAGCCGCATTTTGGAGTGTACGGTAGGAAAACAATATTTTAGCTATTTATTTACAAGTTTTGATTGTTTACATAAACAGAGATGTTGACAAAGCTAATATATTTTCAACTGAGGAAGCTATAAATGTAAAAGTGCGTGTTTGTCAACTTCAGTTCGTCTACACCAAATTAAACTTCAACGTACTTCTTTGTTGCTTGACAAAAGGAAAGGAAAAATACAAAAGTATATTATAATCCATCAAAATGCACATTTTGTCGTCTTACCGCTTTCGGCGTAATTACTCGTGCCCAGGCCCTTAGGCCGAGGGCACGAGTATTAATCTGCAAACAGTTTTTTTTTTTTTTTTTTTTTTTCGCTGTTAGAAATTTTGGCAAGTTCAGACAAGTTCCATCAGGTCTGACCGAATTGAATTAACTAACAAAGAAAGAAATTCTAATGCGTCAGCGCCAGGACTCGAACCTGTGCCCTTAGCATCATTGTCACTTCGTCCTAGCCGACTTTGCCATCGTGCCAAATACGTTGTTAGCAAAACCCATTAGGCTATATATACGTAGTTGGGTTCAAGTCTCCGAACGGCCAATCTTTTTTTTTTTTCACTTTTTTTTTATTCTCAAGTAATCTTTCTTTTGCAATTTTATCAGTTATTTTTTTAATAAACAATTTTTTAAATAATTAAAACGAATGCTTCCATGTCGCATCAAAACCGCTAAAAAAATAATTAAAACCAATGCTTCCATGTCGCATCAAAACAGCTAAATAAAACTTGATTTAAGGAAAAACAATTCGTGGAATTGTTAAGAAGAATCATTAGAAGTGAACAAGATCAAAAAGTAGCAAGAAATTCATTGCGAAAGTGAGAATTTTCGAGCTTGTAGACGTATACATATCGAAGTTCGCTCACTCGACTTGAAGAACGATTGTTTAGCGATGTGTATTAACAAAAGCGAAAAAAGACAAATATTTCAAAAGGATCTTTTGGTATCTTACCCAAAGGAGACTATTTGGTCACTTTTCAAGTCTAAAAGGATCTCTTTTTTGGCTGAACTTTGCGAAATTGAGAGAAACATAACAAAGGGCAAACAACGAATAATACTTAATAATGTCCACTCGCTATGGTCCACTCTTCAACTGATTGGAAAATCTGCCGAATTTTGAAAGAAAAAGCGAAAATTTGCAGTATTTTTTGGTGAAAAATTGAAGTAAAGTGCAATTTATTGAAATCTTGTTTATTGAGCTTTTATGCTGATGTAGTTTCTGACATAACAGATATATAAAGTTTATGTTAATTGTTGCAGTTGAGATTGATTGTATTTACAATTACAATCTTGTTAATATTTTGATAATAAATGTAACTGTTGCTATAGATGTTAACGTCTCAAGTTATTAGTCTGCCTTATTCTCACTAAACGTTAAATAACAAAAGTAATGGGCCCCTCCCCTCTCCTCAGTGCTCTAGCTAGACCCACTAGACAGGCCTCATCAATGTAGAAACAGCTCGCAGCATTTCACTTTTCTACGAGAAAACCTCTAGTAACATATGTAATAAAGGAAAAAAATAGAAATCTTGAATGAAAAAAATTAATTTATAAAAAAATAAAAAGGAAAAAAAGTAAGAAAAATATGGTTTAAAAATCAAGTGATAAGAAAATAATTTTTTTTTCAATTCTCCCAGCATGGGATTCGAACTCTCGTACTTCCAATGAACCGCCATTTTGAAAAGAAGACAAGTAGATTGCTTGGGCTGCCTGTGGTATTATAAGAGCTTAAAGGCAAGTTCGAGATGTCACAAAGAAACCGTATTGCATTTTTGTGTCGTTTTGTTTCTTGTTTTTAGTTTTGTTTTGTTTTCGGTTTTTAAGAACCTCCGTTCTTGGGCACGAGTAAACCCTGAATTCAGGGTCTAGTTCCAAAGACAAATAATGATCGCCGACGAAATCATTGTCCCTACACTTTTCGTAACTTGCTAGAAATTGAGCATCTAACCAAGCTTTGAATGTTTTTCGTTTTTTGTGCAGTTTTTGCCATTCTTTCATATATTGTATTGTGTCCTGCATTCGTTGGTATACCATCACTGGAAAAATTTACAAAAAACCAAGTGTGTTTATTTCCCTGATTTTGCAATATCCAAATAACTTAACATGGAAAAAAGGCTTTTTTTCTGAGATCTTTCAAAATAAAAGCCTTTTTTCCATGTTTATTTATTTGGATATTGCAAAATCAGGTAAATAAACACACTTGGTTTTTTGTAAATTTTTCCAGTGCATGCGCCGCCATCTCGGATTTATCAACTTGAAAAATTGGCCCAACCTCGTCCCCAGGGCCCCTCTTCTTCGCTATTGACAACAAGATGGCGGAAGCTCGAAGAAAGACCCTGGCAAACAGTGGTTTGTCACGTGGTCAAATACTCCAAGATTTTTGGAGTATTTTATTGTCACGTGATTTTGGGCCAAAATGGCGGTTCAGTGTTTTGAAAATGTTCGTGAGAGAGGACTATGGAAAATTCAAGTTGATATAAAAGAGAACGGTAAAAACCCAGATAACCATGTCAAAAACTGAAACTAAATGGTCATCAAAGTCGTGTTGACTAGCGATTACTTCGCTTGGATTATTTTTCAGCGATGTTTTTAATCCGATGGAAAAAGAAAACAGTTGGCCATACAAGATATGATCGAGGGATACAAAAACATTTTAATGGATCTTCGTAATCAGGTTTAATACAGTAGTACGAGCTATAGAATTATGTATAGAATTACGATGTATAGATGTATATGCTAGAATAGTTTCTTATATTTTTTTCTTCCGCCTGTGGGTAACTGCGGACCGGACATACATATATCTGTAAATCGAAAATGATAAAAACTTGTAATAAAAACTTGTAATAAAGAACATGATTGATTTATTTTTTGATTGGTACCTAGTGTTTTAAACGGTTTAATATATTTGAAATTACTTGTGCAATACCGCATCAACTGGTCTGACAGCTGGAAAAATAACAATGAAAACTTAAATATGTTTATATGGTTATGATGTGTTCGTTAGTTTTTTATTGTCTACTTAAAATGGATTTTAATAACATGCACTTTTGTTTATTTGTGAATCTCCCACTGCAAACTGTTTCTTAATCATGTTTATTATTTTGTCCAATCAGAAGACATGTAAGAACGAGCCAATCAGAATCCGTCATAAAGCACTGATTGCCAGGGTCTTTCTTCGAGCGTCCGCCATCTTGCGAGAAGAGGGGCCCTGGGAACGAGGTTGAAATTGGCCTAATTTTTTCAAGTTTACTTACGCATGCGCACCTCGTGACAGTGTCCCTTTAACTGCCTTCAATAAGCCTGAAGCGTGATGACGTTTTACCCCCGTGTCTAGACCAGAATCCTTTTCACATTGCTTTTGTTCACTTAGTATGACTATTGTTCCTGTATTCTCGAGGGAATATAAAATTTGAATATGAAAGGATTTTGAAAACTATTATGGTCTAGAGACGGGGGTAAAACGTCATCACACTTCAGGGCTATTCTTCAGTGATTACATGGATAAAATTAAGAATATATACAACTAGGCTCCACTCCGTTTAACCCGACACCTGCGGAGGCTCGGTGGCATGATTTGACTGGACGTATCCCTAAGTTAAAAAGACAGACAACTCCCTGCCTTGCGATTCCTTGCATGTGACGTCAAACCAGCCCCAATCTGGAGAACAAAACAACAGCTTTTTCCTCTCTTGATGGCTGAAATCCATTGTTTTGTCCTCCAGGTTGAGCTGCATTCCAACGAACTGCAAGGATTCTAATGTCCCTCGTATACGTCACGCGTGTCACACAAGACTTACTTGAGGAAGCAGACACAGCCTTGCGTGACGAACACACGCGACGAACGAGAAGAAAAGAGCTATCAATGAATAACCGACAATAATAATTTTGCTTTTTTTTTTATTTAAAACAATGTTTTAATAAGATTATTTGAAGTTTTCCTATTCATTATTTGTTTTCTGAAAGGAAATTTCAATAAAAACTTGGACGTAGCTTTCCATGACAACAGTGTTTCTAAGAAAATCGAGAAACTAACATGCTCGATTGTTCCATTTTGTATTAACGCCTATTTCATTAAGTAGACTTGTTCTTATCAACCCATAATACAAATGTTACCAGCCTGATAACTATTACACGGGTTTTTCGCAGTAAGTTAGGGAAATAATTATGAAACCCTTTTGTTATTTGTCTTTGTTCCCTAGCTTTTTTTCAAGCGTGACTGGCCTACAAATCTTTTGTTTCTCCATAAGGTACTTTTGCATTGGATACGCCTGTGTGGAAGACATTTTCAATAGAATTCGGAAAATTCTTTAGAAGAATCTCATCTCATAATCTCAATCCTCTTTTGCATCCATAACCATATTTAGCAATCTTAGCTTATTTGGAAGTGTCTGTGGATTCTATTTCGGTGATTTTTCTACCATCCACAGCCACAAATGTCGGAAAAGTTCCATGACAACTTCCAGAGATTGCAGTGATCGAGCAACTTCATCAAACTGGCAGCCATTTTGAATTTAGTTGAAGAAAAAAAAAGAAAAATACACGGTAGCCCCAACGAACGAGAGAATATTTGATATAAATCACAAAGTGAAAGTTTGTTCAGGGTCATACTGATCCTTGCCCGAGAATTTCATATAAAATGGTAAACCCCCCCCCCCCCTCCCCCTTCTCCCAGGATAATTTGACATTGCCGTTCTATGCAACGCTAGCACTGATAGATATTTGAAGTCTAAAATGCGTCACACTTTGTTTGGTAGACACGTAAATAAATGAGTAGGTGTTAGGAGGTACCACGTTGTTCATTGGTAGTGATCTGGATAAAAACACGTTGGCTATATCACCCGTAACCTGCACATTAAACGTTTTGTCTTTACAGGCATTGGCTACTTCTACTACTATTGTCACGTCGTAATAGTTTCGTGTTATTTGGAAAAGACAGTCTCCGTGAAGAGTTTTAATTTGTGGTTCTCGACCAAACATAGGCGTCTTTGCTAAAGATTTCATTTCTTGTAGAGTTAATACACGAGTAGGATTTGTAGATCCCTTGTTCGTTTGGTTACGATCACAAGCACATAATTTGATGTTGACCGATTTGTCGACACAATCCTTAAATATATTGTATGTAGATATACGTTCAAATGACTTTAATACAGCTTTTCTGTCCTCAGTAGCTACTGCTACTTTAAACACTTCTTCTTGTTCAAGACCGTTAGCTTTGACGTGAAGATCAAAACGAGTTAAAGCTCCTGATTTAGTCTGGATGATGTTACGAAATGATGTACCGATATAACGTCGACAGTTACCAAATCCTTTGACTTTTTTACCTTCTGCACCTGAAACACATAAATAGACTCATAAACAAACAACCAAACGGACAAACGAGCAAGCAATCCAACGAACCAACAAATAAATATTTAGATAAAAAATGAATGAGTAAAGAAAAATAAACTGTAACCATTAAAGGGTATTCCTTGATTCAAAGTTTCTCCGTTGAAACTAAACTGTCTCGGCACAGTGAAGGAGAAAGGCGAACCAGCGCATTCTTTCAAGACTTGATTGGAATTCACACCGTGGAACCACCTTACCTTCTGAGTACTGATTTTGTATGTCGTTATTCAACTTTCCTAAAGCGAATTCTGCTATCCACTGCATTTTAGGTGAATTATCGTCGTATTTTTCCTCCGAGCCAACGCACTGGCACTTAACCAAAGGCATTAATGGCACATCACTACATGAACGATTAGGTGACATCTTCGCGAAAACACCTGATATTTCAGGATTGTTCGAGTTGAGTCTGTTTTGATCATTAATTGACATGATAGCGCGATGCAAATCCAGTACAGTAACTAGACGATTTTGGTTGGTCTTAAGAGCATCCATAATGTCCTTGCCTAGTATTTCAGCGACTCCCTTTGGAACTATCATGAACGAGAGTGGGTTGTAACGCTCGTAATCGCCACTTGTCGTTGAGAGAGCAAATGTTGTTCTTCTGTGTCCATGGTCACCGAAAAAGATCGTCAAAGTTAGTGGGTCTCTGAAATGTATAGACATATATATAGCGATATTTTGAAAGGAAGAAATAAAGGAATTAATAAAAAGATGAGTGAATGAGTGAGTGCCACATGAAAGAAGTATAGAATGAATGAATGAATGAAAAAATCAAAAAAACTTTCATTTTTAAACTAAAGGTGAAGGAGCTTTTACTGCATAGTCAAAGCTCACTCCAGTAGTGAAAAAATATAATTTATTGAGATACTAACATTCAAAAATGAAAATAATATCTTTTCACTTTTTATCTATATGTAAATGTAAATATAAAAAAGAAATTATTAATATAATATAACAAAACTTGTACAAACGAATGCGAATAAAACAATTGTATTGTAATTGAATGAATGAACGAACGAACGAACGAACGAACGAACGAACGGATGAATGAATGGATGAATGAATGAATGGATTAATGAATGAATGAATGAATGAATGAATGAATGAATGAATGAATGAATGAATGAATGAATGAATGAATGAATGAATGAATGAATGAATGAATGAATAGATGAGAGATTGAGTGAATCCTAAATGGAAGAAATGTAGAATGAATGAATGGATGCATGAATGAATTGATTAATGAATGAATGAGCGAGTGAGTCATGTCCTACCTCGCCATGTTGTGAATATAATCTGCTACCACGCCATCAATGTTACTGATTCTTTTACCAGTTTCAGAGTGTCCAGTGTTGATATGTAGATACGAAACAAACGGTGCTGCATTATTTGTACTCCTTACTGCACCAGCAAATCTCTCAATGTAACGTAGAAAATATGACCCATAAAATCTACCATTTAAACAAACTTTCTCTGGATTACCAAATGGATTGGTTTTACCGTATTGCTTAAGAACTTGACAAGAGAAATATGTATTCCCGAAATGGTCGATGTTGTTCTTGCCGGCTTTTTCTTTATATCGCGCCCACCTTTTTCAAATAAAAAAGAAGAAAGAATGGAAAATGTCATTAATACATATAAAAAAAACTATTATTACCAATAAATAAATAACAATAAATACCTTTCTGCAGTGGGTTCACTTGTACCAGTAATCTTGATATTACTTAACAGTGTTCCCCAGGAGTCATACCAGCACAAATCGTCCTGGAATACCGTCTGGTAGCCTTGTTTCTGGAAATGACCATACATGACATCCATTCCAATATTCGGCTGTTCGACTTGCTTAGTGCCATATGCTTTATTATCTAGAAGAAAAAAAATAGCGCATAAATTATTGTTTTTTTTTTTGTTTGTTTCTACTTTGTTTATCTGTCTGTCTGTCTTTCTGTCTTCTGTCAGTCTGTCTTCTGTCTGTGTATGTCTGTCTGTCTGTCTGTCTGTCAGTCAGTCAGTTAGTCTGTCTGTCTGTCTGCCTGTTTCTCGTAGCGATATTTACCCGCCCCACTAGCGCACTGACTGGCACGTCACTGCGTTTTAATTTAATACATATACAAATATTTGGAGTCTTCCTTGGTCTCGCAATGGATCTTGTATTCTTTGTATAGAACTTTTTGTGCTAATTTAAACACAGACTGATGTGCCGTTTTCAAAGCTAATGTTTTCAAGTCTTGGTGTCTTCATAGGCGACTTTAGCCAAGAGCTAACACGACCCCAATTTCATAAAACAGCTCAATTTGAGGGAGATGTGGTCCCATAACATCTTGGTGTAAGTCGTCTTTTGCAATACCGAGGTAGTGCCAAAATTTCCAAGTTTGTTTTGATGTCAGTAAAACCGGTCTATGAACGAACGGCCTAGTAAAATTCACATTATAACGATCGGGTCGCGATACAACTAGTTTTTGCTGTAACAGTTTGAATATTAATTGGTTCATTAAAAATTTGGGAATAGTAATACAACTGAAATAAGAAAAAACATATGCACATGAAAAAGTATTAAATGTTTTAAAAAACAAGTTCTTACCCACAAAGAATCCAGAGAAAAAAGTTCTGATATTTTCAAATGTACTGGTACCAATGCTTTGAAAGAGTTCGAAGTCCAATGCTGTGGCGGGAATATCTTCATTGTAGACCACATCTCTTAAAGCATTTATAGATTTCCTCATCATACGGTAGAAATGTGGCCGTGAGATTGAATCCATCACTACTACATTGATGTTGATTTTCTTCTTGTGGTTTTTGTTATTTTTCTTGAGGAATAATTGCGGTGGAAAGATAAGTGCTTGAAGGATACTTCCACACTTCATATAGCAGAACGTATCTCCTTCTTTTAATGTATCTTGTACAAATGACCAAACTTTCTCAGTACTTAAAGCACTGACAGGATTCCATGTTGTTATGTGACCTTGTTTTACGTCTCTTCTTCCTAGAAATACAGTACTACTGCCACAGACTTTTGATGAGCACTCAAGCTTTGTGCCATTTGTAAACCAGCAAATGTCATTGTATTGCGTTCCTGGGCATCTTTGGGTTGCAATGGGATCTCTGGGACTTCCAAAAAATCTATTAATCTGTACACAAGAATTTTGATCGGGCCTATAAAAGAAAATAACAACGTTTGATCGATAGGCACATCCCAAATGTAAAGGAATCCCGAATCTACGTACCAAAGTTTGGTTTTTGGAATCCGGAATCTTCCAATTGTGATTCGAAGAGCAGAAACTGGAATCCAGATCTTTTCGAATCCGGGATCCGGACGATAACAACCGAAATTCGGAGTCTAGACATTTAAATCAACTTCCTTACAGGAGCCGTCTTAACCACGATGCTTTGCGCGCCTCTATTGTTGTGTACATATGAGTAAAATAAACAAATGTACAAAATATCTTCAAAATCAGTCAATAGCAAATAAGAAACTCTAAAAAATTCACTTGTTTGGCGTGAATGAGACAATGTGGAGAATTCGAAGTAGTTTTATTTCTCTAGCGGCCATTTTCGGTCACCTCGAACATGGCCGCTCTAAGCATATGGTAGACCACAGTGCTGTATTACCGTAAATGTAATAACACCCTTAAATGTAATACCCACCGTAAATGTAATAAAAATCATCCGTAAATGTAAATAACAACCGTATATTGTAATAACTATCAACCGTAAATGTGATAATCGACCCCACCCTTAATGTTATAAAATTTAACCATAAATGTAATAACCAAAACCCAACGTAAATGTAATAACCCTTAACAAATAAATGTAATAATCGAGTATTTCGGCCAGTTAAACATTAGTGTTAAAGCAACTAAACAACTCTGAGCAGGACTGTTTCAGTGTTACGTCAAACACAGTGTGTGACGTCACATACCACGTGATAGCCTGTGTGAACAGCCGTTTGGCGCACTGATGGAGGTGCAAGAAACAGCTTTTATAGCAGGATTATCACGTGATCGTGAAACAGAAACATGATGCATGTGTGGTGTGGTGCAAGTAGAAATATTGGCCTGCAACTCAGGAACTTGCATAGAATAATAGAAAATACCTGGTTCAGTAAACGTCAAGCACTATATGAAAAGCAAAAGGAAACAACGACCACTCGGTGTTGTTGTATATTTAGATTTTTTTTAATTTCTAATTGTTAAATTTAACAAAAAAAACACTAAACGCTAGCGTTTTTGTATAAATAGAATAATCTTTTCGTAAACGGAATATATTATAATCTACACCTATTTCAAAAAAGTTGCCGTTGGGTAGAAATAGATAATAGTAGAAAGACGATGACACGACCCAAAAACATTTCAAAGCTTATTATGAAAGTAGATCGGATCGGTTGCTTGAAGGCTGTTTACACAGACTATCACGTGGTATGTGACGTTGTCACAGTGATTTGTGTTATCCCACCCTTCCCCTTACAATTACACTTTCCCTCAAATCTTGAATGAAAACCTGACTAAAACGGCTTAAAAAACAGACACATGGAAAGAAATCTATAATTCACTTCCAAAAGAGGTTTTGAACAAAAAATCTGCCATAATCTGAGGTGATAAAAGTGACCTAAAAATATTTTTTACAGTTCAAATTCTAGATGTTTTGCCAACTACACAGGATAGAAAAGTCCTATTTTTATCAGGGTCCTGAAGGGGTAAAACGGGAGCCGGGATTGGCCCTATTTTAGGCCGGGAAAACGGGATTTGGGTCGCCGGGAACGGGATTCAATATGCCTCAATGGGAACGGGATTTTCTCAACATGTCTCAAATCTCTCCTGTTTGAAGTGTCTTTATCAGAAGTGATAATAAAAAAGAGTAAAAGTCATGAAAGAATTGAAGTACTTTATGTTATTTTTAACATGTTGACAGTTATAACAAGGCCCATAATCAAAGAGGTCCCTAATCCGTAAGTTTAGGGCATTTTGGTCCCTTGAACCTGCGAATTTACGTTCAGCGGTCTCATACTGCACTAGCATACCGGGACCGGGATGTTGACCAAAAAAACGACCGGGATCCGGGACCCCCCCCCCCCCCCCCCCCCCTTCAGGACCCTGTTTTATCATTCACATTTTTTTGCAAAAAATCTCAATAATTGAGTTCATAAACTTTCGAGTTTGTCCATAAGTGAAATTCGCGACTTCAAAGTTCATCATATTCGTGCAAATTTACTTGCCTTTTTAACTTTCAAAGCCTCTAGAATTTGAATTATACTTCATATTCTTCTGCACAGTCGATTTTCGGCCTATTGTGATGAAATTCTGTGCTAATTTTTGAAGTGAAGTGGAAGTGAGATGGTGTCTTCATTGTTTTTTACATCTTTTTGCCGTAAATTTGCATGAAATCACGGAATCTTCTCTTGAGGACAGACTGTACGGTTTCCTCTGTTTCCTCTTTTTTTGATTTTTGAGAAAAATAACGTCTATTTAGTGAAATTTTCGTTGAATTTAAATCTTTTGTGCAGGGGTAGGGGAAAACAAAACACTAGAGCACAGTGTTCGGGGGGACACAAAACTCGGGGGAACACAAATCCCTGTGACAACGTCACACACTTTGCTTGACGCAACACTGAAACAGTCTAGACTGATTCCATAAGTCGGTCCCAGTTCGCTCTCTGTTGAAAAGTTTTTCGCTCTCGGTGTCCGACTTATCAAATTTACTATGTCAAACTGATCCGTATTCTGAAAAATGGGAATGGACCAATTGTAGCGCTTGTTATATTCTTCACAGAACATTGACCAATCACAGATAACGTCTATTTTATTTTGTCATACTTTAACTGCGTCATATTGAAATTTACAACGGCGCGCCATATGTCTGGTTTTCATTTGCACACTTTTGTATAGTAAATTTGATAAGTCGGACACGTGAGCGAAAAACCGTTCTGCAGAGAGCGAACTGGGACCGACTTATGGAATACTCTATTATTACATTTAACGTTGTATGGTTATTACATTTACGGTGGGTCTTTCGATTATTACATTTATGGTTAAATTTTATAACATTTAGGGTGGGGTCGATTATCACATGTACGGTTGATAGTTATTACATTTACGGTTGTTATTACATTTACGGTTGATTTTTATTACATTTACGGTGGGTATTACATTTACGGTGGGTATTACAAGGGCCGCGGCTGGCTGAGACGGCTCCTTTAAAATTCGATGCATCCCTTAACAACAAAGTTAACGACAGATTTACCTCCAGAGAAGGCAGGAGAGTGAGAGGTCAGTAGAAGAATGAGAAAGTAGAGAGATGACATGGAGAAAATGAGCACCAATAGGCGATCTGTATTATGGCGTCATTTTACTACGACTACCAGCATTCTTTGCGAATTCTCTTTCATAATCCCTTTGGAGATTAACAAAACAATTTGTGCTAATTGCGCTTCAAAAGAAAGTAAGCAAAGCATTCTGGTAGTTGTAGTATAGCGATGTTCACGCCTGACGAACAAGGGGCCATTTTGCTGCGCATGCGCGTCATGCATGAGTTAACCCCTTCAAGGAGTTTCAATCATGTTGACTCACGGGCTTTAGGATTCTCCTTGCTTCGAGTCGTGAGAAATGTCGTGAGCCATGCACACATCCTCGAAAATGGCGATGTTGACGATTGTTGTGGATACAGGCGTACTTTAAATTGCCATCGGTTTTGTTCACGAAAAAAGCAATATTTGGTATCAGCTCTGCTACGAAGGTGAGTGTTATGTTATTTTGACGATATTTCGACATCATGTACGTAAATCGCTTTTAATATTTGCAAAAATATTCGCCTTTCTTGCTTATCATATTTCATAATTCGAGCTTTTTGACGTTTTTCGTCTTGAAATATATGGAAAAGTACTGGAAATACCACGGCGTTGCAAACAGACATGAAAACATCTATATGTTTACATTGTATTTATTTGTGGATCAGTGATTGGAAAATTGGGGAAGTGATATTTTTTTGTCAATGAATTTCGTAAACATTGTTCACACAGTCCTAATAAAATTGTTAAAACTTTTGTACTTTTAAATGTTCGAGTACAACTAAAGCACATTTTAGTTATATGTATCTATACTGAAAGGGAATTTTCAATATAATTCCAGAAATCGAACCATTTTTTCTAGTATTTTCGAAGCATCAAATACAGTACATGTATAATTATTTGTATCTGTTTATATTAATTCTAAAGTACTTTTCTAAATTGTGTGTGAAAATACCACACAAAATTCATTGGATGTAATGTCTTTGTTCTCTGTTCTTTCATTTCATCATGTTTGATTAGTTGGAAAAATTGGGGAGATAGAACATTTCTCAATTTTCTGCTATGAGGTCTTGCTCTGCATATGCATAAATTATGTCTAGAGCTATTATTCCAAAAAGTTCCACTCACACTGAGTGTTAACTTGTGCACTGCTCTATATTCAGTTCTAGTTAAGGAATTATTTAATAGATATAATCATTGAGGCACACACCATTCATGGGTATAATGCCTACATTATACCCACGAATGCTGTGTGACGAAGTGATTAATCTAGTATAATTATTGTTCTTATCATTGTCTTATTAATCATTTTTGTTATATTGACTGCTAGGGAACTCGTTGCATTATTAAAAATAATGCTTTTTAACTAGAAGCATTACTTGTGTTAATGCAGTTTGCTGTTTGTTGAAGTGTGACCTATGCATTCATTGGGATAATACTGAGTAAAAACAATGGGTTGTGATGAGAACAATGATTATTAGTATAGAATATTCCAAAGAAGGGCATTGCTGATAGAATGCTTGTTTGATCATCTCATGACATAGTTATTTGTTTTGCAGGTCCAGCAAAACATATTGTGAACTAGATGAACTTGAACTAGATGGATTGAGAACAGTGGCGGATCTGGGGCAGAGGTGCTGGGGTTGTGCATCCCATCCCCTAAAATTGTATTACTGCTTGAACACTTATATAAAAAAAGGCCACAATATTTGTGTGCTGCCACTCTGCATGTCTCTCAAACTCAGGGTTTAAAAATGGAATCTTAAACAAGAAGTTATAATATTTAGTGCGGCTGGAGAGATGATAAGCATTTTCACACTGTCTTCATCAAACATGCAATCATATATTACATATATTATATGCATTTATCAGTGCAAGAGCCTTTGTTATTCATGTGCCAACCAGACGGTGATTGGCTCTTATTTCAATAGAATCTTTTGTGCTATGGTTGGCCCATTAACATAACAATTTGTTTGTGACATGTTTGTTTGTAAGCAGTAAATATTGCTATATGACGCTATAATGCAGATCGCCTATTAATGGATGGGAGTGGCTCAACACGCTCGTTTATGGCAGCAGATCTAAAGGTTTATCTACTACCAGCCATGGCAACACAGGGTCAATTTGCTTACTTGTATGGTCTGCAGGTTCGTTTTTCATCTTCTACATCACTTGGTTTCTTGTCTTTAGGGAACTTCATCAGCTTGGTATAGTAACAAGGGTATATATCAGGAATATAACCTATAAGAGAATATGTAATGGATTTAAAACTACATTAACATTATTGGAAATGAGTAGAGAGAGTGCTCAATGTACCTGGAGTGGTGTTTTTATGTGGTCTCCATGGAGTTGCAGACTCAATCGTAGTAGATTCTTTCTTCAGTGGATTTAAGGTCTCACTTGCTGCAGTATAGTCCAAAATATACGTAGATATTGTTGTGAATAAAATGATTAATTTTTTGAATTAATGAAGGAGGAAAATAGTAGAATATAAATAGACACGATTGGCTTCAATGACACAAGTTAAAGGATGTGTACTGTGCTGGTCCGTGCTTTGTTTTTAGCACAAAATTCAAGGTCTTTTTAAGTTGAAAACATATTATCAAGGAGTAATATTTCTCCAATCATCATTTTTTGAGATGCCGATACCGATGCCTTAAGACAAATATTTTTTTGTATAATTTTATTGATTAAATTTTTGAATTTCATTCTTTTTACCAAATCGATCCGTACAACATGCAAAACTTTAAGGCCAAGTTTTTAAGGAGTTTTTTTTTTATCTGATTCTTAGCCACATGTAGTAGAATTTTAAGTAGTTTTTCAAGGAGCTTAAATTTAAGGAGTCCTTTGACAGTGATGATGATGACAGTGATGATGATGACTGATGATGATGACAGTGATGATGATGACAGTGATGATGATGACTGATGATGATGACAGTGATGATGATGTCTGATGATGATGGCATTGATGATGATGACTGATGATGATGACTGATGATGATGACTGATGATGATGGCATTGATGATGATGTCTGATGATGATGGCATTGATGATGATGACTGTGATGATGATGACAGTGATGATGATGACTGATGATGATGACAGTGATGATGATGTCTGATGATGATGGCATTGATGATGATGACTGTGATGATGATGACAGTGATGATGTCTGATGATGATGATGTCTGATGATGAAGACAGTGATGATGATGACAGTGATGATGATGACAGTGATGACTGTGATGATGATGACAGTGATGATGATGACTGATGACTAAGATGGCATCAACATAGATATTGCTACATCACTAAGACATCTAAATAGTCATCATAGCATATACTAATATCACTAATTTTAATGGTTCACTTACTAAAACTCAGTTTTATTGACGAATATGTTCCAATATATAAAATGATAAGAAAAAAGATGCCAGCATTCACTGCAAAGAAAATCCATCTCTGAAGAATAACAAAGAAAAAACAATTATTGCTCAAATGTAAATGCAAATTTACTGTGAACATTTGTTGTATTTTGACCTGTACCATTTATTAAATTTAGCTCAACCTCCAATCAATTTCTGGGGCAGAGTTTATTTCAAATTAGCAAATGACAAAACATGTTATAGTGCAAGCTACACAATGGCTCATGATACAATTACAAATTTTGCTGTATATCCCAAAAATCATGCATAGTCATCCAACTCCTTTCTTCAACAAAAACTCCCATGACATATAACTAATTTTTTTAATTAAAAAAAAATCAGCATTTGAAACAATCTTAAGTAACAAATTACAGCTACAACCATAGAATGGGTTGTCAGGCAGGATTAAATTGGCTAAATCTGAATATCAACAAAAACCTTTCCCATCACAGAGAATATATCAAAAGATAGATATGGCTTGTAAGTTTGTAATAAGAAAGTAACATGATTTTTACTTATATTGGCAACAACAGTATTGTTATTCAGATTAATGATATCCATGGCAACAACTATTAAACAGCAACTAAAGTGGGAGCCCCTTGCCTTTGGAAGTTATTAAAGTTGCCCACCTAGTGACAATGTATAAAATTACAAATGACATTATTTATATGACAAATCTAAGTATTTACCTAAACCCCAAAAAACACATATTACACGTAGATCTCACAAATTTAAATATCATATAGAACAAACAAATAATGACATTCATAATTAAATACTCATATTTTCCAAGAACAATTAAAGACTGGAACATTTTACCGGAAAAAAATTGTTTCTCAGGCCAATAAGTCAGAATTAAATTTAACTAAATTACATGTACGGTCTTTTTAGTGCTTAGAGTTATAACTACCTATGTCAATTTATTTTCACATTATTATAATTTTTGTACATATTTTTATCTATTGTTTTTACTTTATTTCAAGTTAGTGATATAACTTTTTTATATATAACCTATTTTGATTTTATACATTTTGAAGTTAGTGTGATAACTATAAACAGTTGTTATTGTTCCATCTAAATTGCATTAGCCATTCACAGAAGAAGATTTAGACACTGCAATTAAGAGTCCCTAGAAGTCTTACCACAATGCACTGAACAACCCAGCCCGTCGCAACGCCAGAGAGAATACAGCATTATCGGCCACTCAAGTCAATTGTCAGATTCAAACAAATATAGCATGAATTGTTCACTTTTTGTCAAAAGCACCAAAATTTGCATAATTATTGCTTTTTGAGTATAGAATAATATCTGATATAGTGCCACTCCAAAATGTTTCATTTTGCGGTGTTATAGTGCTTTTCCAAATTGGAGGCCATTTTGAACCGGAAGTAAAATTTCCCCTATATGATAAAGCAAGTAAACTGACCTTTGTTATGATATTTTTAGCCAACAACTATGTTGGGTGATTTCAGAGCAAGGACAAAGGCCAGGTGTAGCATACTGTGCAGTATTTTATAAATGAAGAATTTATAAAGAGGGAATATGAATTTTTAAATTATAAACCGGAAGTGAAAACTAATGGGCCTCAAACTTATACTTTATACAGGGTTTATGAAACAATTTTTGTTTGCAAAAGGTGAGAAACACTTTAAAAAAATAACATTTTCTCACATTAACACCAAGAATGAATTAAGATTTGACAAATGCTGATCGTTTGATAAGACAAAAAATTATCTTTTAAATCAATGGTGTGTACTTCTAAACAACAAGAACAACAATTTCTATAGTTCACTTGAGTACAATATATATATAACAAGTTATTGCCTAGACGGGTCCAGTCTCATTCGACCCACACTATTTAATATGACTATGAAATGCCATCTTGACAGTAAGTATCTTGTCTCACAAAAATTAAATCTTATTTTTTTCTTGAATACCAGTGCACAATTAATCTCTAAAAGAGCTTGGACCACAATGAGTCTCACTGACAACATTCTGACAACTAAACAACTCATTAGCATACTGGCTCCCAGTCGTCTCGCTCACATAGGAA
This sequence comes from Diadumene lineata, assembly GCA_918843875.1. Lineage (NCBI taxonomy): Eukaryota > Metazoa > Cnidaria > Anthozoa > Actiniaria > Diadumenidae > Diadumene > Diadumene lineata. The sequence goes on from OU974079.1 coordinate 4,940,740, forward strand.
TACATTTCTCTCTCCATTCCAACTCACAAGCTCGTTGTTCATTACAAGAGAAATGGACTATTTTCTCCTGTTGCTATTTATCAATATACCAGCAAATAGTCATATCTGTTTTCAATTTTTTTTATCTGAAATAGGAAAAACGATCTGAACATCTGCGTAAAGCTGTGACAATGATTAATTCTCATCCATTTTCGCTTGATAATTTGATACAAAGAGCTGCTTGCATTGTATATGTCAATACACATTTACATATAGGATTTCATGAAGTTGGACATTTTTCATTTTCTGAGTAGCTGAGGGGACCCCCTAAAAGTCTATGTCTACAAAATGCTTTATAGTGCGTAATCTTAACATATTATAGTTGCTTCTATAAGTATACATTTTCTTAAAGCTGAAAAATAGGAGATTACACTGGTACGTATAAAACTTACAAATGTGTTGAAATTTCACACCAATGTAGCTTCATATGTTGTTGACAAAAAAATTACATCAGTTTTTTTCATATCTTGCCCCGTTTTTCAGTTATTGCCGATTTAGGCCATAACCGCTTTTTGCAAAGAATGTGTTAATCAAAAAAAAAATTGTGATCGGACTTTCCTCTAAACGATAATGTCATTTGTTAGTTTGTGTACAAAGTAATCACGTGCTCCTGGAATTCCAAGAAAAGAAGAGGTCAAAAATCATGATAGGTACCTGTATTGGTTTTGAGATATATATTGAGAAATATCCTCAAATTTTAGTCAAAATCAAGGTTTACCGAGTGTGGACTAGGGCGAGTTTAAAGAAATTCGCAATTTCTTCGCTTGAAAATGAAAAAAACTGGTCGGATTTTGTGTTTAAGTATTCTCAGACTTATCTCTGTATCCAATTATGATAAGAAATGTAAAACTATAAAATTCAAAGATTGCAAAATTACAGAATTACTTTAAATCGTTTTTTTTTAATTAGCTATTTTTATAATCACGATTTGTCACGTGACCTCTTCTCAACAGACACAAATGGATCTCATACCTATTTGTTTTCATGAATGTAATATTTTGGAAAAGTTTAGTTGTTTTTTGCACCTTTTATGTGTTATGAATATTTTTTATTGTTTAGCCTCGTTTTCATGCTATTTCTGAAAATAAACCCCTATAACTCGCTTAAAAGTCAAAAGTGAAATGGGCAACAGCACTATTCTTAGAAAGGACCACAAGAGAAAGATTTTAAGCCCTGTTGCCTGCTTCTACTCGAAATGTTTAGCGAAAATGATTTTTTCAGGCTTTGCTTCTAGACTAATTGTTATTTTTGTTATTACTATGAAGGGACATTGTACATTACTGAATGCCTTGACCAGGGGACATTGGAAAGGATATTTTCCCTTTCCCAGGGGAAAATGATCAACATTGTTTGTGAATTTTTACAATCTCCCTGGTCAGCCCTCTGGAAGCCGCTGATAGGTGCATAATACGGCTGAAGTTCCCAATATATCATACGTCACATAGCTGTGCAAACATATATTAATTACTATATCTTGCTTCTTTATCACAATGTAATCGATTTCTTTTTATTATTAGAGAGGAGAGTGTTGTATACTTTTCTTTTTTAAAACCCTTCAAAAATATTGAAGTTTTTGCATATGTTTAGGAATTCGCTTTCATCACATTTGGCGTCCCAAATCAGGGCACAGACGTTATTTCTTGAGTTGGGTTGATAAATTCGTTATTTTTTTTCACCGCAGAAAGCAGAAAAAACTATGGCGTTTCGTACGTTAATAATAATCGAAGTAAAGTATTGCACACCATTATAAAATAACAATTTCAGTGATTGAAGTATCTTGTTGTTCGTTGATGTAGGCTTATATGTATGTAGTGAACAAAAACCATGCAGAACGGCCACCATTTCAAATAATAATATAACTATGGCCATTTCAAACGTTCAAAAATTCATCTGTATTTGAGTAAATTATATCCAATTTGTCGTTTTCATCACTGTTTCTATAGTTCTGTTTTCAATCGACACCATCAAACTATTTTGCCATCTTTCATAAGCTGTGTTTTAATACTCGAAAATTGACAATCGTTTCGATGAATGCACTTGATGTCAGATTCAAACAATTTTTTGCGGTATTGTTTACCCAATAAAACTTCCCATCTAATCCGTTGACTAAGTGATATAAAGGAGGGTTTCGTTGCCATTGATTTTTTATCTTGCTTTTTATTCAAAAGAAGAATTATAATTCAACTTGTTTTGTAGTTGAGAGTCGAATTTTCCTCGCTTTAACAATCAACTTTTACATCAGAGAAAAACACCCAAACTAAACATTTTAAATCAATAATCCTCTACTTACCATAGTAGACAGCCCAGCCATTACTCATCAATAATATCTCCAGGAATGAATATGTAGTAAGACGAATATTCTACCGAATAAAACTTTGGGCGGAAGTTTTGTTCACTCTGGACGCCTTGTGTCCAGGTAGTCAATGCCACAGGGATCCAAGTCGCATTTTTTGTAGATTGGCTATGACGTCATCGAATAATAATGGTTCTAATACTTTTCCGGTACAAAACTGGTGAGTTTTTTAGTTATTTTAAACGGCGTTTTGAGCTGGCACTTGATCACTAATTACATATTGACAGTGGTAATAACTGCTCACTCGAATATCGTCGCAAAAAAAATCATTCAAGCGCGGTGCATAATACGTCGGACCAGAAATACCGAAGTCGTGAGTTCATGTCCCACCAACTGAGCATATATATATTTTTCTCTTAAACTTTCTTTCATTACAACACACAGAACGCATTCAAAAATTACTACTTTACTAGGTTCATTCGATGCATATATATGTCTAGAAATGCCGAAGACGTGGGTTCAAGTTCCGACAAGGGCATATGATATTTTTCTCTAAACTTTCTTTTATAAAATTGTTCGTTCGTTAATTTGTTTAAGTTTCTGTTCAGGTTTCTATGCTAGAAAACATTTTGGTTTTTTAATAAATTGTAATTTAATGCTTTTGAATAAGCTTATGGTGACACCTTTAGCGTTGTGATTATTTTACAAACTTTTGAAGGATAATAATTTATGATTTTTTCCTCGTCCTAACATATTTCCTACTCAACGTGACTGAAGAATTCATGAGCTTTGATTTATTTACATTTTATATAAACAAGTAGACGCATAACTGCGTGAGCTCGGGCTTCTCTTTGAACATTGTTACGGGATGAGAGTATGTCAGACAAACTTTCGAAAAGAGGTATTTAAAAGAAAAACACTCAAATTTGAAGACTCTACTCAGAGATGGATTGTCAAAAAAGCGATGGGATTTATTTTCTTTCTACTGTCAGATGGTGAAATAATTTAATAATATCATCGTGAGCTACAAACCAGTGTATTTTCGCCTTCACAAACAGCAGTTCTTTTTCGAATTCCTTGTCGTTGTTTTTTGATTAATTTTGATTATCCTCGGAAACCCAGGCAGCATACTCTGTCGCACGAAATTCGCTCCTAGAGAAAATAGTTAATAAAGGGGAATTTATTTACTATGCTTCAACTGGAAAATTAATTTTCGTTTATTCATAAATTGTAATAATATTCTATCTTTTTTGAGCCCACTAAAATTTTTGTAGCTTTGTTGTTGTTTCGGTATGATGGGGCTTTAACTTTCGCTAAAATTTGTCGTAAAGAAATTTCATCTTTTACAACTTTGAATCCATGCGAAAAAGTGACTAAAAAAATGACCAAAAAAAAGTTTTGGCAAAAATCATGTTCACGGCGCGGTCCTTAATGTTTCTAACAGAAAACGGGTTTCTATGGAAACCTCCCGTTGCAAAAACCTCATTAACACCATGGTCACCTCGGATTCTGTTGTCTTCCCCGAATTTTCCTCATTCATAGACTTGAGGGAAATTTAGAAGACAAAGAAATCCTTTGTCTTTTACTAAATTTCCCTCTTGCATAAATTATATAAAAGGAAATTAAAAAAGGATTAAAGGATTTTTTAAGCATTTCTTTATCTTTTATATTTCCCTCATGTCTATGCATGAGGCCAATTTAGAAGACAATGATTAGCCTTCCTTTCAAGGACTACCTAAAGTTCCTTTTACTCACTATAGCAAAACGCGTTCTATGTATAAAAATTGCTGCTCGCTTTCTATGTGGGACGCGTTTCTCCGTTCTTGTGCATCGTGTTTCGCAACTTTGCGCATGCTCGACAACAAAATAAATTGAAAATGACAACTTCAGGTTTATTTTTCTCTTTGAATGTTTCTTCTTTATTATTTCCCTCTATATATATTTTTTGCAAATTAGTTTGAGTGATTTCGTTGTTCACGCTTCCTTGACTCCAAATTCGCACGACTAAAACCGCACTTTTTTTTGCTTATTTCCTCGGTAATCATGGTATTACAAAGTAATACCGTGTCACTCGGGAAATTAGAGATAAAATTTCCCCGAAGACCTCGGTAAAATTTAATCACTAATTTCCCTCGTGTCATGGTATTACTTCTAATAAATATGATGACGTTTTAAGGTTGGATCTCCTACGGCCCATTTAGGTCCGGTACACATTAGTACACACGGGGAGAAATTGTCGCTGCGACCAGTCGCGGGGACAAGTCGTATCGGTTTGTCCCCGCGACCGGTCGCCTCAGTGTGCACTGATTCAACATTCGTCGCCTAGACATCTCTCCGGCCCTAGGGAGATTGGATTTCATGCGGCAAGTCGCAGCGACAAAATTCTGTCACGGCGACAATTTCCGACGTTCGCTGTCAATTGTTTCCGTGTGTTCCCATCCGAATATATTTCGATCAATATATTTCTAACTACATCAGATACGTAACACAGAAATTGCATGCCACAATGTACTTGCTAGACTGATGCCATTCCCAGCAATCCTTATACTAATATGGTTCATTTTTTTTCTCAGACTTTTTTTCACACTTCGCTAAAATGCTGTCCTTCCGGCTTGTGGTCTAAATTTGTGCATTACTTGCACTACAATGTACAGTAGACGTACATATACTACCCAAACTAAAAAAACAAATATTGTAAAACTTTATTATCAAGTAACAACGATGAAATGATTGTTTGGTATGAATGAAAAGTGTAATATTTACGCCCGTACTGCAACAATTCAGTTAATCTATTTTCAGGGCCGTAACCAGGGGGGTGCGCTGGATACACGTGAAACCCCCCCCCCCCCCCCTCCAAGAATATTTCTCTTAGATTTGGAATCAAGACCCCCCCCCCCCCCCCCACACACACACACACACACACACACACTCCCCCCGCCAAAAAAAAAATTTTGATCAATTTACTCAAACGACCAAAAAATTGTTTTTCTTCGATAACTTAATTTGTAATACGGGTTTTCACGGATTTTGTCAATTGTCCAGGGTTTTTTCATGTGCATCCCCTCTGTTGAAGTTCTGGTTACGGCCCTGTTTCTATAGTGTACAAATAATATACCTACGAAATATCCACTAAAAATTAGTTCGAATTAGCCCTAAATAGGACTGCAGCGAACTATCAAACCTTGAACGTGTTCGTTATGAATAACAGCACAATACGCAAATGTAAAACAATGAAATGCAAGAGAATGCATTTGAAAGGTTAAAAAACTATTTCATCTGTATTTCTATAGATCATTTCAAAGTAAAATTCAGACTATTAGAACATCAGAGGATTACCAATATGAAGTCGCTCTTCGTTAAGTTCTCAATAATTCACTGAATTTGTAACCACCAAAGCTAGAACTAATTAACATGAATTAGTTAGTTCACTATTCGCAGGTAGGTTAGAGTGCAGACAATTTATCCGTAAGACTTTAGTAATAATAAAAAGTGCAATTTTATGTTAATTCTATTGTTTTCTTTTGTATAATTACCACTGAATTTTATACTTTGTAGTAATAAGTGTTTCACGGATTTATTGTTTGCATACTACAGTGCAAACACTAAATATGTGCAATAGTTGTCCCCATTTAGTAGTAAATAACACTAATTAAACAAAAGAAAATAGAATTAGCATAAAATAGCACTATTTAGTGGTATTTGCTGCACACTTTTAGTGCGTGTACTCTATTAGCAATCTAGAATGCAAGCATTCAATCCGTGAAACAAATATTTGACAATAACAATATATATATATATATATATATACACTCGTTTGCAAGAACGTTGTAGTATACATTTATACAAATACCCAATTTATTCAATATATTTAATGATATGCAAAACAGAAAACTCGCTTTAATTATCGTTTGATTCATTCAACGAAAGTCAGAAAATATTTTTCCTGTCTATTTTATCGTACAGATTATAAAACAGTTGGTTTCGAGTGTAAAAACGGCTTCTTTTGCCTTTTGCATCTCATTAGATATTGGTATAAATGTATAAATGTATACTACAACGTTCTTGCAAACGAGTGTATATATATATATATATATATATATATATATATATATATATATATATATATATATATATATAAATATTTATAATATTGTTTATAACATAAATAATAATATAATATAATATAATATAACAATATTTATAATATTTATAATATTCATAATATAAATGTTATTTTACAAATTTGAGTTATGATATGCCCCATCAAATATCATCGAAGGAATGCCAAATGCTGACTACGTGAGTCAAAGAAAGTATGCATTAGAACAATGAGAATTCTAGAAGACCAGGTAAGTGTTCGTCACAATACCAGACGGCCGTTCCACCACCGATTTTCAGTGTTATACTTGAAATAATTCGAGTAAAAATAAATACAACAAAATCCTTTTTCTTTAATAACCTTGATTTGTATTCTTAATTTATTTCAAGTATAACACTGAAACAATTTTTACAAATATTCACAGATAATGAGCATAGGTTGCCTGTTGTTTGTCCATTTATGCTTGCTTTGTTTTGCCATAGTTAATAGAGAGAGATGGTTAGGAAACCTATTGTTTTAAGTCTTTGTACAAGTTTTTCAAGCGTGGCAGTGCACAGTCTTTTGTTTTAGCATTGTTTGAGCCTTGCTGGCTATGGCTGAGTGAACAGACTCAAATCTTTCTTTTGGCTTCTAGTCTTGAATAGTTAAAGATTTCCAATAGATATTTGAACATTCCTCATAATAATAACGTAGACAATGCTTACCATGAGTTATTTTGCAGTTTCGGACGGGAATGAGTCAAACACTGCACCCTCAGGACCCGTTCAACATCAAAAGTAAAACTAAGACATATAACAATAGGTTTCGTAACCATCTCCTTCTATTAACTATGGCTTTGCTTTGTGTGTGTGTTATGTATTGTATAGGAAAAATCTAAGCGGAGCCGTGAACGGAACTTGGTATTTGTGCTGCTGATGGTCGTACTGGAACATAGGCTAGATCCTGCGGTCCAATGCTCCAATCATTGTTCTTATCAAATTGATTTTCAAATTCTCCTGGGTTGTCCATATCTGAGCGTCTTTTGTTCTCATTTGCCTTTATTTCATTTAGGAACTTCAGCTCACTTTTTACTAAGTTACTACAGAATGTCTTATTTTGTTGGGGAATATTATCCTTTAAACCATGTCCTTGGACGAACTTCCCATTGTAAATCTCAGTTACAACAGGTTTTGGACCTATGCACAAGTCAAATACCTCCTTTTTGCGCTTACGAAATCTGGCTAGATCCTCGTAGAATCCCGGTCCTTCTGCTGCAATTTTCTTCCATAAAGTCTTATTAAAATGGTCGTATAGCATAACATCGGCAGCATTCCAACTTTTGATGTTGGCTTGTAACACAGGAGATAATGTTCTTTTATCCTTGCCTTGTCTCTCGTTGTGCTTAATAAAAACAACATCGTCCAAATCCCAACACATTAACCTTTTCAATAACACCGCAGATTCGTCGAAATATTCCATGATCATGACAAGATCGAACTCTTTTTCCAGGAAGTTTATATAATCTAACACACCTTTTTTGTCCTGGTAATAACGAAAGTCCAGTCCTAGGTCGTACAGCATAGGATTTCGTAGCAACCGTGAGCGTTCTTTAAAACTAAGTTTGGCTGAATCTCTTGATGAAACTGTATTTAGATAATTCTCCATCATGTCCAAATTAGTCTTGCCTTTAAGACCCAAACCTTTCCACAGTTCAAAATAATTGAACGATGATTCATAATGGGACAATGGCTCACGTAAAATAGTTAAATATATACTTTTACTCTTTGGAAACATGAGATTTAAAGGTATTCTGTTATATCTGGCATGGTTGCACAAGATATTTGGTCCACCGAATGTGTTCATGGTGTAACTTGCTTTGAACCTCTTTGGCCATGCGAACATGCTGTCACCTTTAGGCAAAGCGAAAACCAATTTTTTATTACTTCCATATCTGTTCAAAATGTTCGTCACCGTACTGCTGCCAGTTTTGTGTGTTTTTAGGAACATGACCGTGTCCTTGGGTTTGCACGGAGTAGAGGAAACATCTCTTAGAGTGTCTAGCGAGTAGGATCCCACTGATACTGTAGTCACAGTGGAATCACTAACTTTACTTGCAGACCTATGAGTACACAATAGCACGTATAAAGAAATGTTTACCTGGAAAACACGTTTTTTTTTAACTAATGGGTAGCCTGCGTGGGTAAGCAATAGTTGCTGTCCGTGACATAGACTGTAGACAGAAACAAGTGGCAACCCACACAGACTACCCAAGGGTGGAATCCGAGGTAAAGTACTAAAGGTACCGAGATTGAAGTTGTTCTTTTCCAAGTTCAAATCCCCTTCCTGTGTTGAGAACATTGAGAATGTTCTCAAGGAATGAGTGAGTGAATGAATGAATGAATGGATGGATGGATGGATGGATGGATGGATGGATGGATGGATAAATGAATGAATGAATGAACGAACGAACGAACGAACGAACGAACGAACGAAAGAATGAATGAATGGATAAATGAATGAATGGATGAATGGATGAATGGATGAATGGATGAATGGATGAATGAATGAATGAATGAATGAATGAATGAATGAATGAATGAATGATGGAATGAATGAATGATGGAATGAATGAATAAATGAATGAATGAATAAATGAATGCATGGATGAATGAATGAATGAATGAATGAATGAATGAATGAATGAATGAATGAATGAGTGAGTGAATGAGTGAGTTTGTGAGTTAGTGAGAAAGTGAGTGAGTGAGAGAGTGAGTGAGTGAGTGAGTGAGTGAGTGAGCGAGAAAGTGAGTGAGTGAGTGAGTGAGTGAGTGAGTGAGTGAGTGAGTGAGTGAGTGAGTGAGTGAGTGAGTGAGTGAGTGAGTGAGTGAGTGAGTGAGTGAGTGAGTGGACAGAAGTTTATTTTGCTGGGTGAGTGAGTGAGGGATTCCATCAATAAATGAACGAACAAACAAATAAATGGAAGAGACCGTTTGCATTATAGTCGGGTTGATGAATACGTGGCAGACTTATCATCATTTCCAATATAAATATTTTCTTTGTGAGTAAACAAAATGTCAACTGAACCTACATTCATCACAAAATGAAATTGGTTACTAAGTTTATTTTCTAGTTTGCAATACTTGAATTTTGAATAAGTGTTGAAATGAAATACTTTTTATCTAAATATAGTTGTTTGTTTGTTTTCTTTTTTTCTTTCTTTCTTTCTTTCCTTCCTTCTTTTTATTTCTTGCTTAAGATTTTGAGAGATGGATATTTTTTATGTCTTTCTTTCTCTATATATATGTCGTTCTTTTATTTTTAAATTCGATTTTTTTTCTTCGAGATTTGTTAATAAATCCTTTTTTTCGTGGCGTTTTCGCGTGTGTTTTTATGTGTGCGTATGTCTTTTAAGTCTCTTAAAAAAAATAAAAAAAAGAACTCGAAGTGTCAAAATACAATAAATAATGGCCGAATATATTACAATGTAAGGGACATAAAGAAAATTTCGTGGAAATCCACGTTGCTATAGAAATTAAACCATTATTTAATTAGTTTAATTACAGTGAGGACACTCGAGCCTTGAACACTTTGTGCTTTTTTGACACTTTTTTTAACATTCTTCCTTCGAGTGAATCTATTAGAAAACATTTGAATTTTGATAACTCAGTGCATTTGAGTTCAGTCCTACTTTTTCAGAGAATTTGAAATGGTAGAAAGCTCAGAAAATAAAAAGCTAAAATAAGACAAGTGTTCACGGTTCGAGTGGCCTCACTGTAATATAGAAAAGCTGTCAGTACCTAAATGGCCCTCTGTAAAATATGAGATTTTCTTGATAAACTAATATTGAGAAGAACCAAAGACACAGCCCAGTCAAAAAAACAGATAGAGCAATACACCATCTTTGTTTTAATAGTCCCAACATGACAAAACCACAGGAAAACCACTTACTGGCGACGTCTAATCTGCAAGAAAACAATTGATTAATCTATTTAAAATGATAGTGAATTTGACAACAAAATCAGTTGAGTTATCAATCTTCTACAAACATTTATTTTGAATCTTCCCAATCGGGGTTTTCAAGATTCATTTAAAATTGTTATGGAAAAAAGTTATTTATAAGTACATAAATATTTGAAGCGATTTATATGAAATTTTAAGGTTGATTATTTTGAAATATAAAAAAATTACAAAAATTCAAATATTCAATGAATTGTATGCCGATACAATTAAAACTTATTAAAAATACGAAAATAATCCAGCTGTCCAAACAATTCCCATCGAGTACAGACTGAGCAATATTGATAAATCTTGTAGCAAATTCCAAAAGAAAAGAAAAACGTATTTCGCCAAGCATTAAAGCAATGCAAATTTCTGTAATTGCATGGTACGGAATATTTTCACTTCAATTATTTTAATGCAGTTTTATGCATAGTATGTCCTATAAACTAGGTCTGAAAACCACAAAACCGCACAAAAAAAAATTAAAAAAACCGCGAAACTGCAATAAAGTTAACAAAAAAAACGCAACTCCAAAGAAATTATATAAACTATATAATTAATTAATTAATTAATTGTAATTATATAAACTTTAAACCTTCGTAGTTGATAACTGATAACACAAAAAATTACGTATCAACTCCAAAGAAATTATATAAACTATATAATTAATTAATTAATTAATTATATAATTAATTAATTAATTAATTAATTAATTAATTATATAATTAATTAATTAATTGTAATTATATAAACTTTAAACCTTCGTAGTTGATAACTGATAACACAAAAAATTACGTATCATTGGAGCTTTTATACGTAGATCGCAAGTGAACAAAAATTGCCCTTTAGTATGCTGAGACTAGCTGTTTTAATGTGCTTTTTTACCGTGCCGGCGGCGAAGCCGCGCACGGTCTAGGTTTCGGTCTTGGGGCTATTTGTGTGTGTATATTGCAGAGTTTTTGCCTTTCGCACGTGGTCCACAGGAAGCCCATATACTTTCGGCCCTTAGGTCACAGGGTGAACAGGAAGCCCATGGAGAGCACGCGGTTCATTTCTTTATGACGTAACACTATAATGTCAGGGGGGCACTATGACAGGGGGGGCCCTGAGCAAGTACGCATGTCACATGGTTTTTGCTCCAAACGCTTGAAGATGGCTGTTTGCTCCAAGCTCTCGAAAGACGCTCAAAATGCATACAAATCCACACGCCGTTCGCGGTTGACTCACTCTAAAAGAAGGCGAAGAGGGTCAATTTACAACTGAGTCGATTTACCGCGATCTCAAAAGCACAAAAGATACTCAAAAATATTCAAATAATACTTAAATGAACTCAAATGAAACTCAGAATGCTCAAAGATACACAACTATTAACTCTCTGCTTCACGGCTACATTCATGATGAACTGCTGGACTTTCTCATGCCGCCGAGATCAAATTTTATGTCAAGAAGCTGGCCTTGTTATCTCACGATAAGTTTATTGTGTTTATGTATATTGATATTTTATCCAAAAAATAGTTAATTTTGTTCATAATGTTTTGCTCTTTATAGTTGTCAATGATTGTCGTTAGTCTAGCCGTTCTACTCCATGTTGTTGAATTCGTTGTGGTTATATATAAATGTTGATGTATGTTACTGTTTGGAAAAAGAAAATAAAACAGATTTTCAATAATAAAATCTTTTAAATTTTCATACATGAATTTGTTTCTTGTGCACTTTAAAGTCGTTTTATAATACCCTGAGATAGTTTCTAAATTAGTAATCAACACTAATTTCATTCTGTTTTATAAGTATCACTTTCAGTTTTTTAAACTCTGCAGCCTCATTTACCACAGGTCCCCAAAGTTGTAAAAAATTCAAAATACAAATTAATATAATATTTTTAGCCCATCTTGTTTATTAAAACTTACTTTATTTCTGCAAAGTTTTTAACTAAAGACAGTCTAAGCTGTTTTAAGTGATTTCTTATTTTTTTGTTTCTACCTATATAAACTATTAAATTTATATAAGGAGAAACCAAAATTCATTTTAGAATTTTACAGCTTTGGGGACCTGTACATCTACATGACGCATACTAGCATGCGCGAAGACACTAATACCGGCACGGTTCAGCCACCCAGTGGCTCTAGTTTACTTATAATACACAAAATAAAGATTCGGCTACTGAAGAAAGCCTACAAAAGTCCTAAAACCAGGGTATCTAAAAACAAGAGAATTGACTGAAAAGTAAATGGTTGAAAACAATTTCAAGCAAACAATAAAAAATTATCAGGAAAAATTCTTTGACACGAATCTCGGCCAATTTTTAGTAAAAGAAATGTTGCCTTGGATTCATAAAGTTTGTTGTTCTGAAATGAAGAATAAAATTAGATATTTTCTAATGAGATGGCAGGTTTTATAATTTACTTGTACAATAAAGGGATTACAGCCTTTGTTATCGCATGCAAATTGAAGTATGGTTTGGTGCAATGTGGATCACTTTTGACATTATCAACGACTAGAAACTTTTATAGAAACTTATCTTTATGAAAAATTGCATGTCTTATATTAAAATTATGCTCAAATTGGTTGTAAAATATTGAAGCTTACATTCGTGGGCGTTAAACCATGACCGTCTAGTTTTTGGCCGCTTCAACTCTCATGAAACTCAGATACACGAACCAGTTTTCAGATATTTACTTTAACTGAGATTATAGGATATCATACAAATGTAAAAAATAAAATATAAATAAAACTTGTCGCGAGATGGACAAAACACAGTTTGATGCCACCATCTAACCGTAAAATCTTATAAACAATGAAAACCTGGAAATCATCAAATGCTACTTCAAAATTATTCAGCCGTGCACTCGAGAAAGGATAATATTTGTTTCATCAAATGTACGCTCATTCAACGATTTTGGAGACAAACTAAACAAGACCAACTTACTATATTAAGTAACTGATCATTTGTTAAAGAGAATTGTTCAATGACACTAAAGCTTGGTTTCCATATAATTGCAAACGATCGAAAGAAAAATCGATTTGGGGGAAACCAAAGATTTTCGATCCAAAGACCGTTTTTGAACGATTAGATCGAAAACGTTGGTTTCCCTATAATTGTTGTTTTTTTTTTCGATCGCTTGCGACCGTTCTCGATCCTTCTCGATTATATGGAAACCAGGCTTAATTCAGTCGACTTTCCAGTTTGACAAAGATTTCTCAGTCGCCTATGAAATCAATGGAAAATGTTTGCGGACTGGGGCAGTACAGCAAGCTGTTTTGGATCGGGATGTGGCAAGTTTGAAGTAAACTTTTCTAACCGAACCTATTCTTGCTTGTAATAATCCTTTTTTCAACACTGACTACTTACAAAATAATACATAACTTACATTCAAATACATGTCTTTTCTGAATTTTTTTCCAAGGGTAGAAAAATATACAACATTTTCTCTTCAAACTCGACGCCTTCGCGTCGTTAGCCGGGGAAATTTCAAATTCAACTTCGCATGCCAAATTTTGCTATCTTTTTTCATCAAAAACGTTCAGAACACTTCTATGTATAATTATCAAAATATCATGAATTAATATTAAATCGTACCTTTGTAATATAAGGGGGCAAATTTACACCGTATTCACTGAAGTCCAGTTCAAAGCTACCATCGAATCTGACAGTTTGCTTTGGATTCCTGGGTTTCCTGTTGCTTTCCTGTACTACAGGAAGCCCGAAATATTAAAGGCACTAAGTAGGGGAAAATAGATTTGTATATTTTGATTTTCACTGAAGCAGCGTACTTTGTATTTTGCGCTTTAAAAGCCTGAAACATTAAAACGTTTTAAATTTACTTATTTTATGTATTTCATTTTACTCATGTTATGATTATATTTTCTTTAACATTCTCGAATGAACGGTTCGAGAATGTATTTGTTTTCTGCCGGTTTCTATAGAAACGAGCTTTCGTAAGTGGATGAAATCTGCAAACACAACGCTGACGTCGGCAAGAGGGCAACGCTGATTTCTGTCTATTGCAATCATTTTCGTTCACCACGAAACAAACTCTACAGTCTGCCTCAAACTTTGTCTGCTTTTTGAATGACGTCCATCAAAATGTTATAATTTAATTCCGTTCGAGAGTCGCACTTAAACGAAAAAGGTTGTAAAACAACCAAATTAATATTAGTTTTAAATCGTCTTAAAGTTTCTAAATTTGCTTTGATATATACATTTTCTGTACTATCAATCAACTTCATAGCCAGGGGGAGCTTGATCTGGCACGTTCTGTCATTGGTTGATTAAAAAAATGCCCCTAAAATTGATTGACTGCCAAGTCAGGTGTTTGTTCAATCCTGATTAATCCCGAACGAGTCCAAAATTATATTGATAGAGTAAAAATCAATCAAATATCGTTATTTTTGTATTCATTTTTTGTTTGGTTTTGTTTTGTTTGTACCTTTGGTCCTTTTGTCGGCTTTTCCTTCTTCTTCTTTTTGTTGAAGTATGCGTCTCCGGGGAAACTTCTAACGGTTATTATTACTTTCATTATTTTAGTAGTTAGCTCTGTTCACTGCTTTTTCTTGCTGAGTGAAGCTTACGAGTTCAAGCTTGATAGTGGCTCCAAAGTTATTGTTATAAGCGACCAAACACCATGGATTAAGTGACTCGCTCTTGAACCAATAAAGAATGAATTAGGAGCCGGTCCTCTGTAACGTGAACTTGTCTCAACTGTTCAAATAAGGGCCATCTAACCAAAGCCACAATTGAAGCGGGGGGAAAGAGACACGCGAAAAACGTGATCATGACCAACCAACAAAACAACCTCTTGTTAAAGTCTGCAATACAGGCTCCGTCTCCATTTACTAGTCCCGTCGACAGAGTCGTACAACCCGGGGGGCGGGGGGGGGGGGGGACTCCGGGGATAAACGATCGGGGATGCTCGTCGGAAAATTTTTCAAAAATACTCCTAAAAGATACCAAACGTTTTTCAAAAGGGCGTGGCTTCAAAAGTTTTTCATCCCTAAAAGATACCAAATACATGAGTCTTCAGTGGCTTTCAACCCCTAAAAGATACCAAAGAGTGAGAATTTGGCAAATTTCATTTTTTTTTTAACCCTAAAAGATACCAAATCGTCGATTTTTACCCCTAAAAGATACGACGAGCATCCCCGATCGTTTACCATCGGAGTCCCCCCCCCTCCGGGATGTACAAGCGTTGAACAAGTACCAGACTTCAGAGAAGAGTACCCGAAACTCTTTGAAGGTCTTGGACTCATGCCACAGGAGTACACAATTCCTCTCAAAGAAAACGTTCCATTATGATTCTGTACCAGCCTCAAGGTCTGTCACATCCACTTCTACCCAAGGTGAAGGAGAACCTCGACGGCATGGTGAAACAGAAAGTGATCTCGCCAGCTACAAACAAAAACCCGAAGGAGTTGTCGGAAAGTCTTTAGATAGTATATGTAATATGCACCAGTCGATCCCATTAACGTTGTTCAAAATGAAAAGAAGTTTAGAAGTTTACGATTTGATAAAACAAAAGCCCTAATTACGGAATACAATCACTTCACGTGAAAATGTGATTTGTTAAAGTGCCACTAACCCCCTGTTCAATTCTTTTTCTATAGAAAGTTAGAGTGTTTTTAAGAACATCTGTGAAAGAATTTCGTGATTTGAACAAATTCTTGATTTTTTATGAGCTTTTAAACATGCCAAAATAGCGAATTCAGGATTCCTGTGGTGGAACAGCACCCCCTGCAGAGCATATAGAGAATTTGTCTGCGCATGTTGTAAGTTAATGGTAGAAGCCGCTATAATCACGCAAAAAAAAAACCTTCTAAATCCCTTTTAATCCCAATTCACAAAAGCGATACTTCAGGTGACGAAAGTCTCTGTTCCAACCATACAGTGATTGGTCGTTATTTCCGTACGGCTTATTATAGTTCTTGTTGGACATTAGCATAACAATTTGTTTGTTTATAACCATGAAGTATCTGCAAGATTCTGCAATATGGCCGCTTTCACAACGAGACCTGGTTGTCTTTGACTGCCGATCAAAGATTTTGGCCAAAACTCTATTGAAAACCAAAAGTATAATACTAATCTAAGATTATTAAAGAAATCATACCAAGGAAAAACTTAGCGGCGCATATATTTAAGCTCGACTTTTCTACAAATTTATGCGAAAAAATTGAACATAGAGTAAGACTGACAAATCTTCTCCGTGCTTGAGTTAAAGTTTATATTTAGTGAAGATAGAAGTATATCAACAAAAGCCCGACCAGAAAATTACAAAATTTGGTGGTTCATCTGTGTTTTCACAATCATTTGGATTAATCAAGATCATTCTAACCTAATTTCAGGTTCGGTATTCAAATCAGTCGAAATTGCTTGAGAGAAGAAACACAACCATGGCGTCAACAAATATCGCAATATCACGGTTTGGCCAATCTTTCTTAAAAAAATAACAATGCTGTGATGTAGAATGTGGTTTGACGACTCGCATCAGTTATATTTAGTTTCGGCGCAGCCCCTCAAACATACCGCTTATTAAGAAGGAAAGTTGATCAAAACTTGCAAAATGCGCAAATAATCTGCTCATCACCCCACAAAATCGATCCTCAATAAGAAATCATTCTGTACCACACAATTCTCATGACCTTTGATTCTTAATCTGTGGAAAAAGTTTTCTGCTATTTCTTTTATTATGGCAGCAGTCCTCACACGAATGCAGTAGGTTTGTGTTTTTCTTCTTCGTTTTGCGGACTTTTGCTCAAAAATATTTTGAGATCAAAATCCTCCATATTTACTTGACTTAGTCACAGCACCTTACAAAGTAATAGACTTCAAGTATCCATTTATATTTTCCTAAATTGAAGATCACTAAGATTGCGATTGGAACTCAAAAGTTCCCCGGTCGTAGAAAAAAATGTAAACATGACCGCGAGCTAAAATTTTCTGACATGCGCAGACAAATTCTCTATATGCTCCCCTGCAGTGCAAAGAATGACTCAATGACCTGTGACGACTACCCAGGATATGTTTGTGTATACAGTGGTAAGAAATGTATGGCGCTTCGAGTGTTGTGAAACTATTCCTCTAGTAATCAACCAAACTAAGCTACATTTTCCCTTATTAAACTTGCTATGTGTAGTAACAGCATGTCCGACGCTATACGAGTCATAGAAGTCATTTTTTAGTTGAAATCCTGCGACTTTGTGCATGTTTTGTTACATTGTGTTATTATGCTCCGAGTGTGACTTTGGCTTTACAAGTAAGTTCGATTTACACAACATTTATTTCCTTTTACTACATGCTACATGTGAAGTTATTTGTGCTTTATTTCAAGATAACAATACTTCTAGAAAGCCATTATGATAAATCGTAGTCTTCCTGTCTTGATGTATATAATTTATACTGAGGCTTTTTCTAGTAAAGTAGCGGCAAAAACGCAGGATTTGTGATATAACTAAGCAACCACTTATAATAAAATTGTTCTATGTGAACTCGGTTGAACTGAACTCGATAGCTCACAGAATAGAGTTAAGTAGACATCGTTCTTATAGAATAAAGTTGTTTATGAAATATTTTGTCTGTAGTAGTTTGGATTGTTTTTAAATTATTCAGTTGATCAATCGATTGTTAATTTCCCGCACAAATATTTACTCGCGCCAAATAGTTTGCTACAATAACAGTATCATTTTGACAGAACAATTTTAGTTTTATACTAAAAGTTCATATACGCACCTTCCAATAGTTCAGTTTTCAATGAATTTAACTCTTTTACATGCAAATAGTTTTATTAGGATTGATATTTATTGTAATGATTATTGCGCACTAGCCTCCTCCGCAGGCGTCTCTTTTTAGCGTTTTCCTTTATAGTTTCTTGGATGGGCTTCCTGTTTTGCATTTGACCGTTGGGGATTATGGGATTACGTCACCTCGATAGAAAAAAAATTGGGCACCAGGTCTCTCAGTCGAGAGGGCAACAAAGGAATCCTGAATAAGTAAAAAAAGCAAAAAGGGCCGAAAAAGGGTTGCCTGCGGAGGAGGCTAATTGCGCACATAACAAACATTGAGTGAAACGAAACCTACAATCATTTTGTACTCTATGAGGTGATTTTTACCGTGCCGGCGGCCAAGCCGCGCACGGTCTAGGTTTCGGTCTTGGGGTATGTGTGTGTGTGTGTATATTGCAGAGTTTTTGCCTTTCGCACGTGGTCCACAGGAAGCCCATGTCCTTTCGGCACTTAGGTCACGTGGTGAACAGGAAGCCCATGGAGAGCATGCGGCTTATAATTCATAATAAAATCTTTTAAATTAACATACATGTCTTTGTTTTTTGTGCACTTTAAAGTCGTTTTATAATACCCTGAGAGTAATCAACACTAATTTCATTCTGTTTTATAAATATAACTTTTAGTTTTTTCTCTGCAGCCTCATTTACCACAGGTCCCCAAAGTTGTAAAGAAATAAAAATACAAATTAATAAAATATTTTTAGCCCATCTTGTTTATTAAAACTTACTTTATTTCTGCAAAGTTTTTAACTAAAAACAGTCTAAGCTGTTTTAAATGATTTCTTAATTTTTTGTTTCTACCTATATTAACTGTTAAGACTATTAAATTTATATAAGGAGAAACCAAAATTCATTTTAGAATTTTACAGCTTTGGGGACCTGTGCATCTACATAATGCATAATTGCATGAGCGAAGACACTAATACCGGCACGGTTCAGCCACCCAGTGGCTCTAGTTTTATTAAAGTCTATGAAAACAAGTTAGCATAACAGTCAGTTTAACATGTTCAATTGATTATCGATCGAATGTATGACTGAAATTAAATTCTATTCAAAGAATGTGACAGTAGTTTGATAAAAGCATGAAAAACAGATTGTATGGAAAATATTGAAATAATTGTGAATTTAATTTGTTCTACTAAAGTTTAGCACGTTCATAAACCTCTGGTGACTTGTATTTACGGTGTACATGTATTCTGGACTTTACATAAACTTGTTTTGATTACATCCTTACTCCACTAACTAATATAAAAATTAGGTAAACCTAATAGAGGAGCTCCGATTTAATGAAATAAATTATTTATTCAATCATTCATTCTTTCATTTGTTCATTATATTCACTGAGAATTATCAAATTCTTGATCAATTTTTTTATTTATTTTTTTAAATTTTTTTTTTTTTTTTGCTATGTTATTTTATTTTCATGATCAAATAATCATATAATCAATTGAAATACACAAAGATTTATGCGACAACATTTTATTATACGCAAAAATGCGAAAAATATGTTGTTATGCATGGTAAAAATAGCACTTGTCAATTAAAATTGATTGTCCAATGAGAAGTTAGAAAAGCACAGATATGGCTTCTTTGAGTTGTAAACAAATCCCCGCACGCTTCTCGCTTTACGCTCTTTCACGTTTGAAAAAAAATGTTATAACAATCGACAAAAACTTCACTTTTCTGGTGAAATGGGTAATGAATTACTTATTAGTAATCTAGCTATCTAGCTCATTTTAAGTTATTTCTTGGTCGTCAATAACTCGGTTCATTTCTGCTGAAATTCGAAATAAAAACATTTCAGATCTAAGTAGAAATCATCATTAGATATTTCCGATGATTTTTGCAAGTTCTAAAGCTGAATTTTGACCAATCTAGCCTTGCAAATGTGTTCAATATTTTGCATTATTTCTAAGCAAATGTATGAGACTTCAGTGAATACAACTTGATCTGCTCCTATGTGAGCGTCACTTCCGCTCTTTATTCCCCGCAATGCATTATTTCAAGTGTTCCACGGAAAAATCAACTTTAAAAATTCGTAAAAAATCAGGAATTTATTATAATCGCTTAATTCTTTCGCAGATGTTTCTAGAAAAATCTGAGGATTTTGGATAAAAATCATTGTACAGGGGGTTATTAGCACTTTAACTTGTAAACTTCTTTTTTCTTGAACAAAGGAAATGAGATCAACTGTATACTATTACTACTACATTATATTACTATATAATACTATAGTATTAGTTTTACTATTATCACTTTCTTCGGCTTGCAGGAAGACCAGAGTAATCTGTTGGTAAAGCCGAATATTTTTTTCTCATTCGGGTTTTTGCCTACTTGAAAGCACCGTATTACTCGCCATCGTAAATTGCTGGAAAAATATTACTGATATTGACTCACGATAGCTGGTTTTTGCTGCTGGAGCAAAGCTCCCTCGTGTGAACCAACGAAAAATATGTTGTAATTGCGCAACAAAGGGAGCAAAACCCGGGAGCAAAAAGGTTTGTTGCGCAACATATTTTTCGTTGGTACACACGAGGGAGCTTTGAATTGCTCCGGGAGCATGTTAAGGCCGGTACACACACGAGGGAGCTTGCTCCTGAAACACACTTTTGCAACATATTTGCTCCCTCAATTTTGCTTCCTCATTGCAAACCAATTTTATATGAGGGAGCAACACCAGGGAGCAAAAGTGTTGTTGCACATTACATTTTTTCGCGTGATATTGACCGGAAGTGATTTATTGTAATTGTATAGAGCGGAAGTGAATCAGTGTGTAACGTTATAGTCGGCGTGGCGTCAGTGTATAGAGAGCCGAGTAGTGTAAAATTCATGTAGAAAAGCGATCGAAAATCAGTGACGAGAATAAAGACAACCGTGAATATTTGGTACTGAAACAACTTCAGTATACAAGTGGTGCCGTGACCAGGATTGGATGGAAAACAACGTGGAAAAGGTGACGACACAACGCAATAGAAACGTGAACTAAGACTTGTGAACATTCAAACTGTAAAAGGTCAAACGACAACCATGAGCGACGCAGAACAAGAAATCGAACTTACAGACAAAGAGAAGGAGAAAGAACAAAAGATCTGCAAAGAAATCGAAAAGTTGGAATTCTTTCTAGAGGATGCCAAAGAAAGCGAAGAAAACGGTGATTACGAAGAGTTAAAGATGGTACTAAATAAGTGTAATTCAATACATGACAAGATCAATGAAATGATCACTAACTTACAAGAACTAAAGTTAGAACTTGGAACCGCTACCAATAGATCTATTAGACAATGGAAAAAGAACTTAAAGGCCAGTTGTACTCCATTACTTCAAACGAAGGTTAAACTACAAAAGTCGTTAGAAAAAAGACAAAGAGAAGAGAACGAAGCAGCTACGGAAGAATGTTTACAATACAAACACCAGAAAGAAGAAGAATTTCGCAAGACCATGTACGACAAAGAAAGAGAAATGCTTGAAGAAAGGATGAAAGCGGAGCTAAAGTTGACTGAGAAGAAGATGGAGATGGAGATGGAGCGAGCTCAGAATCGAAGACGAACGAAGTTGCCGGAGCTGAAGATCACGCCATTCAAAGGAACGCCGAGCGACTGGATCAGGTTTGAAAACATGTTCGTTTCACAAATTGACAAGTCGCCAATTTCTGACGAAGAGAAATTTGGATATTTGCTCGAATTAGTTGGTCCTAAGGTAAGAGATAGATTTTCTAACCTTAAACCCGGGGCCGTGGGGTATAAAACAGCGTGGGAACGGTTACGAAGTGAATATGGCCACACAAAATTAGTCAGCGCAGCCCACATGGATGAACTAATAAAGTTAGCCCCCGTTCGCGGTACCAGCTACGAGAAAGTGCGAGAATTTTATGAGAAACTAACTAAAAACTTTGACGCGTTACAGTCCCTTGGGGAGGGAGATACACTGAAAGCTTTGGTCATACCCACAATTAACAAATTACCGCAAGTTAAACCCGATCTTGTTCGCACCGATGATGACTGGGAGGACTGGGATATGTCACAACTGTTAACCTCAATTCAAAAATGGCTAAAACGTAACAAGGTAGAGGACGGCACCAAGGGAGACCCCCCTAAGAGAAGAGAGAAGCACTTCTTTGCAAACGGGCCAGAAACAACCACCCCAGCCAACAAGGGAAAGCACCCAAAGTGTTTATATTGTGAGGGTAGCCATTGGGGGGAGCACTGCACAGCCTACACCACTGTAAAAGAACGCAAACGCTTTTTTGCAGAAAGGAAGTTTTGCTTCAACTGCGCACGATCGGGCCATCAAGCAAATCAATGTCGCAGCAGGGGATGTTTCGAATGCAAGGGAAAACACCATATCAGTCTGTGCACACGGGGTAATGAGAGCTCGTCTGACAAACCACAACAAACCGGAGTTCTAAATGGATACACCCCTTCGACTGAAAAGAGCCTACCAGCCATTATTCCCGTTAAAATTGAGGATTCGATCCTGTGGGCCTTTCTCGACACCGGGTTGGGGAGGAACTTTGTGTCTAGTGAAGCAGCGAAAAGGCTTAAACTAAAACCAGTGAGACATGAGACACAAAACATTGTAACTGTGAACGGTGTGAAAACACAATCATTACCTATATTCAACGTAGAAATGAAGTCATTAGACAATCGTGAAACCGAGAGAATTGAACTGAGCGGAAGTAGAGTGCCAGACTTCACGACTATCAATAGACCTACTATCAAAGACCTCAAAGAGAAATGTCCACATGCACGCGGGAAAACCTTCTACTACATTGAATCTGATGAGTATCAAATCGACATCATCCTTAGTGATAGTACATACTGTAGGATAAGAACTGATCAAGTGTGCAAGGGGAAACCGGAAGACCCGATAGTAGAAGAGACGACCTTTGGGTGGGTCATACACGGGGGGACTGAGTACTCTAGTTCTGGTTGCATGTACATCAAGGAGATTGACGAACACTGTGAACGACTGTATTCCTTAGACGTATTAGGAATAGAAGACAGGGGCGAGAACGTCGACTCGACGGTACTTACAGAGTTTAAGGAGAACATTGTTGTGAATAGTGAAGGCAGGTATGAAGTCCAGGTCCCCTGGATACCAGGAGCTGAGATAGACAACACAAATGAAAACCCCAGTAGACGACGACTAGAGAATGTGGAGAGAAAGCTAAGTCACGACAGCAAGCTAGAGGTTGAATATAGAAAGATAGTGACAGACCAGTTAGAGAATGGCATCGTTGAGAGAGCTCCAGCCATACCTAGCGGTGACCGGGTATTCTACATGCCTCACAAACCTGTAGTGAGAGAAACCGCAAGCACAACCAAGGTGCGAATGGTGTTTGACGGAAGCGCTAAACCTCATCTATTAGCAAACAGTGTGAACGAGTGTATGCATACAGGACCACCTCTACAGACACTCCTCTGGGACATCCTCATCAGAGCCCGTATGTCACCACACCTGTTACTGGCAGACCTAGAAAAGGCGTTCCTGCAGATAGCTATAGCAGACAAAGACAGAGACGCATTCAGGTTCCTGTTTAACATAAACGGCAGAGAAGAACATCTGAGATTCACTAGAGTACCGTTCGGAGCTGAGGCTAGTCCGTTTATGCTTGGAGCGACGCTACAGCATCACTTTGATCTACAAAGTAAAGATCTACAAGAGACAGTGACAGCACTCAAGGAAAATACATACGTTGACAATCTGATGAAGAACGCAGCAGATATCGAGGAGCTGAAGCGATCCAAACAAGAAGCAACTACAGTAATGGAGCATGCGAAATTCCCGGTACACAAGTGGGAGTCGGATGTTCTAGAACTCGACGCAGAAGCAAATCCATCGAAGATACTTGGCTACAAATGGGATAAACGAGAAGACACAATTGAGATTAACACAGACATCAAGTGTGACACAAGCAAGGGTCAAGTAACCAAGAGAGAGATCCTGAGTCAGTTAAGTAGAGTGTACGACCCGCTTGGTTTGATATCACCAGCTATAGTCCACGGCAAAGCCATCTACAGAGACGCATGCGACGAGTGTAAGAGCTGGAATGCCCCAGTATCAGATGATATACAGAAGCGATGGAACAACTGGATTGGCCGACTGCGAAACGTCAAAGTGCCGAGAAGTATACCTCGGGGAATCAGCGACATTACCAGCATTCACCTACACGTGTTTGCAGATGCAAGTAACGCAGCGTGCTCAGCAGTAGCCATAGCAGTGATAGAACATTCATCAGGAGTAGTGAAAGGACTGCTAACATCAAAGTCAAGAATATCTAAACGCAACACAACAATACCGAGGTTGGAACTGATCAGTGGACACATGGCAGCGAACCTAGCAAAGAATATCAACACAGCCTTACAACGCTGGCCCATCAAGTCAATTACCATATGGATGGACAGCATGACCGCTCTCTACTGGATATGTAATCCAGCGAAACCATGGAAAGTCTTCGTTTCTAATCGCGTCAGAAAGATAGCAGAGATATCAAACGACCTCAAGATTGAATGGAAGAACTGCCCTACCGGAAATAACCTTGCTGACTTGGGAAGTCGAGGTGCATTGCTTGACAAGATGGAAGCAGAGAAGTGGTACGAAGGACCTGACTGGTTACTGGATGAGAACGAATGGCCAGAACAGCCAAAGCTGGAGACCTCATCAAGAGTCAGTGAAGAATGCAGCCCAGCCAAATTAAATGCCCTCCTTACTGTTGAGCGTGAGCAAGATGAGTGGGACGTAGTCATAGAGAAGCACTCGTACTGGAAAGCCATGAGAATCACAGCATGGGCCCTACGATTCGTAATCAATTGTCGAGCAAAGACAGCGAGAGGAAAGGAGCTCAAGCCACTCACCTTAGATGAGATCAGCAAAGCGGAGGAACACTGGATAAAGAGAATACAATCAGACGTCAGCACAGGTCTAGAGAATCCAGGGTGGACGATAGTGAAGGACGACAAAGGCATACTGAGATGTAAGGGGAGAATCACGGGCTATCAACCGATCTATCTCGAGAAAGGAGTCTTCACAGACAAACTGATCCGTCACATCCATACAGAAGTTATCCACCTGGGAATACCAAATACAATGGCAGCGATTAGAGAGAAGTACTGGATACCTAAGCTACGATCTAAAGTGAAGAGGATAATCAACGACTGTAAGAAGTGTAAGATGTTCAGCACCAAGCCGTATGGTACAACAGCTACAGCCGCACTGCCTACCTTTCGTACAGAAAGCAGCCGACCATTTCAAACTACAGGGGTGGATTTTGCAGGTCCACTTGACTACAAAATATCCAAAGAAGAGAAAGGCAAGTGCTACATTCTTATATTCACGTGCGCAACCTCAAG
Source organism: Diadumene lineata (assembly GCA_918843875.1). Taxonomy (NCBI): domain Eukaryota; kingdom Metazoa; phylum Cnidaria; class Anthozoa; order Actiniaria; family Diadumenidae; genus Diadumene; species Diadumene lineata. The sequence goes on from OU974079.1 coordinate 4,966,270, forward strand.
AGCAATTCACCTAGAAGTCACAACTTCGCAGACAGCAGAGGAGCTGCAGCAAAAACTGACAGCGTTCATTACACGAAGGACAAGACCAGAGCGCATTATATCAGACAATGCGCAAACATTCAAGGCTACAGCAGAGTGGATCCAGCAGATTCGTAAGAGCGAAGTTCTACAAGACTTCTTAGCTAAGCAGAACATCCAATGGCAGTTCAATCTAGCTAAGTCGCCATGTTGGGGAGGTATGTACGAACGCCTCATTAAAGACGTCAAGAAGACGCTATACAAAACAATGGGAAGAGCTAGCCTGACGTTGGAGCACTTTGAAGCTGTAGTGATGGATATTGAGAGACATCTCAATAATCGACCACTAACGTACGTAGAGGGCGAAGCAGACGAAGAGCAGGTCCTTACCCCAAATGTGATCATGTGGGGTCAAGAAGCACACATCATAGAGGACATCGAACCAGACCTAGATGAAGTCAGTAAGATGCACTTACGACTTACAGAAAAAAAGACAGCATGCTTGGAGACGATGGAAGACAGAATACATCCACAGTCTGATGGAGAGTCATCGCATCAACAAAGGTACAGACGCACATCCAAAGATTGGTGAGATCGTACTCCTAGTTGGCGACGAAAAGAATCGTGGGGAGTGGAAGAAGGGTAAGGTTACTCAGCTTATCAGAGGAAGAGACGGAGTGATCAGGGGAGTAAAGCTACTTCACAAGGGACACCAATTGGAGAGACCACTATCTCTAGTTTGTCCATTGGAGATCAGAGCAGCCACTCAGACAGCAGCGGACGACCCACAACCACCACAGCAACCCATGCAACGCAGGAGCACCAGAAAAGCTACGCAAGAAGCAAGACAAGCCATTAGGGCACTGTGTGAGCATGAAGAGTTAAACTAATGTACATTTAGTTATCACACAAGTGATATGACTGAGAACTATTTTGTTATTGTTGCAGTTCAAATAAGATGTTAAAAAAAAAACTTATGGACACAATGATTTAAATGACATTGATTATTAGATAGAGAATGAACTTTCGTAGATTCATAAGCAGAAGATTGTAAAATTTAAGAAATGCATTCTAAATTTTAGGGGAGCGTGACCGGAAGTGATTTATTGTAATTGTATAGAGCGGAAGTGAATCAGTGTGTAACGTGATAGTCGGCGTGGCGTCAGTGTATAGAGAGCCGAGTAGTGTAAAATTCATGTAGAAAAGCGATCGAAAATCAGTGACGAGAATAAAGACAACCGTGAATATTTGGTACTGAAACAACTTCAGTACAATATCGTTGGTACACACGAGGGAGCTTGCTCCGGGAGCATGAAGCGGGAGCGTGTTGAGGAGCAAGCTCCCTCGTGTGTACCGGCCTTAAAACTTTGTACGTACATTTCAGTTGAAACATTATTCGAAAGTATGGCTAAGTTTTTAGAATTATTTAACATGTGCAGTGTTTTTGAGTAGAAAATTACAATAAATCTTATTCTACGTCATTGTAGAGGTTTATAAAAAAAACGTATTGTATGTTATATTAGTTGTACTGTATTTTATACTCTGGTTTATACTAGCTCATTGTAGATGTTTATAAAAAAACGTATTGTATGTTATATTAATTGTATTGTATTTTATACTCCGGTTTAAACTAGCTAATACCTGAACTTAAGTATCAGAAGTGAAAAACCGCTATCATGTTCCCTCTAATAAATGGCTGTTTTTAATTGTCCACATGAATGATATATACGTTTTTTAATTATCATCTGAGCCTTCTTTTTTAAGACGTTCCAACATTTTCTTTTTGAATTATGCTTCCCTTTTTCTTTTTTGTTTCTATAGGCTTTTGAGTAAGCTGTTTCACCTGGTATTTAGAAGGTATTTGTTGCGCAACATATTTTTCGTTGGTACACACGAGGGAGCTTGCTCCGGGAGCATGTTGCGGGAGCGTGTTGCAGGAGCAAGCTCCCTCGTGTGTACCGGCCTTTACGTAAGCGTGTTGCAGCTTGCTCCCGCAACATGCTCCTGGGTCATTTTTCAAGACCAGTGCACACGAGGGAGCTTGCTCCCGCAACACGCTCCTGAAACATGCTCCCGGGGCAAGCTCTCTCGTGTGTACCAACGATTTCACGCGAAAAATATGTTACACAACAAAAGTAACCCGGGAGCAAAAGGTTTGTTGCGCAACCTATTTTTCGTTGGTACAAACGAGGGAGCTTTGCTCGGGAGCATGTTGCAGGAGCGTGTTGCAAGCTCCCTCGTGTGTACCGGCCTTAATAGTCACTAGATAAAAACTATTTGTTAGTAACTATTTAAGGTTTATTTAATGGACATAGAGTCGTTTTCACTGCACCGTGAAACGAAAATGACTTATTAGTTGTGGCAGTGTGTGATAGTTTGTATTAAAGTCCCACTCCAACCAAACCGAGCGCTTTTTTAAAAAGCAGCTTTCTTATTGAAATACGCTGCTTTGAATAGAGTGTCATTCTATAAACAAAATGTGAAAAAAAAGGCGATATTCTAAGTAACGTCCTGAAAATCCTTAATTTTGTAAGCACTGCCATTGATTCTGTTTCCGGCTCAAGAGACTGGGTAGAGGACCTTATGACGTCACTTACTTGACCATCCTTCATTACATGCATGTGCGATTGTTGATGTGTGAAGTTCGATTAGCGCTTACCCAGGTAAAATTTGCCTAAACTGGGATAAATGTAACCCAGGATTAAATTGTGTTGCTCGAAGGTATGTTAGCAAGGAGACCTGACTGGGAAGAGTAGTTTTAGATCTAATTATACTAGCCATCACCATCAAGTATTACCAGGAGCGTATTTAGAATATTGAGAAAGAGGGGACCGGCCAATTAAAATGGTTCAGAGTCCCATCGACCGCCGAAGGCAGGAGTATTTAGGGAAGTCTGGGGGCATGCCCACAAGAAAATTTTGAAATTGAGACCGTCAGAGATGCGATTTCCATCATTTTGATTGATTTTAAGAAATAACTTTTTTACAGTCTTTTTTGAATTTTGTTAAACAAAAATTATGTTCTTTAAATACAATGTCTGGATAAAATCAACTTTTTCAATCATCCAAGGGATTGATGGAATTCATTCTGCGCTGATTACGACTGGCGAAAATGTTTACAATCGCAGAGTAGTCCAAGGGTATATATTTAAGTGAATACTGTCGGAAAAGTGCTAATGAGCCCATACATTCCTTGTAAAAAATGAGGTTTTTTAATTTTTATCACGCTAAATTTGTTTTGTGCACAAAGTTTAGACTTTCACAGAAAGATAATTTTACTATCCCCTTTCAATGTTCAGTGGTTATTTTAATTCTTTTCGTATTAGAGACCCCTTGCCGTTCGTTGGAATGCAGCTCAACCTGGAGGACAAAACAATGGATTTCCGCTCTCCGAGAGAGTTTTGGTTGGTTTGTCCTCCGATCCAGATGGTGCTGCTTAGACGTCACGTACAAGGGATGCAATAAATGATGCCTTTGATGCCTAAGAAAGTTCTTTGAAATAAAATATAGGAAAGTACTTGAACTTTGTTTTTTTTATTGACTTGCAAAAAATACAGTTGAATTACAAGAAATGACGTTTACACTGAGTACAGCCGTTGAGTCTTCGGGATCAACGTGCTTGTCGACTACCGCATTTTTCATGATATTTTCGACGAGAAAGGACATCATTATCTTTTTGAACACACGTAAGAATATTTATTTTCGAATTCTGTAAGAGATTTTCACTACCTTCTTTTAACGTTTTACCTTCTTTTGAAGTCCAAATTCCAACATGCATGATTTTAGACAAAAACACAACATGCCCAGTTGATAGCCTGCGGGGGGAAGGGGTGAGAACGGATGCACACAGCTGGCTATCAACTGTTTCTTACAAAATGCAAAACAATGCAACGCTCTATCTTTTTTTAGGGAGAGCCTCACTGAGCAAGACTCTCTAGATTTTTTTTTCAAAGTTATGACACGTACACAAACACGCACACAAACAAACAAAAAAAAAATGGAAAAACAAACAATAAAGTAAATATAGTATGATTTAACCTAAAAATGTTCTACTCCGTTCATGCTTACTTTTTCCCACTTTTTATTATGGATGTTGATGGCCACTTTTCTTTCTATGAATTCATATTGTCTCAAAACATTTTTAAATTGCTGTAACGATGGAGGCTTTTTCTGTTCTCTTTGTTTATAATGCAAGTATTTAAATAGCAAAATAACGAAATTAATAGCGGAGCTCCGCGCGGGCCGAAGGCCCGCGCAAGCGGAGCACCATAATTAAGAAAATATGGTAAACCATCCAGCTCATTTGAAATCGACCACAGGAAGCCCGGATTTCCAAAATACGTCCAACGTCCGTCCGTGTACCACTGCCGCGCGAAAATGCTGACCGGTTTTAGTCGGGACGCCAAAATAATTTTTGGCAGTTCACTGAAATTTTTCTACAAAATGAATTTCTACACTGGACAAAGAGCATGAAAATGGTAAAGTAAGCTGACGTCTTGAAGAGATTTGACTAAGAAAGAGAAACAAAGACCGTGGCGTGAAAAAGAAAAATAACTACGATTCAACGATGAAAAGCTACTTCAAAATATTTTCATTGACAAAATGGGTAAAAGTCGCTCATGTCGCTGTTTTTAACCGTCCAAATGTGCAGTCATTCAGAGCTGTCATAATTCATTCAGATAGTCATTCAAAGCTGGAGATTTTACAAGTTGTATTTTCTGGAAGAGTTTATTTGACAAGTTTGTCAGATGGTAAAAAAGGCCGTATTCTTCATGGATTCTTCGTGGCGTTTTTCAGTCATTACTTATCGACTAATCTACTTTTAAAAGTAAAATCGACGGCGATAAACCTTTTATAAAAACAAAAACAAAACAACTACGCGCTGCATTTGCAGCAATTCAAAAGAGGTGAACAGCAAGACGAACACGACTCACGAAGATAATTTCACTCTGTTCATTCATCAATTTTTACGGAATATTCATACCACGGAGAGCTGTAGGATCAATGCAGATTTATCAACTATTCACGACAAAAAAAAAAAAAAAAAAAAAAAAAAACGGTTCACACAAGATGTTTGTCAACCGGCATGTCGAAATCGAGGAAACTGAGGAAACTAAGGAAACTGAGGAAACTAAGGAAACTGAGGAAACTGAGGAAACTTTTGTTGTTATAGTAACCGGTCTATCCTCAATCTTCTACAACATGTACTGAGCCTTTTTAGTACAGTAAAAGAGTAAGGATTGAAAAACAAACTAAAATAACATCCCGAACAAATAATGCATCAAAGAACCAAAGATGAAATGATATCTTTAATAATGTTATTTCGTTTTCCAAAGACACGTTTACATTCGTCGCGAACGACTTTGCAGACTGAACCTTCGCGCGAATGCAACTTATAGAAGCTGATTAAAACTTTTTGAGCATTTTGACGATTCAGACTGGCTTTCTACTGTTGGTGATTAAGTTGCATTGTTCTTAACATTTTTATGTTTTTTTTTTCTAGGTGAGAGCAGTGTTTTTTGTTCTTGTTTTTTTTTCTTTGAATATGGATTGTTGCTCGGTTGAGCGACAGCAGCGTCGTCATGAACAATCGACATAGTTTCCTCAATGAAAGCTTAACTCAAAGATTCCATATCTTTACCAGATGAGTACCTTAAAGCTCCTGACATCTTTCCGTTTTGTGGTTATTTCCATAGAAAGAAGCAGATATTTCGGACGTTTGCACTCCGAATAAAGTGAGTTGTCTCATGCAGCGAAATCAAAAAGCTGTTTTTTCTTGTTTTAGATGGCATAGTCCTTATTTTGCTTTGTTTGCAATTCGATAGGTTATTTAATTGGCTATTTTTTCCATTTAAACACGTATACCTGCATTGTGGAGCAGTCGTTTTCGCTCTGGACTAGCAAAGGCGCCAGAAAGTTTGTTGACAGTGCAGATTGGATCGTTCGCTTCTGATTGGACGCACCGTTTTCACTCACTAATGAGTGAAGAGCTGGATTTTAATACGGATTTCATTTGATGAAGTACGTTTTCCCTCATTTTTAGTTGAATAATCAATTTATAGGTGTTTCCTCAGTTTCCTTAGTTTCCTCAGTTTCCTCGGTTTCCTCGGTTTCCTCAGTTTCCTCAGTTTCCTCAGTTTCCTCAGTTTCCTCGATTTCGACATGCCGTTTGTCAACAAAGTAGGACTGGATGGAAATGCAAATTTAGTACAATGTGTGATCGAGCAACACGAGCTTGCAATCGCCGTTCAGTTGAACTGTGTAAACTTTTTAGAGGCGGTGAAAATGGTTTTTGCCACTTTTAAAACTCTAAAAACATGAACAAGCTTATTGTAATCCGAACTGAAGACAAAAAGTTCAGTGGAAAAGTGACGGTACAGGACAAGAAACGTGGCGCCGGTATGTTTACATTTTTTGACGATCTTTAATGAATTTCTTTTTTACCATCCACATGAAAGCAGTTTGCAATAATTATATTTACTTGTTTTTGTAAGATATTTATCCATCGTTGATATGTTTATGTGTGTGGGTTTTTTTAATTTGATTCTTGTAATTCTTTGATTTGTTATTGAAAATAAAACGCTTGTATGAATTCGTGATTGTACTAGCTATTTTTTAGCGAGTTTATACGCAGTATTCACATTTGATAATTAAAAATTCATAACCGTTTTAGATAGCTAGATTACCAATAAGTAATTCGTTACACATTTCACCAGAAAAGTGAAATTTTTGTCGATTGTTATTTAGATCTTATTAACCGAGCGGGAGGTCTGTACAGGAGAATCTTGACCGAGGTCGAAAAGTACAGACCGAACGCAGTGAGGTCTGTACCCGACCGAGGTCAAGATTCTCCTGTACAGACCGACCAAGCTCGGTTAATAAGACATTTATTATATGACCTTTTTTCATTAAAAAAACTAGAACAAAAAGTCTTTTTTTCACAATAATAAAATAAATCAATCAATCACGATATTTTTCGTGCGCTGATTGGTTGAAAACCTTGACAAACCCTTGAAAATGCTGTCAGTCGATGCTGGAGCCGGACGGTGTGCGAAAGTTAGCAAGACGTTTTTCTGAAGAAAAAATGTGTTAATGTACAAGTTATCAATGGAAATTAAGAAAATTTAAGTAGCATAATGCAATAAATGTTTTCATGATTTGACAATCGTTTCTGTTGGTAGTGTTTGTTCGTTTTCGTCGGAAAAGCCCAAACCTTGAGTTTGGCATAGTTTTGATCAAGCAAACTTGTTTGTTCGTTGTTTTCTCGCAATAAATAACCAAAAAAATCAACTTTATGAATGCCATTTCTATCTATTCTCGATTATCAATTACCAGTAATAATTTAAACTTGTGTTTTTTTCGAAATGAGATCGTTTTGGTCTAGTTTTACGAGTTTGGATTTAGCGATTACTTGCAGTCGTTTTGTGGCGGCTTTGGATCTATTTTTTACACTCATACATCAAATTCTCGACAAAGAAAGAAAGAAAGCTTACAGCACGAGGAATCTTTTTGGTTTATAGGCATTCTCGACTTAAGCTGGACATTTCTGTGCAAATTTTGTGATTTATTGTGAAGTTCGTACGATAGATTGAATTGAACACGACGTTTTTGACAGTAAACAAAAAACTAGTAGAGAAAAACTACAAAAATAGCGGTGAAAAATAATAATAACGATAAAAAACACATCGAATGGGATTTTCTGTGGTGTTTATTCTCATCAACGATTTCTTCTCCCATGAAAATGTTTTGAAAATGTAAGAAAACAATCAGCTGCTCAATCGTGAAAATGCCAGCTACTAGTCGATCGGTCCGCGGTCTTAAGGCTGGTGATGACTAATTAAAAAGTGATTTTTTTCTCGAAATTCCTTTCTATCTGTAAAGAACTAGTTCAGCACTTGATAGTTCAAAAGAAAAAAACTGGGGTCACCGCGCATTTTAATGAGTTATACGTCATCAAATATTACAAATTAGACAATTTGTAACGGGAAGGGAAAAAATTCATAAATTGTCATATAATTTCAATTTCCAAAGGAAATATCTCTTAAATCATAACACACATAATATTCTTGTAGATAAATGTCTTTAAAGGTAAGAAAATTAAAAAAATATTTTTTCGAGAGCAGTTGAACGCATGAATATTAACATTTTCAAATTTGCTACCCTAAAAGAAATCACCAATATTTCTATGATCTTTCAATTTTAAATTTTCAAAAAACACACCATATGAAAGATTTCTTATCACTTTATCACACAAATAAATGAAAAATAGGGGAACCCGTGCAATTTAATAAGATAATCGTTGTAAAAGCACAAAATATTACCAAAATTTGATAAAATTGCACAAAAGTCCCTACCCCTCCCTAGACAGTAGAAGAAGTAACAATGCATTTTGGGAGATTTTCAAGATGGCGCCCGGGGAAAGATTGTCTGAAGTTTGATAACATAACAGTCGCTTTTGAAGCTGTTTTTTAAACAAAAGTGCATTTTCAGGTCAGTTTTGCAAAGATTAAATGTTTTTCTTTTAGGAAAAGATTTATGGGAGTTAATTGATTGCTAAATTAGCTTGTTTCTGGACGTTTTTTAACACAAAACGATCGGCCTTTGAAAGTGTTTGTTTTTCAAACTTCGTCAGCAGCATGCGCAGTACTCGATGCGCAATGACAATAATAGGCACCAACCTTAATACAGGGGGATATTAACCGGTCGGGAAGCTCGTATAACCAATCAGATTGCTCCATTTGCTAGTGTCCAGACTCCAAGATTCACGGTCATATAATAAAACATTTTATTTCAAACGTGAAAGAGCGTAAAGCGAGAAGCGCGCGGGGATTTTTTTATAGTGCTTTTCTAACTTCTCATTGGACAATCAATTTCAATTGACAAGTGCTATTTTTACCATGCATAACAACACATTTTTCGCATTTTTGCGTATAATAAAATGTTGTCGCATGCATAAAGTTTTGTGTATTTCAATTGATTATATGATTATTTGATCATGAAAAGAAAATAACATAGCAAAAAAAAAAAAAAAAATTATCAAGAATTTGATAATTCGTAGTGAATGAACAAATGAAAGAATGAATAATTGAATAAATAATTCATTTCATTAAATCGGAGCTCCGCTATTAGGTTTACCTAATTTTTATATTAGTTATTTCATCCATTCCTAAGATTATGTTCTTTTTATTTGAACTTGGTAATGAGATACCATAGTTTCCCAGCCAATTCCTTATTCATTATTTCAAAATAATAATTTCTAGCTTTAATACATTCCACAAATAACAAAAAAAAAAACAATAACAAAGAACAAAAGGAATTGTCAATTATTTTAATTTAAAACGATTGAGATCATAATTCAAATAAAGGAAGTTATTGATCTTATATTGAAACATTCTCAGATAAGAGTCGATCGTGGTTGTATATATTCTTGTATATATTTTTGTCCAATCCAGTATTCCATCCCCATTAACTATTCTTTTTTCTATATTTGTTTGAGATGTCGGGGGTTTGAATTTTTTTATCATATCTTCATAAATTTGTCTCGTTGTGACTTTTTCAATTTTCACCATTTTGTGTCCTAATAAAAAATAATTTTCAGCATTATTGTTCAGGTTTTTTTCTACTTCCCATTGATGTTGTTTTATTATTTTTTTTCATTCCTTTGGTATATTGCATGTATTATTCCAGCCCATCTTTAAAAAATCGATAAACTATAATTTTATAACGTAATGTAGATACAATTTTTAAAGTAATGTTTTATATATACACGTCCTTATATGCATTTATAATATTATTGTAATTTTAGATTAGCTCTCAATAGAAGAAGAGCCAATGTATTTAGTAGATACAACTTTTAATGTAATGTTTTATATTATATACACGTCCTTATATGTATTTATAATATTATTGTAATTTTAGATTAGCTCTCAATAGAAGAAGAGTCAATGTATTTAGTAGATACAACTTTTAATGTAATGTTTTATATTATATACACGTCCTTATATGTATTTATAATGTTATTGTAATTTTAGATTAGCTCTCAATAGAAGAAGAGCCAATGTATTTTGGAATCTATTGATTAAACCATTATTATTATTATCTAGATTGATTTTTCCTTTCATCATTTTACAACAATATAGAATCATGTTCATCCCTTGAGCATAAGGCATCTATATTTACATTTTGTGATTGGATATTATTTATATGATAATGTCCTCCTTAGTATATGGGCTGTACCAAGAAGTACTATCTTTTGCAACTCAATAACTTTGATGTTTCCTGGTATTCTATTAATAAAGTTATCTAATCCCTTCTTTATTAGTCCAAGGGCGCCTATAATCACAGGTACAGTTGTAGCTTTCAGGCCCCACATTTTTTCAATTTCAATTTCCAGGTCTTTATATTTAGATAGTTTTTCCATAGTTTTAATAGAGATGTTTCTTTCTGTGGGTACAGACATGTCTATCAATAAACATGTTTTGTTTACTTTGTCCTTAACTACAATATCTGGGCGGTTTGCTGTGATCTCTCTGTCAGTTTGTATAGGCATATCCCATAGGATTGTTACTTGATCGTTCTCAGTGACTGTCGTTGGTTCGTGTTTGTAGTATCTTTCTGTAACGTCTATGTCATAATATTTACAAAGTTTCCAATGAATGTACATCGCTGCTTTGTTATGTCTATGTATATATTCTGTTTTAGCAAGCTCTGGACATCCCGATACAACATGATCGATTGTTTCTAGATGTTGACTGCATATTCTGCACATCGGGTTACAGCCATCTTTAAGAATCTTGTTTCTGTAGTAGTTTGTTTTGATACACTGGTCTTGAGCGGCAATGATGAATCCTTCTGTTTCAGATTTAAGGCCACATCGCACACAATTCTGTGTCATATCCGGGATATTTACTGATTAGCATATTGTCACCAGTTCACTTCGCTACGTCTTGACCTCACGGTCATTCAAAAATTACAGTAAAATCGCTTAAGCTGTTATATTCATCGAGACTAAGTGTATATCAAAACACAGTAAGAACAAAATTGTACAGCGGATAATAAATGTCTAATAGGTAAACTTGCTTTACTTACGTTTGCCTTCAACACAAGTAATGTTTTATATGCGATTTTTTCTATGTCAATTCGTGTTCAAATGGCGGCCAGATGTATGGAATATGCTGATGCGAGAAGTAAAACCATCTCCTATGACTCTCCATTTCCGATAAGAAAAAATTGTACATCGTATTATTCTCCTGTTTATATTGCTCTTTTATATCCACTGTCTGTCTTAGTATTTGTAGCACTCTTTCCAGCGATTTTTGGGGAATTCTTGATTTTGGCCTGTATGTTGTAGCCGACGAAAATACCGATAATCAACCCCAAATATTCTAAAGTTTTGAGACCTTCGTCTTCAGACATTTTGTGATATGGTAGCCAGGCCTTTATTAAATACAGGAAACCCAGCCATTAAGAGCAAGCATTCATTGACATCGACAAAAAATGGGCGAAAAAAGTGATCGGAGGAAAGTCGGAAACTTGAATTTGACCGTGAAAGGCCTGAGTACTAAAATATTTTTTTGGGGCATTTTACACGATTTATTCTATTTTTTTACTGGTTTTAGACATTTTAGTGGATTTATTATTTATAAGATGTATTTTTACCCTTTCCTAAAATGTTTTATTCGTTTTAAATGCGCGAAGCCGTCATGACACAAATTTATGGGCAATTGTGTGCGATGAGATGTTTTTAGCCATTTGTTCGTTTGTGCTTGATCCACATCGTTGTCATTAAGGCGTCGCGGGTACTTTCCATGTAGCGGTTTTTCCTCCCAGTTGTTCTTTAGTTGTTCTTGAGCTTGTTGTTTCGCTTTCACTTTTGTTCTTCGAGCATAATTGGTAGATGGTTCGTTTGCTGAAGTTTTCTCTACGGCTGGTAGATTAAGCTCTCTTCGAAACTTCTTTGCCTCGCGGTGTACAGAAAACAATTTCTTTGCCTTGTCATGCTCGTTAGCTATTTGAAGTAGATTATCTTCTTTGTCATTGAGGTAAGTGCCTAGGCCAATCGTAGTGGTCTTGTAAGAAGTTTCAATTTGAATGAGACCTCTACCGCCTGTTGTTCTTGGCAAGTAGAGTCTATCCACATCGGCCTTCGGGTGGTGCATTTTATTCATCGTTAACAACTTTCTTGTTTTTCTGTCTAAGCACTTGAGTTCTTCCATTTTCCAGTTGATAATGTTATAGCTGTATGTTACGACTGGAACAGCCAGTGTGTTTATAGCATCAATCTTATTGGTAGCGTTCAGTTCTGATTTTAAAACTAAACGTATCCTGCGGTAATATTCTTTACGGATTTTTTCCTTCATCATGGCATGTTGTATACCATTTCCTTCGTTCACACCAAGGTACTTGTACGTTTCTTCTTGGTCCAGACCTTGAATAGTGGTTGTTACATCAAGCTCGATGTTTTCGGCACGTGTTAATTTTCCTTTATTGAATGTTGCTTTTGCACACTTGTCTAGGCCAAACTCCATTCCGATGTCATCACTGTATCCTTTAACTATGGTAAGTAAACCTGTTTGCTCGTCGTTTGTCTTTGTATAGGTCTTTAGATCATCCATATAGAACAGGTGATTGATGACTTTATTACCTGTTCTATATCTGTATCCACTCTCATTCAGTAAATATGATAATGGTGCGAGGGCGATACAGAAAAGCAGAGGCGACAATGAATCGCCTTGGAAGATACCACTGTTAACTTGATATTGATGTTACGTGATGTTATTGTTCCTTTTACATGATTAAGTATAAGTGTTGTATTCCACTTTGTCATGTTGGTCGTGATGAATGATATCATGGTTGGAGATACATGATACATTTGTAAGCATTTCAATATCCAGGTATGAGGAACTGAGTCAAAGGCTTTCTTGTAGTCTATCCACGCTGTGGTGATGTTTTTTTTCTTAGCTTTGACTTCTTCCATTATGGCTTTGTTGATAAGTAGTTGGTCTTTGCACCCATAACTGCCTTTTCTGCATCCCTTTTGCTCAGCTGGTAGTAGGTTATTGTTGATGAAGTGCGTATAAGTCCGAGATGTTAGTATCGATGTTAAGATCTTGTACATCGTCGGTAGGCATGTGATTGGTCGATAATTCTTTGGATTGGCAGTTTCTTCATTTTTTGGTAAGAGGAAGGTCGTACCAGATGTTAGCCACTTCGGACATACGTCAGGATTTCTAATACAATCATTATAAGCATTCGTCAAATCTTTATGTAAGGCTGTTAGATGTTTCAACCAGAAATTGGCAATACCATCTTTTCCTGGTGTTTTCCAGTTACTAGATTGTTTGATGGCTGTCACTGTTTCTTCCAGCGATATTTCTGGCCAGTCTTGCTCAGGTGTTAGTTGATTTGCTCGTTCTATTTGTTTTATCCATTCAGTGTTCTCGTTGTGACTTTTCTTTCTCTCCCATATATTGGACCAAAAAATTTCAACATCTTCTTTTTCAGGTGGTGTTTGAACTCTATCTTCTTTTTCCCGAGATCTCGGTAGAACTTTTTAGTGTTTTCTTTGTATAGCTTGTTATGGTGGTAGAACTTCCGTTTTTTGTCAAGTCGACGAATCCGCTGTGATTTAGTTTGCAGTTGTTGTTTCAGACGTTCTATAGCAATTTGTACGTACATGTATATCGTCTTTGTTCTTAATGTTATGCTTTTTGAAGATAGATTTTCTTTTCTTCTCATTTACGTTGTCTATATTCTTGCTTATTTCACAAAGAATAGATAATTCACTGCGTATGTTGCGAATATCATTTTCAATTTGCTTTCTCCATTTAGGGATCGTTGGCTTATTTTTAGCAGCTTTCTTTCGTATTGTCTTTATGCCAAGAGAATCGATAATTGATGAGGCACTGGCATAGCATAACTCATTGACTTCAGTAATAGTTAGATTATTTCCAAGATCCTGTTTGATCTTTTGAAGAGCTTTGTTTGCTAATTCTATTACTGCTTTGGTGTTCTTGTTGTAATTGTTTACTTTAGGTAACTCAGGTCGCTCATCAATCGCTGTCTCTTTTACAATCTCCCATTTCCTCATGATGTTGGTTATCATTTCTTCCACCTCTTGGTCTTGCTCATCGATGTTTTCTTCATCGTCCTTGATCTGCTTTTGAGTGCGTTCACACTGGGACTTTTTAGCTAGCTATCGAATTGTTTAGCTAGCTATTTACGATAACGCCAGTGTGAACGCATTTTTTTAGCTAGATAGAGATTTGGTCTGTTTTATCAATTATCTCTGTTCACATTGGATATTTTGACCGGAAACCGACAAATTTCAAGCTATGTCGCTACATAGCTTAAAACTGAAAACTAGCTAAAGAGGTGTTGGGTTTGACAGATCTGCCAATAACCAACCCAATAACTGAAGTTAACGTGTCACGAACTCGAGGTTCACATGTCACTTGCGCTAGGGTTTTATTCTCATCGAGATCAAAAAAAGTATTGTGGACGATGCCATGACCATGACCTACGAACTCTCACAATATTATTTTGATTTTGTTTGCGTCGTAGATACGCTAATAATAGCAAAATTAAGCAACGCCGTCTTCTATGTGCGATGTATCGTAATCGCAGTCGTCTTATAAGTTTCGATGTTGACGATAAGGTTGATATAAAAGCAGAAATAAGGGTGAAAATTCTGACTGGATCGTCCATATTGTTATCCCGCCAAAATTTCAAATAAGGACCATAAGACATATTAAATTACGATTGATGACAACTAACTCGTTTAAAAATTAACAATGTGAACGACCTCTGTAGGTTAACTAGATAGAGCGTACGTAGTGATGACAAATGATCAAACGCCTGAATGAGACTATCTAGCTATGTTTCGGTCTAGTGTGAACCCGCTCTTTGTTCAGCTGGCTGATCCTCAGGATTATCCGCTGTTATTACTTCATCTTGTTCGTTGGCGTCATTACGGTCTGACTGAGAGTTACGAAGTGTTTCATTTTGATTATTCGTTATATTGTTTTTAATAGCTTGCAATTCAGTGTCCGTCAGTCGCTTGTTTTTGATAAAGTCACGTCTTGTATTTGCAAGTTTATTAGCATCCATATTAGGTCTTGATAGAGGATTATTTTTGCGCCAGATGTCATAAGCGGCTGTTGTTATTGATGTTGTTGGATGGTTTAGAGCTGTGTAGTAAGCTTCAATCACTTTTTTATACTCTTCCCTTGTCCATTTATTACGAGTTTGAATTAATCTTTGTTGTTGTGCTTGATCAGGGCCTCTTTGAGGAATGTCCTCGGCGTGGTTATCCTTGTCAGCATTTTGGGCAGAGTTTGTTCCAGAAGATGACTTTTCGAACACAGCCTGGTCCCTCGCTATTGAACGCGCTCCTTTTTTATCCGGTTGACGAGCGATACGGGTCATTTTTTCTTTATACATTATTTATTCTTCAAGTCTTCATGCACGAGCACTTGCAATCACATTTGTTGCTCGCGCGGCCCTGACACATCGGGCGTGCGCGTGCACGTTCTGTTTAACGGTAATGTGCGCGCTGGCTCCAGATAAAATGGTTGCGAATCAAACGAGAAATCTAGCTAACGGTCAAAATAATGATTACACATGTAATTATAAAAATTACAATAAAAAGTTTTGATTTTATAAATAAGTTAATGTTATTAGAAAAAATAAGAGAGAATGTAGATCTGTTTGAAACTAACGTGTGTTAAATAAGAACACAAATAAGATCTACGTTAAAATTATGTTAAAATTGCAAACAAATTAAGGACGTTCCTGGGTATTGGTCGCGCGCATCGTTACTGCGCAAGATTGAGCGCGCGCGCTCATTACCGTTGGTCAAATTAATGATAATTTTTCCTTCATTTTTTTCATCTAAGTCCCAATTGTCTTCGATTGAAAAGCAATTGAGTTTATTTTTCTGTAGTTTAAAGTCAATTTGCTACAAAAAGAGCAAATATTAAACGTTTTATGCGGTAAACGGTAAATTATTAGAACCCAGTCTCCGCTCGGTATTCAAGATGGCCAGATTTTTTTTCAACTTTACCGCAAGATATCTCGAAAACAAAGCCGGTGACCCCTATTTTTTTCTTTCGTGAAATGAAGCTCTTTTTCAAGACTACAACATATGTGTAACTCAAAAAAATGACATTACATGAAACGAAGAACAGTACACTTTTGTAAAATAAATCGACCCCTACCTTGGAACGAATCCAGCGACATCGCTTAACTTAAAAGCATCTTTATTTGTAAAGAAAGGCATAAACAATCCTATTATTTCTTGGAAATGGAAGACAACAGTTTATTAATTTTCTTTCCAAATTTTAAAGAGCGTTGATTTCTGTTTTACAACATTTTTATGACTTTATTCTTTGAAAATGGTAGTGTTTAAATACGCGCGTTTTTTTATCAAAATACCCCATTTTCTACGCCTTGTACCTCAAAAACAAAGTCGGTGACCCCCGATTTTTATTTCATTTCTGAAATCCTCATATAATGAAATAGCTTTGTACAAAGTTTCATAAAAATGACATTAGAACTTCATTTACCCAGGAACGTCCTTAAGCCGATGATATTGGAAAGTGTTTTTCCTTTTTAGTCAAAAAAACTAAGAAAATAGAAAATAGAGAATTGATATGAGCTGCAATACTATCCTAGAATATATAATATTTCAGAACAAGTCCTTATTTAAATGAACTTGGTTTGAGATAAACAAATTAATTAAGAAAAAGCAATCTAACAATGTTCAACTAGCTATTTCCTCGCGACTATGAATGACACGATAGTCTTGAAAAAACTATTTGAAATAAAAGGACAAATCAATTTAAATTGATAACAACCTTTAAAATCAATTTTAGGATGCTAGATCCTTAAGATTTGTCCAAAGAGCTATTAAAATTTCAGTAAAAAACGGAGCTCAGAGCGACATAACCTTGAGAGCCTGTTGCACGCGCGTATTATTATTATTATTATTATTATTATTATTATTATTATTATTATTATTATTATTATCAATTTGCTGATGACGCTGCAGTAGTTAGTAGTCTTGAATCAGAAAATCAACATCTTCTAAATCGCTTTGTTCTTTGGTGTAAATGGTCAGACATGTTAATTAGAGTGGACAAATGTTGCACCTTTGGCATTAAAAAAATCATCACTAAATCAGTTCAATATTTACCCAAACTAATCATCAACTATGATCTTGTCCCACGTGTAAAAATGGGCGAATGTTTCAAGTACCTTGGACGTTATTTTGATTTCCAAATGTCAAATGAAAACCACAAGACTGAACTAAGTAATCTGGTTAATAGCCTAATGACAGACATCGACAATAAACCACTACATCCTAAAAATAAACTACTCCTCTACAGTCGTAATGATCTCTCCAAAATCAGCTGGCACTTTACTGTTTGTGACCTCCCTAAAACGTGGGTCATCAAGAACATTGACAACATTGTATCTCACTTTATACGCAAGTGGTTAGATATTTCCGTATCTGGAACTCTCAGTAATGTATTTCTTCCCAGTTCTAAATTTGGTTTAAACATATGCCCACCTTCCGTAAAATTCACTCAATGTCAAACAGTACTTCGCAAGGCCTTGAAAACCTCAAAAAATGCTGACATACGACATCTTTGGAAATCCACAAATGAACACACCAGCATCCAGTACGATATTTTTAAAACAACTAAAGAAGTGATTAAGACTTTCCATTCAGAACAAGAACATAAATTAGATGATGACTTGATATCTCAAGGTTTCTTCTTCATTAATGTCACCAAATACTCCCTATCAAAATTAAATGGCTTATGGTCATCTATGCAATCTAACCTTCCCAAGAATATCTACAACTTTACCATTCGCTACATAAATAACACTCTTCCAACAAGAAAAAACCTTGCAAAATGGGGTATCTCTTCTTCGCCCGATTGTTCATTTTGTCTTTCTCCTGAATCTCTTCTCCACGTTGTCAGTGGATGTCAACACTACCTTGATCGCTTTACATGGCGCCACAATTCCGTCCTAAACCTCATCGCATCATCACTAAAGCCTCTTGACAACATTGCACTATATGTCGACCTTGATGATTATAACAGCCCCACAATTATAACTGGAGAAAGCTATCGTCCTGATTTGATTTTGAAAACGCCTGAAACACTTTATGTACTGGAACTTACAGTTGGATTTGAATCTAACCTTAAAAACAATGCTGAACGAAAAAGGAAAAAAATTGAAATCTAATGAATGATTTAAGTAGTGATTACCAACAAGCTAAATTTATTAATCTTTCAATTAGCTCCCTTGGAGTATTTTCTGATGATTGTTCTACATTTGTTGATTTTCTAGAAAGTTTAGATTTTGATAGTAAACAACAAAAATACGTAATAAGGAAAATGATGAGTATTGCAATTCGATCAACCTATTACATTTTTTGCTGCCGTAATAAAGTCTGGGATAACCCTGACTTAATGAGATTTTAATTAACTTCTACTTGTTTTTGTTGTAAATAATGATGTTTATTAGTGTTGTGTTTTTATTGTGTATTTGTAAGCGATTCAAGTAGCAAATTGTAAATTACCTTTAACAAGTGAGATTTACAATTGTAAATGGAAAAACAAAATAAAGTTTTCATTATTATTATTATTATTTATTCATTTCTCAGCATAAATAACACATTACATTTACATATATGTTTGCTGGTTTACATTTTCAACTCGAGTATTCATCCTGCACCTCAGAGTTGAAGTACCTTTCTTAAAATGTTTGCCGTTCCTAAAATTACAGATTTTTGTATTTCTATTAGACTGATGTTGTTAAGTTCAAGTCTTTTGATGTGATGTTTTAGTTGTTTAGATATTGTTCCTAACGATCCTATTACTATTGGTATAACCATCGTCTTCATTTCCCAAAGTCTTTCAAGTTCGATTCGTAACTTCTGATACTTGTCTATTTTCTCTGCTTCCTTGTCATCAATTCTACAATCCTTCGGTACAGCAATGTCAATCAGTTTAACAATCTTTTCTTTCAAGTCAATCACTACTATATCAGGACGTCTTGCTTCAATCTTCTGGTCTGTATAAATGTTAAAATCCCATAGTATTTTAATGTGCTCATTTTCCATCACTTTCTCTGGTTTATGGTCCCACCAGTTTTCTGCGTCACATGGTATTTCATGTTTTTTACACAGGCTCCAGTGAATTGCTGCTGCGACCTTATTATGTCTTTCCATGTATTCTTTACCTGCCAGAACTTTGCATCCAGCTACAATGTGGTCAACAGTTTCAACTTTCTCCTTACATAGTCGACATAATGGTGACTCGCTTGTCTTGTATTTATTTTTCAGATAATTAGTTGGTAAAGCTTGATCTTGTGCAGCAATTATCATTCCTTCTGTTTCAATTTTGATGTCACCTTTATTCAGCCATAACCAAGTACTTTCCTGGTCCATCTTGTCTATGCAAGCTCTACTATAACTTCCATGCAGAGGTTTACTTTGATACCGTTCAAATCTCTCTTTACGTGTACGTTGTTGGTATTCTTTCCTTGTTTCCTCTGGTTCTTTAATAACTTCTTTGACTATCTTCTTTATCTCCTCATGATTGCTGACATATTCTTTCAGTGCAATCTCTTCTTCTCTAACAGTATCTTCAATACTTTTCAATCCTCTTCCTCCTTCAGTTCGTGGGAGGTACAATCTGTCAACATCATCACGTGGATGGAAACCGCGATGTATAGTAAGTAGTTTTCGTGTCTTGGTGTCAAGATGGTGAAGTTCTTCTTTTGTCCAATTTATTACTCCAGCTGTATATCTTATAACAGGTACTGCATAGGTATTGATAGCAGAAATCTTGTTTCTTCCCGTGGATTTGAGAATGAGCTTTAATCTTCTCTTGTATTCTGATTGGACGTTACTTTTGACATTCTGATGGTAAATATCCTCTTTCTCTAGTACACCAAGATACTTGTATTGTTCATTTTCGTTCAGATTTCTTATCTCCTTTCCATTTGCGAGCTTTAGTCCTTCCTTTATTACAATCTTTCCTCTTTTAAGTCCAACCCTGGCACACTTTTCGATCCCAAATTCCATATATATATCCGTACTGAAGATTCGAACAGTGTGTAAAAGAGATTCAATTTCTTTGTCATTCTTTCCGTAAAGCTTCAGGTCGTCCATGTACAATAGGTGGTTTAATATAATATCATTGGACAGTTTGTAACCTTTCTTTGTGTTGTTTAGTATAGTCGTTAGTGGTATAAGTGATATGACAAATAGTAGTGGTGATAGCGTATCTCCTTGAAATATCCCGCAATTTATGTCACAATGACCACACGATTCTCCATTTACATGTAGTTCTGTTTTCCACTTTGGCATTGCTCTTTTCATAAATTGTATTATTGTAGGATGAGTGTTGACATTTTCAAGTGATGTAATTATCCAACTATGGGGCACAGAATCATATGCTTTTTTATAGTCAACCCATACCATTTCTAAGTTCTTATGTTTTATTTTCGCATTTGTCATGATTGCCTTGTCAATCAAAAGCTGATCTTTAGTACCTCTCGATCCTCGACTACAGCCTTTCTGTTCAGCAGTGAGTATTTGTTGTTCTTCAAGATGATTGTATAAACTATCCGATATGATAGATGTCATCAGCTTCCATAATGTTGATAGACAGGTAATAGGTCTGTAGTTGCTTGGTATAGGCCCTTTCTTTGGATCTTTCATGATAAGCGTTGTTCTACCTTCTGTCATCCATGTTGGTATTTCGTCGTCTGTTTGAAACACTTGCTGTAATTGTTGTGCTATTCTATTGTGTAATCCATGTAGTTTTTTAATCCAATACCCATGAACTTCATCTTTGCCTGGTGCTTTCCAGTTCTTGATCTTTCTAGCTGTCTTTTGTACTCTTTCATTGGTAAATATCAGTTCTTGTTGTTGTTCACTTTCAGTTTGGTCTTTCTTTATATCTCGTAACCATTTTGCTTCGGAGTTATGCGTTTTTTTCTTTGACCATAAGTTGCTCCAGAACCTTTGGATATCTTCCTTGGCTGGTTTTTCATTTCCGTTTACATTCGCATTGCTAGACTCATTGTTAAGTTCATTATAGAGATTTCGTTGATTGGTTTCGAATCTTTTGTTTTGTTAATGGAATTTAATTTTATTTTCATATCTCTGTATTTTCTTGCATGTAGCTATTATTAATTGTCTACATTCTTCTATAACTTGTTTCAATGGGCGATGTTCAAGTTGGTACTTTTTAAACAATGCTGCAATAACTCTCTTGTTTTTTAAACGTCCTTCTTTTAACTCGTCCAGTCTGCTTAAGTCCTTCCTGAGTACTGCTAGTTTGTTTTGCAATCTTCTCTTCCAAGGTGGTATATGGTTTCTACTGTCATTCCTGTTCTTTATAACCACTCCCATTTCTTGAGTTACCACTGTTGCTGTACCATATAAAAGTTCGTTTGTTTCTGTTATGTTAGCTGTATCAATACTAGAGGCTGCTTTGTTTGCTTGTCCAGTGATGTGCTGAAGTTTGAAACTGTACTTTAGCTTTGGAAGTCGTATCCTTGGTTGATCATTATGTTTCATTTTTTCTATTATCTTTCTTCTTATTTCTATTTGATAGTCATTAAGTTCTTCATCAGTATTCGAATGAGCATTATCATTTTGCTGATTTTCCTCATTAATATGAACTTGTTGTTCTTGTGTCACGTTGTTGGTATCTTCTGCATATGTTTCTTGTTGACTATCCCCCGTTGTTTCATGTTGTAGTCCGTCAATTTCCTGAGCTTTTATTTCCAGTTCTTCAAGTTCGATTTTTGTAAACCATTTCTTTCGCAATATGGTGTTCTTTTGCGCAGTCAGTCTCTTCTCATCTAGTTTAATGTTTGGGTATTTTATACTCCATAATTCGAACATTCGTTTTCCAAAGAACCTTCCTTGTGCTTTCGCTCTGTAGAAGCATATCATCACATCTCTGTTTTCTTCTGTAGTCCATCTGCGTCGTCTGGTTGTTCTTGTATTATGTAATTGTGGTTGTTCCAGTTGCCCTTGTTCTGTTGCTTGCCCTGGTTCCTCAGCTTGCACAGTAGCATTACTTGCTTCAGGCGTTTTATCACTCATTCGGGGTTTTTTTTTCACTCTTAATGAGGTTTGGTTATGCGTGCGCTTTCACCAAATGAAGATTGCACGCGCGCGAGCTCTTTCTAAATGATTTACAACGGTCGCGCACGCTCTTTTACGTTTGAAAAAAATTAGCGAAATAAACAAAATAACGGTTTCTAAAATTATACAAAACCTTTGTAAAAAGATTAACGGTTTATAAAATATCCGGAAAATCCTTATGAAGATGTTTTGTTACTCAAAATGTGCTAATTGATGTTCAAAACACAGAGAGATGTTAAATTCTTACAATTGTGAATTGATCTTATTCGTTTTTCAAAGCTAATAAGTATTTCAACTTTTTCTGCTCGATTCGCTTATCAATTCCAACGAAGACTAATTTAGCGTTTAAATCAAAGAAACAAACCAAACTAATCCTAAAATATAATCAAACTGCTAATACTAACCTTACAAATCTGGATCAATAAGCAAATCTAATTCACAATGTAATTTTAAACGTTACAATGATCAAATTTCAAGAGCTCGAAGAAGTGAACCTTCATAGGCTGAGCGCGCGTATTATTATTATTATTATTATTATTATTATTATTATTATTATTATCATTATTATTATTATTATTATTATTATTATTATTATTATTATTATTATTATTATTATTATTATTATTATTATCTTAGAAAATCTTCATCTTGCAAACCCTTGTCTTTTACATACATCCATTCGCATTCTCCGTTTCTGTTACACATGCGTCTCCCGAATTTTGTTTCTGTTTTTTGTTGAAAAATTTCTATAAAATATTAACTTTTCGTTAATTAATATGTATTTGTTGTTCCAAATAGGTTGATTAAGTACCGTTTGTATTGTATCTACTTTAGAGGAACTTGTATATTCAGCCCACGTTGAAAGATTTTGTCTAAAGAAATCAGGAATGTTTTTTGGTATCATTTGTGCATTAAAATTTGTACCTATATTTTCTATTCCGCCGCATTCTTCAACAAAAACCGAGCATAATGAGGCATATATTTTCTTTCTTTAGGACGGTGCCCACTATTGTCAGCGCGCATCGTGTTCTGCGCATTTTGCTGACGAAGTAGCGCGCGCTAGCAAGCTCGAGCACCAAAAATTTGAAAAACGAACATATTTCAAAAGCGATCATTTTCCGCTGGAAATCATTCCAAAACAAACAGTTTTGACAGTTTATCAGCAAACAAAAGCTTTTTCCCGCAAGCTAAATACTTGATCTTTTTGTGACTGGATTTAAAAGGTTATTTTCATGAATAAATGTGCATAACAATCACATCGTTTGAGCTTCAATTTTAACGAACAACACCGGGCGCCATCTTGAAAATACTTTGCGCATTCTCCCACTGTCCAGGGGAGGGCTGGGGATTTTTTGTAATTATCGAAGGAAAGAAGCGTGGAATCAAATTCAAAGCCTTATAGCTCACTAGATCGCCTGGGTACATCATTGTTTTAAAACTGCTACCTATAATTGAGAGTCCAAAGTCAGGTTTTTTTTGGTTTCGTTGAAAAATCATTGAAGGAAGACACTAAATTTTGCAACCATATTTACGGGTTTGGCACTTCCGGTCATGCTTTTGAAGACAAAACCGGCGATTGTATTGTTGATTTTTCAAAACTGACGCTATGGCTTTCCCAAAATATGAGATAAATCTCTTCCTTGAACACAATTGTAGAAAAAAAATGAAATTTCTTGCTCTGGGAATTTATTTGCTCGCGCTTTTCGAATTTTGTAAATTGCACGTTTCTGGCGATTTTTTACTGATTTTCCATTCAAATTATCTATCTTAACTCCCTGGTGACCCCCAACTTTCTAAGCAGATATTGAATGTGCTCCAGTCGTAGAAAAGAGTTAACCACATTTTTGAAAAAAATCATTGATTTTCAATTAGTGGGCACCGTCCTTAATTCTATTTGCTTTTAAAGTTACTAAAAAATCTGGAAGTTTTAAACCTTCTGAATAATCGCCTATAAGTGTATCCTTCTTTTTCTTTGGTTTCCGTCCGTTCCAACGCAATACTCTCTCTGATTGGTTGATACGCCGTTATGGTATATACCGTGTAATTTGATTGGAAGTCAACAATTCTCGCGATTTCTCGTTTTGTCATAAGTCAGTCACAAGAGCAACGACTTGGACCGACTTGTGGAATCAGTGTAAGATTTCAAGCGTTATTGTTGTTCCAAGGTAACAATACCAATATTTTATAATGGTTTTCATATCATTTCGAAAAACAAAATTTTATTTGGTTTGTTTATTACTGATCACTTCTTGTATAACAAGTTTCTGCCTGTTTCTTTTCCTTGATAAACGCTCATCCAAAAGCCTCAATCTTTATAAAAGGTAAGTCAAAATAATAAATGCCTATCCAACCACAACTAAGCCTCTTTTTATTTTACAAAAAAAAGTCATAAGAATCTTAACACATTCAAAATATGATGATCATACAGATCCTCTTTTTAAAGCTACAAATATATAATGCCATGTATGACTTTCACCACAACAGACTACCTAAGTTATTTAATTCATTCTTTATAAAGATTTCCCAAGTGCATAGTTCTAATACAAGACTTGCATCCAAGTCTTCATTCTCCCTTCACAAAGCAAGGACAAATTACGGAAAATTCAATATTCGTTTTAAAGGCGCTGAAGTTTGGAATTCCATTGAAGAAGGTTTTAAATCACTTAGCAAACCGATATTTTCTATTCCGCCGCATTCTTCAACAAAAACCGAGCATAATGAGACATATATTTTCTTTTCTTTGAAAGATTTTATTAGTCTTGAAATCCATTTAATTCTATTTGCTTTTAAAGTTACTGAAATATCTGGAAGTTTTAAACCACCTTCTGAATAATCGCCTGTAAGTGTTTCCTTCTTTTTCTTTGGTTTCCGTCCGTTCCAACGCAATACTCTCTCTGATTGGTTGATACGCCGTTATGGTAAATACCGTGTAATTTGATTGGAAGTCAACGATTCTCGCGATTTCTCGTTTTGTCATAATTCAGTCACAACAGGAACGACTTGGACCGACTTGTGGAATCAGTGTAAGATTTCAAGCGTTATTGTTGTTCCAAGGTAACAATACCAATATTTTATAATGGTTTTCATATCATTTCGAAAAACAATATTTTATTTGGTTTGTTTATTACTGATCGCTTCTTGTATAACAAGTTTCTGCCAGTTTCTTTTCCTTAATAAACGTTCATCCAAAAGCCTCAATCTTTATAAAAGGTAAGTCAAAATAATAAATACCTATCCAACCACAACTAAGCCTCTTTTTATTTTACAAAAGAACGTCATAAGAATCTTAACACATTCAAAATATGATGATCATACAGATCCTCTTTTTAAAGCTACAAATATATTAAAACTTAAGGACCTTATCTCTTAATGCAGTGCCATGTATGACTACCACCACAACAGACTACCTAAATTATTAAATTCATTCTTTATAAAGATTTCCCGCCAAGTGCATAGTTATAATACAAGACTTGCATCCAAGTCTTCATTCTCCCTTCACAAAGCAAGGACAAATTACAGAAAATTCAACATTTGTTTTAAAGGCGCTGAAGTTTGGAATTCCATTGAAGAAGGTTTTAAATCACTTAGCAAACCGCCTTTAAAAAATAGTTTGAAAAATGCTTTGTTAAGAGAGTATGCCCATGATAAATGATATACTACAGAATCGAGAAATATCAAACAACATCGATTCTTAATAATAATCTTAACACATTCAAAATATGATGATCATACAGATCCTCTTTTTAAAGCTACAAATATATTAAAACTTGAGGACCTTATCCATTACTGCAATGCCATGTATGACTACCACCACAACAGACTACCTAAATCATATATTATTCATTCTTTATAAAGATTTCCCAAGGGCATAGTTATAATACAATGAAGCTGATGTTTGGAATTCCATTGAAGAAGGTTTTAAATCACTTAGCAAATAGCCTGCGTAGCGGCTCTCTTGGTGAGGGGAGAGGGGATTTGGGGCAAGGAGGGTGATTGGGGGCTAGGGAAAGGAAACGGAGAGCCTGCACGCAAGCCCTATGTTTTTGTGTCTACGCCTACCTGGCACTTTCACCGAATGTAAACAAACGCTTTGCACTTTTGCGCGTTTTAACATCCGATACAATTTCAACAGCTAAAGTAAATTTGAAAACTTTATTCTTTAAATTTTTGTTTGATAAAAGTTTTGCCAGTTGAAACATGTTGATGATTAAAACTTTTATTTGATGGCATTCAAAATCCAGCAAACAAAGAATGAATGGTTCATTGGGCAAATAATTTCTGGATAGAACAAATCAACAGTGAATTGAACACAATGGTTAATTAAAAGCAAAGTCGAGTTTGACCTCTATATTATTTGTTATTATTTTTTATAAAACACTTTATTATACTTAATAGATTATTAGCTAATTGAAAATATTAATGGCTATATTTATAACGTCGGCGAAGCCGACGAAATCTTCAAGCAAACGACCCATAATAACTTACACAACAAGCAGTAGCTGCTGATGCAGTTTAATTACAACAAAGAATCAAACAAAGAATCTCTTCGCTCAGATGAAAAGTGCTTCAACTTGGGAAGAATTCAAATCACCGATTATTGAGAGTAGACGAATCTTATTCTAGGATACCAATATCGTTCATTGCTTGAACCGCTTCAGAACTACTGCTTCGTTATTATCACAATGCTTGATACTTGTGAAGTTTTGATAAATTCTGCGTTCGCAAAACCATTACATCCGCCAAGTTATGCTTTATATACAGCTTCTTCTTGTTCTTTTGAAAGTCGAAATTTGCAAACGATTATCTGTCGAAAACAGTAACACGCTAGGTCATCTTTTCGCGCTGTCAATCACCCTTCATATTCGACCAATCAGAATTTGCGGCCTCTGGCGACCGTGACACAAAAACATAGGGCTTGCGTGCAGGCTCTCCCTTTCCTTTCCCTCGCCCCCAATCCCCTCCTCGTCTCAAATCTCCTCTCCCCTCCCCAAGAGAGCCGCTACGCAGCCTACTTAGCAAACCGTCTTTCAAAAATAGTTTGAAAAATGCTTTGTTAAGCGAGTATGCCTATGATAAATGATATACTACAGAATCGAGAAATATCAAACAACATCGATTCTTAATAATAATCTTAACACATTCAAAATATGATGATCATGCAGATCCTCTTTTTAAAGCTACAAATATTGTAAAACTTGAGGACATTATCTATTACTGCAATGCCATGTATGACTACCACCACAACAGACTACCTAAATTATTTAATTCATTCTTTAAAAGATTTCCCAAGTTCACTATTCATTTTTTTTTTATATTTGTTTGAGATGTCGGGGGTTTTAATTTTTTTTTATCATATCTTCATAAATTTGTCTCGTTGTGACTTTTTATATTTTCACCATTTTTTGTCCTAATAAAAAAAGAATTTTCAGCATTATTGTTCAGGTTTTTTATTTATTTAATTGTTTATTTAATCGTTTTGCCAAAAATATTGGCAGGCGATAAAGACACAGGGCAAAGCCCCAATTGCTCGTCAATATACCCTAAAAAGTAAGATATAAATTATATCGTACAAAAAAATAAATATACATATAAAGAAGTAATTACAGTTGATGAACTGGAAAAGGAATATGAAAAGCTAGTGTACAATAGGCCAGAAGTAAAGTTAAGGTGGCTGATAATTAAATAATTTGTTATTGAACATATCGTACAGGTGTTGCTTGAATTGATTTATGGGCAGTGTCTTAATATTAGCAGGGAGTGCGTTCCATAATTTAACTGCTCTCGGAAAGTAAGAGTTATTGTAGTAGTTTTGCTTGTGAAAGATAAAGGAAAACGATAGTTATTTACATCATTTTTACGTGTTTTGTATACAGTGTTAAGTGGTAGGGCATATTTGTTTAATTCTATGTCCATAGATCTTGTGTGGAATTTGTAGAACTGAAACAGGTCTGCGATATTTCTTCTGTATTCAAGTGGAAGCATATTAAGAGTTCGTAGTCTTTATAAGCCATGTCTTGGGGATAGTTTAACTACTAAGGGTACCCTTATAAGCCCCTATTCTTGAGCCTGCAATCACAGTCCTGACTAATGGGGTCAGCGGTAAGGGGTGGAAACGTTTCCAAAACTGTCTAAATTAGCAAAATGAGTACTGGAAAACAGGAAAAAAAGGAATATCATATTTTCTCAAAAAAGCATGAGGAATTGACAAAGAGTGGATAATTAGTTTTCGGCAAAAAGAAAAAAAATTATTAAAGAACATGGAACAAGTTAGAGAAAAAGAATGAAATTCTTTTTCTCTCACAGTTAAATACATTGGATAAAAACAAGCCTTTTCAAACAGTAAACAAGCCATGAATAAGGTTGCAATGGCTTTATCTTTAAACATTCTACGGTTTAGTCTGACTATAAAAAATCACATGTTCTTTTCACTAGTGAAAATAACAGGTTTACGAAATTGAGAAATATAGGTATTTTATGAATAATCATATGATAAAAATTATTCTTTAGTATAACTGTGAAAACAGAATATGATTTCTCTGCAACGGAAAATTAGCTTTTAAGCAATTTGCATTAACATAAGAGTGCATTACGAAGACAAAAGCAAAAAATAACTGTAATAATCAGTAATGCAGCTATATATATCAAATGATTATCTACATATATATTTTATGTGGAAAAGTTTGAAATATGTTTACTTGTCAAAAGTAAAGAAGCCTTTGAATAGTTTTTTCCAAAAGTAAGGTTTGACTTATATTCCAGCGAAAACTTAACTAGACTAATTACCGTCTAGCTGTTCAAGAGAGTGATATTCACTAAATTCTTTCCCACTTTTTTACAGATTGCTGCACAACTCCAATAACGATAAGATAAGAAAATTATAAAATACATCTGAAATTAAGTTTTCGCACGTTAAATGCGAATAAAGTTTTGACAAGTCAACAACGTACTACAGTGGCGGTTCTTTATCAATTATAGTGACTTACGATACGGTGAAAAACATTTATAAAGCGCCAACGTTAAAAAGAATGATCTATTAAGAAATAAACCACTGCAAAAACACATTATGCTGCAATCAAAACTGTTTCGCAAATCTTTACAAACTCGGTGAACCGATCAGAGTAGTTTGAAATTCAAAAACAGAAAGACAAAAACATCAAAAACTAAATCGCTCTACTTCATACTAGATCTTATAATACATAGGAAAAAAGTTTTCTCGTAAAAAAAACGAAATTAATTTTCAATCCTCACACGTACTCGAAAGTTGTTATGAACAAAAACAATTTCCATCCAGCTTTTAATAATAATTTGTTGCCAGTCTCTTGATGAGCAAACAAAACAAAATGGCGTATATACTAGTGAAAAATAGAGATCGAAGAAGGCTTGCTGCATGTGGACTAGGGGCGATTTTGCTTATGCACGATTGCGAATTTCGGAAGCGCAGATGGTGGGTCCGTCCTTGGGTGTCAGATGATCCGTACTCCCTTTTTTTATACTACGGTTGCGATATGATTAATGTTTCGTATTCCAAAGACTCTGTCTGGATTGGCGTAAATCCAACAAAATATAAACATATTTATTGCTCCCGATTAATTTTGCTTTAGCCGCCATTTTGTTTTGATTTGGAGACTGATTGTGCGAAGAAACTGGAAACTAATCACATTAATATTTCTTGCCACATTTTCCTTGTTGTCCGTCTACACGAACAAATTTAATCATTGGCAATTTTTCCCTGTCAAGAAAAAATTGTCCATTTTACTCCATCTACACGAGCAATTTTTGTCAAGGAAAAATTGTCAAGGAAAAATTGTCAAGGAAAAATTGTCAAGGAAAAATTGCCCGTGTAAACGCCGCTTTACTGTTACAGCTGGATAACACAAATTTTGTTACTCATATTAAGCTGATAAACGAAATAGTTTTTTCCCCGCTAAAACAGGACTGTTCTTGTGTAATCACCACATACTAAAAGTATTAAGTTCTAGACTTTTAATAATAATAATAAATATGATTTTTGTAGCGCCCTCACTATAAATACTCGACGGCGCTGTTTACAATAAATTGATGAATTAAATAAAATTATAATATTATCTATATTACAATAAAATCATATATTATAAAAAACTGAGTTACTTGAAGAGAAAATAAAAATTATAATATTATCTATATTACAGTAAAATCATATATTATAAAAACTGAGTTACTTGAAGGGAAAATAAAAATTCATGTATCTATAAATTATATCAAAAGTTGTTAACGTTATGTTTATATATAGTATCTTTATATATTTCATAGTTCCTATTTATAGGCCAGTTTGAAAATCAAGGTCTTTAATTCTTTTTTAAATTTTTCTATGTTAAGAATTTTCCTAATATTTGCCAGCAAACTGTTCCATAACACTGGTCCTGATTTTGAAAATGCTCTGTCTCCAAACGTTTTACATCTAGTTCTTGGGACCACCAGCTGATCATCATTTCTGAGGCGGTAGCGTCTCTCCGGTTTCACGTTTATCAGGTCTTTCAGATACAAGGGTGCCATACCATGTAGTACTTTAAACACTAGTAGAATGATCTTGAAGATTATTCGATATTTAATAGGCAGCCAGTGGAGATCTTTAAGCACTGGATATATATGACAGTACTTCGGTAGGCGACAAACCAAACGAGCAGATGCATTTAGAATTTTCTGCAGTCGTTGTTGTTGATACTGTGGGATGTCATGCAGTAAGGCATTACAGTAGTCTAAGTGACACGTCACGAGAGCATGTACCAGGATCTTACAGGTATCATCTGTTAAATATTTCCTAATCTGTCTGAGATTGTACAAACTGTAAAATGCCTTACTACAAACCTTACCAATGTGATCATTCATCGTCATATGTTGGTCAAACCATACGCCAAGGTTTCTCACAGAGGCTACAGGTGTAATCATAGCATCACCTACAGTAACACCTTCAACGTTGATCTTAGCTAGTTGTTGACGAGATCCAATTATTAGAAATTCGGTTTTTGAGTCATTAATCAGAAGACGATTAGACACCATCCAGGTACGTATATCAGCTATACACTCTTCGATAATGTTAACAGCATTCTGTTGCGAGGTGGGCTTAAATGACAAATATAATTGGGTATCGTCGGCGTATGTTTGAATATTCGTTAGGTGTTTAGCAGCCACTTTGAAAAGTCCTGAGGCATAAATTAGGAACAGAACAGGTCCAAGACAACTTCCCTGAGGTAATCCGGATGCTAGCTGGAAATAGTCAGACAAATGTTGCTTAATCAAAATCCTTTGCTGTCTCGAAACTAAGTAGGATTCAAACCACTTCTTGACCACGCCAGCTATGCCAAAGTCGTTTTCCAAGATGTCTAACATTAGACTATGATCGATGGTATCAAAGGCAGCACTAAGGTCTAGTAGTATAAGGAAAGTAATTATTTTTTGTTCTCTGAAACAAAAGTTAATACCTGGTCAACTAATTAGTTCTGGTGGCAATCAAAAAAACATTAGTAAATAACATCAAAAATTCAAATTGTTAATCTAGGCAATAAATACTGAGAATATGTGACTATCATATCATTCCATTTCAACTTCTGACAACGATGGCTGCATTAAAGCACTTCCCCTGTTTTTGCAAATTGAAAAACAATCTTGAACTGTTCAAGTCACAGAGTGATAAAGAATACATCAGATGTAAAGAAAGAACATGTGTTTTTTTTACAAGGGCGACTGAGTTTGATGAATACATAAAAAACTTTACAGAAAACGTACTAGATGAATACAAGAAAGACTATCCAACATGTTTGCATGGAGAACCAGCAACACTGTTTATTTCCAAGAGCAAGAAAAATCCCAATAGAGGATATTTTAAGTGTGGTGTAAAAGACGATAAATGTGATTACTTTCAATGGTGCGACAGTTCTCAAAAGAAAGTCGCTAACAAGAAAACCACACCTTACTGCAAATATTGTAAAAGAAACAAGAAAAGGGTTTCTAATGAAAACGCATGAAGAAAGAAAACATTGAACACTTGGTGAATGGTGAAAATACAATATTATTGTACTTGGTTATTGTAACTTGTAATTTACAATTCTGGGGCCGGTTGCTCAAAGCTCGATTTGTGCTAATCCAGGGTTAACTCTATAGGTTTTCTTAAAAGTTAATCCAGGATTAGTGCTAATCGATCTTTGAACAACCCAGCCCTGTTCAATACTGACGTGTTGAATTATAAAACTTTTTCGGTTTAAAATAATTCTCGAAGCCTAAAACAAATGTGCTATACATATTTTTTTTCTCTTAGAATGTACATTTTAGATTCTTTATTTATATTTTAGATTCTTTATTTGAATTGATTTTGAATTTGAATTGAATACTAGGATTATGTATGAACATGCATAAACCTGTTAGCACTTCACACATCCATGCATGAAATACATAAGTTATCTATTGATCGTATTCATACATACTCAATCGTCCTTGTCTGTTCACCTGGGAGAGTTTCTTCAAGAGTTCCAAATCAAGTTGTTGTTTTATTCCCTACATCGATGGTGGTAGAACCGTGGTCAGATACTCACTAGTCTTCTGTAACTTTGGGATGAGTTCTATTCCAAAATATAACTTCATGGTCCTTGAAACTCATGAAAAGTTCTCAAGTCCTGAGAGAGATCCGCGAAAAGCGTATTTCATGCAGAAAATTTGATTTTCCCATGTCAATACAAGCTACAACCAAACATTTGCTTTAAGTAGCCGTACTCAAGTCATATCATTTGTACTAATACATTTACACTTTATTACTTGTATTTTACTTTTTACCAATAAAACCATTGTAACCTTATTCATGGCTCGTTTACTGTTTGAAAAGGCTTGTTTTTATCCAATTTATTTTACTGTGGGAGAAAAAGAATTTAATTCTTTTTCTCTAACTTGTTCCATGTTCTTTAATGTTTTTTTTTTCTTTTTGCCGAAAACTAATTATCCACTTTTTTTCAATTCCTCATGCTTTTATGAGAAAATATGATATTCCTTTTTTTCCTGTTTTCCAGTACTCATTTTGCTAATTTAGACAGTTTTGAAAAAGTTTTCACCCCTTACCGCTGACCCCATTAGTCAGGACTGTGATTGCAGGCTCAAGAATCGGGGCTTATAAGGGTACCCTTAGTAGTAGTTTAGTATGAACTTTGTAGCTCTTCTTTGTAGATTTTCTATTAGTCGACGATGTTTCACAGTATAGGGCGACCATAGGCTTGTACAGTATTCTAATTTAGGACGAACTAAGGAACAGTATAGTAGTTTCTGGTAGATGGGTCCGAGATGTCTCGACCACATACCCGCTGACCAAACCAAGGGTTCTATTAGCTTTGTTGGTAATACTACTTCCGATTGATGCTGTTTTATTATTTTTTCCATTCCTTTGGTATATTGCATGTATTATTCCAGCCCATCTTAGAAAATCTTTATCTTGCAAACCCTTGTCTTTTACATACATCCATTCGCATTCTCCGTTTCTGTTACACATGTCTCCAATTTTGTCTGTAAAGTGCCCTCATTTGTGCATGAGCAGACTGCTCACCTGCACATCTCAATCGCAGGGACATCGGAATATGAAAACGTTTTTTTTTTTTTTTTTTTGTAAATAATGACAAAAATGTCCTTGTGTCCCTGCCATTGAGATGTGCAGGTGAGCAGTCTGCTCATGCGCAAATGAGGGTACTTTATAGACCCTACTCATCTGCACATCTCAATCGCAGGGACATCAGATTATGAAAACTTTTTTTTTCTTGTTGTAAATAATGACAAAAATGTCCTTGTGTCCCTGCCATTGAGATATGTCAAAAATCTGATCGTCTTTAAGTAACCAAAGTATTATCTAAACAATAGGTTACCTGCTAGTCAGTCAACAAAGACTAACTGGCAGACATAAGTCAATAATAGTTCAATAGATCTTGTTTTGTGGGATTCCTGTGGTTTTCATTATATACATTAAGTATCTAAAAATATAGTTATGATCTAAAACTCTTAAAATAGATCCCTGTATTAAAATTACGTCATATGAATGACATCAATTTTAAAAATAGGATTACATCATCATACAAAAATACCGATGAGCTCATCAAAAATTCGGCGGGGGGAAAAAAACGCGCGAAAATGATGTCATCTTAAAAATTGAAAAGGGGGATTTATGAAAACAATATATCTATTCAATTGGCATTGATTCTATCTAAAAATAGGCATGATGTCATCGTAGACAGTGTCCTACTACTAATGTCATATGTGTTATTGAGTAAAGAAGGTTCGGAGCAAATCGCGTAGTCATTTCCAACTAATGGGAATTCGATCAGGAGTTACAGCTAGAGTATCTTGACGACGAAAACAGCTTTATTGAATTAAGGCTGGTTCCTACTATTGTCATTGCGCATCAAGTAATGTGCATGTTGATTTGAAAACGCTTTAAATGGTCTATCCTGATTTCTATGAAAAACCGTCCAGAAACAAGCAAATTTAGCACTCATCCAGCTTCAAAAGCGACTGTTATGTAATCACTGAACCTCAGCAATCTTTCCCGATGCGCCATCTTGAAAATCTCCCACAATGCATTGTTATTCCATCTGCTGTCAGGGGAGAGGCAGGGATTTTTGTGAACTTTCCCTCCATTTAATATATATGAAATAGTGAAATTTATTAAAAGACAGATTTTTAATGTCTTCTAATTTTCTCTCATGATGTCTACTCACTAGAGCAAAACGTGTTTTACTTATAAAAATTGCTGCTCGCTTTCCATGTGGAACGTGTTTCTCCCATCTTGTGTATCGTGTTTCGCAAACATGCGCATGCGCGATCGTAAAATAAATTGAAAATGACAATTTAAGGTTATTTTTCTCTTTTATTCTTTCCTTCTCTCTATCTCTCTCTCTCTTTTTTCTTATTTTTGCATTGTTGCAAGTTTTGCAAACTTCCCTCCTCTACAGTACACAAAATAACCTTTTTTCAGGTAACATTTGTACAGCTCTATTGAATTGAGCATACACATGTTATCACTGATTTATAATAGATTTTTGGCAAATCAGTCTAGCGCAAAACAAGCGAACGTTTGGTAGTCGTACTATGCAAATTGATTTATATATATACATATATATATACATATATATATATATATATATATATATATATATATATATATATATATATATATATATATATATATATATATATATATATATATATAAATTATATATATATATATATATATATATATATATATATATATATACACTCGTTTGCAAGAACGTTGTAGTATACATTTATACATTTATACAAATATCTAATGAGATGCAAAAGGCAAAAGAAGCCGTTTTTACACACGAAACCAACTGTTTTATAATCTGTACGATAAAATAAACAGGAAAAATATTTTTCGACTTTCGTTGAATGAATCAAACAATAAATAAAGCGAGTTTTCTGTTTTGCATATCATTAAATATACTGAATAAATTAGGTATTTGTATAAATGTATACTACAACGTTCTTGCAAACGAGTGTATATATATATATATATATATATATATATATATAAATGTCATTGACAGGCACAAATACAATACCAAGAAAGTATGAGATAAGAGAGCTTATCCCCGGACCCCATCATGGGCTCTACTCGCCGTGCTATTTTTAGAAACTTGTTAACAATCTCCGCACTTTTGTCTTGAGATGTTTTGAAGATGCGACCGCGCCTCCTGCATGCAATTTGACAATCACGTTCTGTTCCCGAAATAACTTCAGTTTAAAAATAGAATGAAAAGATCTCCTGATGAGGGTAAAGTCCAATACGGGGGATAAGCTCTCTTATCTCATACTCTCTTGACAATACACATGTTCCTTCTAGCAACTCACTCGTATTGCCTTCAGCCCGTAAAAACTATGGGACTGTTCAACATTAGATTTTCTGGCCCTAAACTTTGGAACTCTATTGATGGATAACTCCATCAGGGATTTGAGTACTTGCTCAGCTCTTTTAAACGAAAATTCAAAGAACTTTTAATTGATCTTTATTAATTTGACTTTAATAACTATTCTAGTACTTTTCACTTTGCTGCCGTTTCTTTACTATTACTATTTGATTATTACTCCTATCCATTTTTTCCTTCTTTGTTTGTTTCTTTGTTTTCATACGTAATATGTATAGCTTACTAAGTCTGGTCATCTGTCTTTGCCTAGCTCATATGCACAATCACCGTTCACTTTTCGAGTTTATTTTATTATTAAAATCACGCGTTGTTTATTTCCATTACGTCACATAAAAAAAATTCGTCAAGTTTGAGATGTGCTTTGCTATTAACTTAATTGGTTTTCAAATGGACATCAATTTCAAGAGTAGCTGTATATTCAATACGTAATATATAATAACGTAATATGTAACGCAACTTCTTTTTGCAGAAAAGACGATGGTACAAGGGAAAGTACCACGACACAGTGCAGCCCCCATGAAATAATAATGTTCCTTAAACCACACAAGACCGGTACTACTACGATCAATAACATCTTAAACCGATTTGGAAATAAAAGAAATTTATCGTTTGTTCTTCCAACAAATCAAATCTCGTTCGAATGGCCGGATCGTTTTAGGACGAACACAATGATTCCGTTATATGGTAAGCCGCATATTCTTTGCAACCATGTGAGATACAGTAGACCATCACTGCATCATATATTCCCTAAAGAATCTAGCAAATATATCACGATACTTCGCGAACCAGTAAAACAGTACGAATCTATTTTCATGTTCATGAAACTCTGGGAAGTGCTGAAAATCGATGGACAAGGTGACCATGTACTGATTTTAGACAAGTATTTACAAAATGTCACAAATGTGAAGTCAGCAAGATTGGACGAAAAATTGGCCTCGAGATTGCTACGAAATCCAATGCTGTTTGATCTAGGGCTAGATTTTCGTTATTACCAAGACCTCCACGCAGTAAGGAATTATATTAAGTTTTTAGAGAATGAATTTGATTTGGTTATGATAATGGAATACTTTGATGAATCTGTTGTACTTTTGAAGAGGTTGCTTTGTTGGGAGTTCGACGATATTGTATTCTTCAAACTGAACGAACGATTAGAAAAAGATAAAAGAAACTTCAACGAGAGAATAGAACATAATATACGAAGTTGGAATCAAGCTGATGTTATGCTCTATGAACATTTTAACAAAACGTTCTGGAAAAAAATTGCTGAACAAGGACCCGCTTTCTACGAGGATTTGTCGCAATTTCGTAAAAAGCAAAATGAGATCTTCAACTTGTGTGTTGAGTCCACTGCAACTTTTGAGTCTTACACGAAAAAATACGTCAAGGGATATAGCATTAAACAAAACCTTTCATCTGAAACATTTACGTATTGCACAAATATCATAAAAGGAGAGCTCCAGTTTCTGGCGGAAAATATTGCAATTCAGAAGAGGCGACAGGAATTAATTGATCACCCCGGAGAGTTTAAGGATATTTTTGATAAGGAGAATGATTGGGATAAAAGCAAGGATTTGCATCATCGTCCAATCCTTTCACCTAAAAATGACACCAAAGCTGATATGCATATATCTTCAGAAAAGAAAGAAAGGTAATTGGGGTAATATAAAAGTGACTTTTCAACTCTTATCATTAGGAGGAATATCGGACAAGATGGCGTCGAGCATGCGCAATAAGGACAGTAATGGAGGATACATTTCTCAAAGAATTGTATAAGAGATAAGACTTTTCCAAAAAAATAACTTAAAGTCTATGACAATTGTCCAAGCTCCGCATCAAATCATTATCGTCTGAATATCTTGTTTATATTCTTTAAACGATAAATAATGCCGTTTTAAATCCGAGGTTCCTCAGCGTTTTCGTTTTGATACACACTCTGCACTATAAATTGCCTACATTTTCTACAAATACTACTATAGCCTTGATGATTTGAAGTCGAAAAAATATGCCAAAATAGTTAACAACCACTTGAGGTCCGCATTGATAAAGCCAAATGACGTTTTTTGTTCATCAATTCTACTCCTTAAATTTCACAAACAATCCCTTAAAAAAGGTTCCCAAAGCAAGAAAAGATTGCCATAATTCAGGTGCAAACATCATACACGCTGTCCTCTTAGTCTATCTATATTGAATTAATTATAAACGTGCGACCGCTGTCAAAATACCGTGGGCTAAAAATGTTCCATATTTCCGGCTCCAAATGTTCTCTTCGGGCTTCCTTTTTAACGTTAATATTGAAAACCCTCACCCTATTGTATCTCTTCTCTATCCAAAACAGAATAAACATTTCTTGATATTCTTACAGAAATTGTCCCAATGGAGAACCCTGTTTTTTAAGCGCAATGAGCTTTTTAAATGCCCAGATAAGAACTTTATTTATTATTATTATATGCAGTACTTAAACGTCAAATTATCTGACTCCCATAGGGCGCAAAACGTAGCCCGTGGGGCCTAAAGAAAACTATCTACTAATGTAATCTAACAAAATAATAAAATGGTTACTGTCGTTCGTTGGAGTTCCTGTGTAATTTTCATATTTTGGGGTTTCCTGTCCTTCTACACCAAATTCAAAATGGCTGCCAATTTGGTAAAGTTGTTCACTGAAATCTCTGCAAGTTTTCATCAATTTCATGCCGAGAATTTTGGCCGTAAATAGTAGAAAATAACCAAAAAAGAGTCCATTGTCACTTCCAAATAAGGTAAGATGACCAAATATGGTTGTGGATGCGAACGACAGTTTTCTTAAGATGATTGTTTGATATCTGATTTCCGTTATTAATAGTGTTCGATGTATAAAAAATACCCGGGGGGGTGTGGACTCCGGGGATAAACGATAGGGGATGCTCGTCGGAATTTTTCAAACATACCCCTAAAAGATACCAAACCTATTTTTCAAAAGGGCGTGACTTCAAAAGTTTTTCATCCCTAAAAGATACCAAAATCATGAGTTTCAATGGCTTTCACGCAACCCCTAAAAGAAACCAAAAAGGGAGAATTTGGAAAAATTCATATTTTTAAACCCTAAAAGATACCAAATCGTCGATTTTTACCCCTAAAAGATACGACGAGCATCCCGATCGTTTATCCTCGGAGTCCCTCCCGTGAAAAAATAATGTAAATAATTTAGATATTGTTCAAAAAAATCACTGGAAAACGTTACTTTGGTGATTAGATGTTGCTCAACCATGAAAATTGATATTTAGGTAACATTTGTGACTGGTTTCTTGGACTTTTTGGGCGTGATTTAGTAATCAGTTAATTCTATTTTCTGTTTGATTCCTTGTTTGCTCGAGAGCCAATCAGAATCCGATAAAAATTCCGTTTCCCCTGTGACTTATGTTTCTCGGCGCTGGCCAAGAGAAACGAAGGCTCGGGGTGTTATGTTATAGAATTTAATAATCGCGCATTGATCTTTTAATGAATAAAGTTACATGAACTTTTCTTACAAGAAATGATATCGATTCCGCTAGCTGATTTATATCTAATGATTAACTCCTTAGAGCTTCTACAAGAATAGTGAGTAAATCTCCGACTCAAATTCCGATTTACCGAAGTGTTGCTTATTCTACACCGTTTCACACGCTCTGAAATTTACAACGTGGGTTATATTAAATCATAACTTACAGCTATCACGTGATCAATTTTTTAACTTCACAACAGGGTACGACATTGTATTCCTTTTCCAAGGTGGTCAGGACCTTTAAACGACCATCAAAACTTTCGAACAGTACCAACATTTTATCATATCATTTTGAAAATTTTATAACTC
Organism: Diadumene lineata; assembly: GCA_918843875.1. Lineage (NCBI taxonomy): Eukaryota > Metazoa > Cnidaria > Anthozoa > Actiniaria > Diadumenidae > Diadumene > Diadumene lineata. The sequence continues at coordinate 5,006,248 of OU974079.1, forward strand.
GGGGTGAAAGCGCGAGTGGAGTTTTCAGCATTGTTCGTCATCGTGGTCGCAGAATTGCCCCCGCATGCGCAGTATTGTCAAATTTCTCCGCATGCATCAAAATAAAAAAGATCATATCAAATACAAATTGCTCACATAAAATTCAAGTAGCTCACATCAAATCAAAATAGCTCGCATCAAATTCAAATACCTCACATCAAATTAAAATATCCCACATCAAATTCAAATAGCTCACATCAAATTCAAATACCTCACATCAAATTCAAATATCCCACATCAAATTCAAATAGCTCACATCAAATAAAAATATCCCACATCAAATTCAAATAGCTCACATCAAATTAAAATATTCCATATCAAATTCAAATAGCTCAAATCAAATTGAAATAGCTCACATCAAATTAAAATATCCCATATCAAATTCAAATAGCTCACATCAAATTCAAATAGCTCACATCAAATTAAAATATCCCACATCAAATTCAAATAGCTCCGCCATCAAATTAAAATTCACGATTAAAAAGATGCCGGTCAGCAGTCTTACTCAATTCTTTGGTAGGTCCGTTATACATGATACATTATAGTGGATCCACAGTCAGTCAGTATCCGTCTTTCAAGGAACCGGTCACTGGAGAACTTCTGTGCAAAGAATCTAGTAAGTACGCTGACATGATGAGACCAAGATAACTTGTCATCTAAGATTAATCCTAAACAGCGTGTTTTGTTTACTTGTTTGATGGTAGACGAGCAATATCGAACGGCTTGTTTCGGCACCTATCAAGTAGTTTCTAGTTAACAGCATGTGTTCACACTTTTCGGGATGAGGTGTCATTTTATTAACTGCGCACCAAAGGAGATGCATGCGGAGGAGTCTAGGCCTTTTCGGCTTCGTATGAAAATTGCCCATTTTACAACACGTGAGTCTTTAATAGGGAATAGTTCTTTTATAAAAAATGTGTCGAAATATTTACACCTGAAAGAATCATTTCCCAAGAGTGACATCACATGGTCTAAAATGGGAAAATAAACATGGAAGCGAATAAGGTTAATTACACAACAATAAAAACTGTTTTTTTTTTTACGTATCACTGTGCTAGGTTACTGCAAGATACACACGCCATCATGTCACGCAACACAAGAGCGAGGGAAAGCTTAATTTTCGAGAAAAAAAATGCACAAAAACACCTTTTTGGATAGATTTAAATAAGCAGTTCCTTTCTGTAAAATATGTAATATATATTTCTTTTAAATTTCATTTCTTTGCTGTTTTAGTTTGTTTTTCTTTTTTAAGGTAATTCCTTAGTTTTGCACTGCGTACTCTCAATGGGGTTAAGCGTCAACCGTCAAACGGCCTAAATTTTAACCGTCAAGCGTCAAACGAAAGAAATTTTAACCGTCAAGCGTCAAAAAAGATAACCGTCAAGGCTGATATTTTCACTTGTCGAACCAAACGTGTATACTAGTATCAAGTATTCAAAGAAATTATATCTATAATCGGTTAGTTATAAATGTGACAAACCGGCAATAAACTGAGAAAAAGGTCATTCAACTACATAAGTGAATTTGTGCATCTCGGGTTTAGCTTTCAGCAGATTCCTGGTCAAGGGACGTGCTGGTCGGATATTCTAAAACCTCACTGACAAGGTCAATCAGTTCATATGACACCCGGAGTGGGACTCTCATTCTTGACTCTCATATATAGAATTGGCGGGGATGCTCGTCGTACCTTTCAAAATCGGAGATCTGGTACCTTTCAGGGTCTCTTAGAGATTTTCAGACACTCAGAATTGAAGATTTTACCTTTTAGGATATTCACAGATATTCAAAAAACAAGGTCTCGATTTTAGCACCATTTTATCTGATTGTTCGTTTTTAAGGTAGTTCGGGACTCTTGCTACTGCGCATCCTGCTCGCGCATGTGAAATCAAATAAAATTTCTCGTGCGATTCTGAAAAAAAAATTTGCGTAAAACATCATAGCATTACATACGGGCCTCAAAAGCAACTAGTGCTTATTCCATCGCGTCCAAAACATATTGAAATCATCTTATTTTCCGCGCGGTTTTTGCTTATAGCTTTAAACTTAGCACAGTGACACCCAATTATTTTTCCATTTTTATATTTGGCATAAAACAGCGTTAAAATTTTGAAATAAAAAATACATGGTCTTCGAGAGTAAAACATTGTAATTTTGACTTTTTTGTTATAAAGTGTGCAAAAAATTAATGAAGCTGTTCATTTAAATTTAGGTAAATTATCTCAGTCGATGTCTTTTCCAAGGAATAAATTCACGAGAACTATAGCGAAGGGAGCATTTTGTCAGACTCTTATAGCAGATTTTTGAAAAACTTTCAAATTTGTTCGCAAGAATATTACTTTCAACAAATTTGATGTTACTTCTTTTAGTTGAAATGGAGCAAAATTGGGCCTATTACCACCCCCACAGTTCCAAAACAACCATGGTGACCCCTATTTGTTATTTCATTTTTGTTTTTCATGTGTCAGTCCTTATGTAGAAAAAGTTTTAAAAAATTCTATCGGCGGGAAGTGTGGATCCCGAACTAGCTTAAGTTGGTATCTTTTAGGGGTAAAAATCATGTATTGCTACGCCCTTCTGGATAGAACTTTATAACTTTTTACAACCCCTGTCCTATTCCGGTCGGAGTCTGCCGCCACCCCTCGAGATATCACACGCCATGTTTATCAGGTTGCAAGATAGTCTATAAATTGTTGCCCGTCGCGAGCGAGATCTCGTCTTTAAAATGAGTATTGATGAATATGAAATTTATTGTGATGATACGGACAGAGATGTCGGAGTATTAGCCTGTCGCGAGGCCACCTCCCCTGCCGGAGAAGGCCTGGTACTCAGCCTTATATCGATGAGCCTGAGGCTAATTCTATAATCACACGCTTTGAAAAAATAATGATAATTTAAAAAATTAAAGCAGCGACGCGTTATATGATTGCAAATATATTGTAAATATTATAGTATCCGGATACTAGAGAAAAATCACTTTACTGACGTGAATTCAGTCTGAATTAGCGGTTATTTAGAATTTTATTTATAAATTAAGTATTAAAAACTTGCCATATTAATATTCAACCATGTAACTTAACCGTCAGGTACTATGATTTACCGTCAACCGTCAAAATGCCAGAAATTTAGTCGTCAACCGTCAAAATGACGATTTTTTAGCCGTCAACCGTCAAAGCTACACCCCCATTGAGACCCTCAGTACTGCGCATATTTTGAATTTTAGAGTAATACACTTCTTATCATCAATAGATACAGAGTTATGTATAAGAAACACTTTAATGTAAAAATACGAACAATTTTCACATTTTCAAGCGAAAAATTACGAATTTCTTTAAACTCGCCCCAGTCCATACTCGGAAAAGCCTTGATATTATTGAATTTTGAGGATATTTCTCAAAATATCTCGTAAACCAATACGGGCACCTATCTTTTTTATTTCATAGTGTCATTTGAAAGCATGTTTTTCAAAACATATATGATCGATGACAAAATTCTATGGCTAGATTTTTCGATATTTCGAAAAGTGTTTCGTTCAAAGCATCGATGAAGCCCCTAAAAATTCGAACATTTTGTTAATTTTTGCTTTATTTCTCTTCGCTGTTGAATTTTAATGCAACATTCAAAATATTTTGTATAGACCAAGCTCAGTAAAGGGATACTTTTATGAATGATGCCCATTTTCGAATGTTAGACGCTAAATTGACAAAAGTGAGCATACTTTAAAAAATTTTCTTGCAAAATCCAATAATGTGACCCCATTATTTTATTTTAGATTTTTGATGAAAAACTCAAAATGTTTTACTGTAGAAAGTTTAATCAAAATTCTATGGCTAGTTCTATTACTACGGAATTACCTTAATTGGTTTTTGCTCAACATAAATCAACATAAATATAATCAATAATCAACATTCGTTTTTGATTGGTAAGAGAAAGTGAACCAAATCAAATTCACTTCGTCTTCAGCACTTTTCGATTACGTAACGAAGGCATTTTGACTTGGAGTGATCCCGCGCTAATAAGTAAGTCCCTTTCTGATAAAGAAGTTCACTGACTCCGATGATGACTACCGCACAGGTAGTTGAAACGTCAGTCACACAAAACAGTCCTTCTAGAGACTACTTTCACGCGGAAGATCATGATAATTTTGTAATTAGTAATTAGTTTCAGCGCATTTACTGTTTGCACTCACTTAATTAATTTTCCTTTTGTAAGTTCAGTAATGATACTAAAATATAAGAAGACAATATACATCGATTTATTTGCATTTTAGCGCCATTGTTTGAAGAATGAATGCAAGTAGCATCAACCGCGTACTTCGCTCAGTCGAATCCTTTCCATGGATTTAGACCTGTAAGGGGAAACGATTAGGTAGATTTTTTAACATGACTTTTCTTCTTCTTCTTCTTCTTCTCACTTCCTTGAAAACCCTTATAGGATGTAACATGTCTAGGCCGTTCAGCTGGCTTCACTGTTTTGGGCTGCCTGTTTTGGATAGAGAAGAGAGACAATATGGTGAGTTTTTTCAATATAACCGTTAAAAAGAAAGCTCGAAGGGAGAAAATAAGAGTTGTTTTATGTTATCCCCATTACCTTTCTTTCTTCTCTGCAGATATATGCATATCAGCTTTGGTGTCATTTGTAGGTGAAAGAATCGGAACATGAAGCAAATCCTTGTTTTTATCCCAATCATTCTCCTTATCAAAAATATCCTGAAACTCTCCGGGGTGATCAATTAATTCCTGTCGCCTCTTCTGAATTACAATATTTTCCTCCATAAACGGAAGCTCTCCTTTTACAATATTTGTACAATACGTGAATGTTTGAGATGAAAGATTACGTTTAATGCGGTATCCCTTGACGTATTTTCCTGTGTAAGCCTTCGAAGTTGCTAAGGACTCGACACACAAGTTGAAGATCTCATTTTGCTTCTTACGAAATTGCGCTAAATCCTCGTAGAAAGCTGGTCCTTGTTCAGCAATTTTCTCCCAGAACGTTTTGTTAAAATGTTCATAGAGCATAACATCAGCTTGATTCCAACTTCGTATATTATGTTCTATTCTCTCGTTGAAGTTTCTTTTATCTTTTTCTAATCGTTCGTTCAGTTTGAAGAATACAATATCTTCGAACTCCCAACAAAGCAACCTCTTCAAAAGTACAACAGATTCATCAAAGTATTCCATTATCATAACCAAATCAAATTCTTTGTCTAAAAACTTAATATAATTTCTTACTGCGTGGAGGTCTTGGTAATAACGAAAATCTAGCCCTAAATCAAACAGCATTGGATTTCGTAGCAATCTCGAGGCCAATTTTCCATCTAATCTTGCTGACTTCACATCTGTGGCATTCTGTAAATACTTGTCTAAAATCAGTACATAGTCACCTTGTCCATCGATTTTCAGCCCTTCCCAGAGTTTCATGAACATGAAAATAGATTCGTACTGTTTCACTGGTTCGCGAAGTATCGTGATATATTTGCTAGATTCTTTAGGGAATATATGATGCAGTGATGGTCTACTGTATCTCGCATGGTTGCAAAGAATATGCGGCTTACCATATAACGGAATCATTGTGTTCGTCCTAAAACGATGCGGCCATGCGAACGAGATCTGATTTGTAGGAAGAGCAAACGATAAATTTCTTTTATTTCCAAAGCGGTTTAAGATGTTTGTAATTGTGCTACTGCCAGTCTTGTGTGTTTTAAGGAACATTATTATTTCATGGGGCTTGCACTGGGTCGTCGTACTTGTCCCTTTACCCAAATCCTGATCTGTGCTTAGGTTGCTTTCTATTATGATGATTTTATCACCTTCGTCTTGTCTGAAAAAGAAGTTGTTATATAAAATTAAGTATCGAATGTATATTATGGAAGTATATCGAAAAAGAGTCAGACAGATAAATAGATAAATCAACAATCAAAGAAGCAAACATATAAACGGATATTTGTTTACAATATTTTGCTCATTACTCGTGCCCAGGCCTCTGGCACGAGTATTAATCTGCAGAGAGTTTCTTATTATTATTATTATTATTATTATTATTATTATTATTATTATTTTTCCGCTGTTAGAAGTTTAGACAAGTTCAGACACGTTCCATCAGGTCTGATTAAATTGACTAACAAAGAAAGAAATTTCTATGGACGGACCACGGGCTCGAACCTGGGACCATAGCATTCTCAAGCTGCGCCTTACCCGACTTGCCATCGAGCCAAACACGTTGTTGGTGAGATCCATTAAGCTATATATACGTAGTACGAGTTCAAGTGTCCGAACGGCCAATCTCTTTTTTGGTTCTTTTTTTTTTTTATGCTTTTTTTTTATTCTTAAGTAATCTTTCTTTTGCAATTTTATCAGGTTTTTTTTAATAAACAATTTTTTAAATAATTAAAACGAATTGCTTCCAGGTCGTATCAAAAGGGCTAAACAAATAATTAAAACGAATGCTTCCATGTCGCATCAAAACGGCTAAATAAAACTTAATTGAAGGAAAAACAATTCGTGGAATTGTTGAGAAGAATCATTAGAAGTGAACAAGATCAAAAAGTAGCAAAAAATCCATTGCGAAAGTGAGAATTTTCGAGCTTGTAGACGTGACATATCGAAGTTCGCTCACTCGACTTGAACGATTGTTTAGCGATGTGTATTAACAAAAGCGAAAAAAGACAAATATTTCAAAAGGATCTTTTGGTATCTTACCCAAAGGAGACTATTTGGTAACTTTTCAAGTCTAAAAGGATCTCTTTTTTGGCTGAACTTTGCGAAATTGAGAGAAACATAACAAGACTAACAAAGGGCAAACAACGAATAATACTTAATGATGTCCATTCGCTATGGTCCACGCTTCAACTGATTGGAAAATCTGCCCAATTTTGAAAGCAAAAGGGAAAATTTGCAGTATTTTTTCGTGAACAATTGAAGTAAAGTGCAATTTATTGAAATCTTGTTTATTGGAGTATTTTTTGCCGTTAAAGAAGAGGTGGTATGGATGATAGTTTCCTGCCTTCTAGTAGGGGAAAAAAATAGAAATCGTGAATGAAAAAAAATCCATTTATTGAAAAATAAAAAGTACAAATAGTAAGAAAAATATGCTTTAAAAATCAAGTGATAAGAAAATATTTTTTTTTCAAGTCTCCCAGCCTGAGATTCGAACTCGCGTACTTCCAATGAACCGCCATTTTGAAAAGAAAACCAGTAGATTGCTTGGGCTGCCTGTGGTATTATAAGAGCCTAAAGGCAAGTTCGAGATGTAGCAAAGAAACCGTATTGCATATTTTGTGCCGTTTTGTTTCTTGTTTTTTTGTTTTGTTTTCGGTTTTTTAAGAACCTCCGTTCTTGGGCACGAGTAAACCCTGAATTCAGGGTCTAGTTAGCATAAAAATTAGTGCCGAAAAATTGGGCTCAGAGAACCTCTGGACCATCAGAAACCACGCTAGTGCTATTTTAAGAAACCAGGTTATTTTTTAACTGTTACCAATCCCGCTAAAACCATATTATTAAGAGAAAGACGAATGGGGAACAGGTTAAAATATCCAGTATTGTTATGTTTTCCTTTTGCAAATTGAAGAGCTCTTCTTTTTTCTTCGACGCCAGAATTTCCTCTCTGGTCAAACTGACCAATCACATTTCGCATATATAACATATAACGGGGCTGATGTTGTGTGCTCTCTTATTTTATGCTAATTAGAGTGCACACACTAAAAGTGTGCAACATAAATACCACTAAATAGTCCTATTTTATGCTGATTCTATTGTTTTCTTTTGTTTAATTAGTGCTATTTAATACTAAATAGTGACAACTGTTGCACACATTTAGTGTTAGCGCTCTATTTCGAAAAGAATTAAATAGTTATATTAAATATTGTAAATACAATATTTAAATATGTAAATACAATTAGAAGTATTTAGGTCTTTTCTAAATATCAGAGTTCATTTCAGGCTAGTAGCATGGTATATTTTCTTCTAAATGATCCCGGTATTTTTAGACAATTTTGATCCCTGGGCCCAAATTTTAACAACATTTTGATCCCTGATCCCAACTATAATTATTGATCCCACTGATATTTTCCCCTTATTTTCTATGTTTTGATTGATGCACAGTAAAGGCACAAAGTTTAAACTGATTTTTTTAAACCCACTTTTTTTTCTCACTGGCAGTGATGAATTTTGTTTTAAACTACATAATTTATATTGTTTTATATTCAGTTTTGTCTCGTTCGTATTTTTTTCCTGGCTTCCGTTTTTAGGGTAGATGGATATAAAATTGTCAATCACTCAGAGATAGCATCTCTTTAAGGAGGTTTGGGGGCATGCTCCCCCGAAGAAATATTTGAAATTGAGAACCCTAAAAGTGCAATTTGTAGCATTTTGGACTATAAATAAGTTTAGTTTTTGGGTAAATGTCACCAAGGGGTGACATTTGTTTAGGGGGGTTTGGGGGCATGCTCGCCCGAAAATGTTTTTTCTAATTTACAAGTTTAAAAGTACAATTTGTAGCATTTTGGATGATAAATAAGTTCAGTTTTGGGGTATAGACAGATATAAAATTGGCAATCACCAAGAGGTGGTATTTCGTTAGGGAGGTTTGGAGGCATGTTTGTCCGAGAACATCCTTTTAAATATTAACCTCAATAAAGCAATTTGCACCATTTTGGACGAAAAATGTTCTGTACTAAACAGAATTTTTTCCGCCAAAAAATTCTCAAATTTAGTTAATATTTTTGACGTACGATTTACAGTTTTAGTATGAGGGAACTGATTTTGCTATTTTGTTCATGCCCCTCCCCTTCAATAGCACATAAATACTTTTAATGGCCTCCAAAACAAGTAGCCAATTTTTGTGGATGTCCCTCCCCCGTTCCCCCTCCCCCCATCAAAAAAAAATCTCAAAGGTAAACGTTCTTTAACATCATTTGTGAAGATTCTCACGGTTAGTGAAATTTGAGCATTTTTCTGGGCATTTTGCATTCCAGTACAACAGCAACATGAAATATTAAGCAGAATCCCATATCTCAATCGAAAATCGTATCACGCGCTCATTGGCTATCGAGAAGATGAATGTAACGTGGAATTCAACGTTACACAGGTAGCCCATACGCTTTTCATTTCACACCCAGAAAAAAAAGTTTCGATTTAGATATGGGATTCAAGAAAAATTCAATTTCTGACTCGTGAATTCCACATGTTTTTCTCGTGAAATTCAATGTGGAATTCCCAACTTATTGATTTGCATCACTACATATCCTTCAAGTTTTAACTGTTTCATTTAGCATTATGTTGATCGTGAAGTCCGCTTGGACTTTCTAGTTCTTCTATCGATAGGTGGGGATTATCTCGAGAGTGAAAGAAAGCCCTGAAAGCTGCTCAGATATAAATGTCAACCGACTCAACTTTGGTTCAGTCAAACCTGTTGTATGCATTTTCTTTTACATACCTTCTATGATCGTGGCTTTTTCTTTTTTTCCAATCACAAAAAGAAAGATTTATCTCAGTTATCAACTATTAGTATTATAGCCAGTATACCAGCAGTCAAAACTTCGATACACATGAATTACGTCCAACTCCACTTCCGGTTAGCATGTATCTGGGATATGTTGCCTATCATTCTATGCTTGAATACACAATTTTTCACTAACATCAATATTCATAATCTATACACAATTTAATAAGTGAATGGACTATATCAGTCCTTAATAGCTGATATCGTCCATTGAATTATCTATTATACTATTCAACTTTTTTTCTCAAATATATATATATATATACATATATAAATAAGTAAAGACGAGAAACACGTTCTACTGTGACTCCGAGTTTCGTGCAAGCTTACGCACTCATCAGACACTCATCAGAAAAACACTGTCTGATGAGTGCGTAAGCACGAAACTCGGAGTCACAGTAGAACAACGTGTTTCTCGTCTTTACTTATTTAATTAGCTCTACACCACAAGTGTATCGAGCACTGTCTTAATGGGATTAGCACATTGCTGACTACATTGTTATATACATATATAATTATAATAATATACTTTCTTATAATTATCATAATTAAATACTGTATTTTTTCCATTCATGTAATAATTTTCCTATTTGATACTTTATTATATAGTTTACACCGTTGAAACACCACGACCAAAACACGACCAAATTACGACCAAAACACTTAACCCAGTTAAAATAAAATACAGCTACCTATCTCGATTAACCGAGATAGAGGTTACAATAGGTAGCTTGTACCTATAATCTTGTTAAGTCTAATATCAATGTATAATTTTTTTATTTATTATTATCATTATTGTATATATTATAGCCTTCGTAGCCCGGCTCTTGGGGTGGGGGGAGGGGAGAAGGGAGGGGACTGGGGAAGGGAAGAAGGGAAAGGAGAGCCTGCAAGCAACCCCCATGATTTTTGGTGGTTACGTTCGCCAGTGAACGTAAGCATCTGATTGGTTGCTTCCCTGCCAATCAAGATTCTTGACAAGAGAGATTACATTTCGACTTCCGTTCGAGAAATCCTTCATACAACAAGCAAAATGGCGACGCTAATAAAAGCTAAACCTGAGCAAGAGCAAGCTGTAAACAATCTACTGAATGGCAAAGACCTCCTTGCTGATATTTGCGAACGCAGAATTTATCAAAACTTCACAACTATCAAGCATTACGATAATAACGAAGCAGTAGTTCTGTATAATATCTCCGTCACTTCAAGCAATGAACGATGTTGGTATCCTAGAATAAGATTTATCTACTCTCAATTATCGGTGATTTGAAGTCTTCCGAAGCTAAGGTGCTTTTCATTTCATTTCATTGGCTGAGCGAAGAGATTCTTTGTCGCAATTAAACTGGCACCAGCAGCTACTGCTTTGTTGTGTAACTGTTATTATCGTTCGTTTGCTTGAAGATTTTGTGGCTTTGACGAAGCAACAGTAGATTCGAAAAAGACAAGTAAATATGGTCATTAAATATCTTCAATTAGCTAATAATCTATTAAGTATAATTGAGTTTTGTAGAAAATGATAACAAATAGGTCAAACTCGTCTTTGTTTATAATTAACTGTTGTGTTCACTGTTGTGTGATTTGTTCTCTCCAGAACTATTTGCCTAATAAATCATTCATTCTTTGTTTGCTGGATTTTGAATGTAATCAAATTAATCATCAACATTGTTCCAAAAACTGGCAAAACGTTTATCAAACGAAAGCTCAAAGAATGTTTTCAAATTTAACTGTTGAAATCGGATATTAAAACGCGCATTTTCAACATGTCAAAGTGCAAAGCGTTTGTTTACATCTGGTGAAATCTGATTGGTTAAAAATATTGATATGCTAATAAAGCACCAGGTAGGCGTACACCAAAAATAATGGGGGTTGCTTGCAGGCTCTCCTTTCCCTTCTTCCCTTCCCCAGTCCCCTCCCTTCTCCCCTCCCCCCACCCCAAGAGCCGGGCTACGCAGGCTATATATATTATTATTATTATTATTATTATTATTATTGTTATTGTTATTGTTATTGTTATTGTTATTGTTATTGTTATTGTTATTGTTATTGTTATTGTTATTGTTATTGTTATTGTTATTGTTATTGTTATTGTTATTGTTATTGTTATTGTTATTGTTATTGTTATTGTTATTGTTATTGTTATTGTTATTGTTATTGTTATTGTTATTGTTATTGTTATTGTTATTGTTATTGTTATTGTTATTGTTATTGTTATTATTATTATTATTATTATTTAATCAGAAAAATAATTCATATGGCGATTAGGTCTACGTACTTTATTTTTTGTAAACGAAACAAAATCTGGGAAAATCCTGAATTAATGAAATTTTAATATTTTTTTTTTTTCCTTTATCATTTCTTCATTTCATTGTAATCATTATTCTGTATATATATATCTTATACTTAAGTAACCAAAATACATTGTAAACATTTTAATTTAAATTTTTCATTTTAGTCAATTCAAGTAGCCGATTGTAAATTACCTTAACAGTGAGATTTACAATTGTATATGAAAAAGTAAATAAAGTTTTCATTATTATTATTATTATTATTATTATTATTATTATTATTATTATTATTATTATTTTTTTTTTTTTTTTTTTTTTCTGTAAGTGCATAAAAATGATTTTATCTGACGTCAAGTCAAGTCAGGCCAAATTTTATCTGGTACCGTAATATTTACAATATACAAACATTGCATTTATTAGATATTCAGCTTTATTTTTTGGTACATATCAGCTGAAACAGCTTGGAGCTCGTCGAGACAGCTGGCATATTCCTAATTAATGAAATGACAATTTATGTCATGGAAGAAATTACAATAATAAAGAATGACATATACAAAGTGTCCACGTGTCATCGCATTGACCAACGGATTCTATGCCGAGCAAACAGCAATAGCGAAGTTTGACAAAAGAAGTGTTTTAGCTTAAAAAATTATTTATCATTCATTCATTCATTCATTCATTCATTCATTCATTCATTCATTCATTCATTCATTCATTCATTCATTCATTCATTCATTCATTCATTCATTCATTCATTCATTCATTCATTCATTCATTCATTCATTCATTCATTCATTCATTCATTCATTCATTCATTCATTCATTCATTCATTCATTCATTCATTCATTCATTCATTCATTCATTCATTCATTCATTCATTCATTCATTCATTCATTCATTCATTCATTCATTCATTCATTCATTCATTCATTCATTCATTCATTCATTCATTCATTCATTCATTCATTCATTCATTCATTCATTCATTCATTCATTCATTCATTCATTCATTCATTCATTCATTCATTCATTCATTCATTCATTCATTCATTCATTCATTCATTCATTCATTCATTCATTCATTCATTCATTCATTCATTCATTCATTCATTCATTCATTCATTCATTCATTCATTCATTCATTCATTCATTCATTCATTCATTCATTCATTCATTCATTCATTCATTCATTCATTCATTCATTCATTCATTCATTCATTCATTCATTTATTCATTAATTCATTTATTTATTTATTTATTTATTTATTTATTTATTTATTTATTTATTCATTCATTCATTCATTTATTTATTTATTTATTTTGCAATTTTCAGAATACTATTTTATTAGCATAATAGAGAAGTTTGCAAATTTTCAACGGCCTTCCAGCAACAGAATTTGCTAGGTCATCTTACTCAAATCCATATATACAATGTTTTTGAAAAAATGGCCGCTTAAAACTAGAGTTTTTTCTACGTTTAAAATGAGTTTAAAAATGACAGACATTGCGTTATGCTGACCGGTCATGTCATCGTTTGTACAAACAATGAATCTTTGACTCCAAATCTTTGAGCTTTGTGGGCAGTTTATGTTTAAAAAAAATCCCGACCCTGAACATCTAAGATCCGACATTCTCCACAACTATATGGAGCCTGCTTAATATCATTCAAATCAGTATTTAGTTCTTTTTGAAATATCGAAGTTTATTTCGCAAAGTACTTATATTGAAAATGTAATTCGAGAAATATTTTAATTTCCGGTTGCCGGGTATCTAGCCACTTCCTTTAATAATGCAAATAAAAATGAGTTCTTTTCGAAATATAGGACAAGGGCGAATCCCGGATTGTTTTCAGGAGGGGGGGCATCATTTTCAGGAGGGGGTGCACTACCCAGTAAACATGAAATACTGACGATAGTTTTAAAAAAATATTTGAGAAAGCAAGGACTTTAACTCCTTTCAGGAGGGGGGACGCACTCCCTGCGCCCCTCCCCTTCATCTCTCACTGTCTGAACTCATTTCGCAAAGTGCTAATCATGAAAATTAGTACTTGGCCTGAGCTGCCTATTGAGTAGCACGACTACCTGTCGAGTCACAAGTAAAACCTGGTCCAAGTGACGCGAGCCTAATCAGGTTTCAAAACGATGTAACGCAATCTTTCTTTTACTCTTAAATGCATAGAATTCTTGCAAAAGATGTCTACAAAAATGCTCTTTTTTTCTTAACATTTCCTTTACATAACTATTAACTTCGTATCGAAAACTCTACAGAAAATAATAAAATGAATGAGAGAAATTCCTCTGTAAAATTCAACATTTTGTCCACTCAGTCAAACGATGAACAAAGCCACATAAACACATAAACGCTGGTATATTTAATTTGAAAAACGTCAGTACATACCAAAAGAGTATTTCAAAAATCATCTAGGAGCGCTGGTAACTTCTAAATTATTATTTACTAGTTTGAATTCCGTAGAACAGTATTTATTTGAGAAATCTGAGAGAATTATCGCTTGTTTCCGTCTAGTATTAAATGTGAAGACCCTGGCCGGCTGCCGGCCATCTAGACACGTTTATATGTCAAATTTACATTTCAAAATTCACTAGAAGCATCGAAACATCGCAATTTCTTCACAACAAACTTCATGATTAGAACTACATCAAGAATAAATTATTATCAATTAGACAAAGTTTTAAAGTTTTGATAAAAAATCTTGTAAACTGAAGAAGATATAGATTTTTACATCGAACCTTTTACAAAGAGATGTCTGTGTTTTGGCACGAAAACGTTTACCATACATTTCTTTGCAAAAACGTATAGTTTCAAACATTCATATCTTCGTCAGCTTGGCATTATGTCATAATTTGTACGTGAAATTTGAATTTTACATTTACATAGATAGCAGTAGTGTGACAAGAGGCTATTGTAAACATTGTGTTCGTGAGTGAATTCATAGTTATAACATAACATTTTAGAGCTTTCAAACCTGAGCTTCACTAGATTTGGATACAAGATATGTAAAGTCTGGTTCTTGCTAGTGAAATAGACGCAAGTATAAGAGCAGCCTCTGTCGTCACGGTGAAATTGAAGCAACCATATTCTTAAGTAAAAGGAAAACAAAACGTTTCCATCCTTATGTTAACGCTAGCACTTTTGTTTGAGTCAGTTAACCAGCGATAAGATTGCAAGAGAATAGTACATACAGATTTTGCTTTTATGCCTATTAACTTGTGAGCAGACTTGCAACAATGGTGACTTACCTTTTATAAGGATTGATGTTGTTGAATGAAAGTTTATCAACGAAAAGAAACCAGAAAATTACTGTACAAGAAACGATTAGTAATAAACAAAATAAGTTAAATAAATGTTTTCGAATTGATATGAAAACCATGATAAAATGTTGGTACTGTTCGACAGTTCTGATGACAGTTGAAGTGTGCTAACTTGGTCTTGACTACCCTGGAACAACAAAAACTCTTGGAACCTGTGCCCGCGAGCAAATTACCGCTGAAAAAGACGTGCGCGCGCCAAAACCCTCATTTTATTTTATTTATTTATTTATTTAATTATTTATTTTTTTCGTCGTGTTTTTATATTTTCCAGTTTTAGTTGCTTATGCGTATATTCTGTTTTGATAGCGTTTTCTTTAAAGCTATTGCAAGATGTAACTTTAATATCTCTTCCTTTGAAGACGTTACTGGACACATGCGCATAAGCAACTAAAACCGGAAACCAACATGGTTTCCGGTATCGGATTATGCCAGAGCCCTAGTTCTTTGCCGCAGGCCACTAGAAGGCGCGGGCTGTGGGTACAAGATTGCGTCACGCTTGGGATTACTTTGTTGACTGCAAGATGAGAAGGTTTGGGGCTGCTAGAGCTCACTGACTGCAAGGCATTGTGGTTCGGGAGTCTAGTGCGGGGATTTTCCTTGCATTGTTGTTGTTTTATATTTTATCGAGGCATAAAGCAGAATCTGGAATATCTCAAGAAATTGGAATACAGATTATTTGAGGAAAAAAAAGTTATGGAATACGGAATATCTGAAGAAAAATAAGAATATTAAGAGTAACGTACTGCGCTACCTTTATTGGAAAGTCGAATTTTGACCTCTTAAGTATTATTTGACATTTCAGTATATCTTTCATGTACAAAAGGTGCTGTACACCATTAGATTGCTTTTATTATTTAGGAATGTCAGTCAGTCTGTCAGTCTGTCAGTCTGTCAGTCTGCTTCTGTCTGTCTCTGTCTGTCTGTCTGTTTGTCTCTGTCTCTGTTTGTCTGTGTCTGTTTGTCTCTGTTGTATGTCTCTCTGTCTCTGTTTGTCTGTGTCTGTTTGTCTCTGTTGTATGTCTCTCTGTCTCTGTTTGTCTGTGTCTGTTTGTCTCTGTTGTATGTCTCTCTGTCTCTGTTTGTCTGTGTCTGTTTGTCTCTGTTGTATGTCTCTCTGTCTCTGTTTGTCTGTGTCTGTTTGTCTCTGTTGTATGTCTCTCTGTCTCTGTTTGTCTGTGTCTGTTTGTCTCTGTTGTATGTCTCTCTGTCTCTGTTTGTCTGTGTCTGTTTGTCTCTGTTGTATGTCTCTCTGTCTCTGTTTGTCTGTGTCTGTTTGTCTCTGTTGTATGTCTCTCTGTCTCTGTTTGTCTGTGTCTGTCTGTCTCTGTCTGTCTGTCTCTCTGTCTCTGTTTGTCTGTGTCTGTTTGTCTCTGTTGTATGTCTCTCTGTCTCTGTTTGTCTGTGTCTGTTTGTCTCTGTTGTATGTCTCTCTGTCTCTGTTTGTCTGTGTCTGTTTGTCTCTGTTGTATGTCTCTCTGTCTCTGTTTGTCTGTGTCTGTTTGTCTCTGTCTGTCTGTCTCTCTGTCTCTGTTTGTCTGTGTCTGTTTGTCTCTGTCTGTCTTCCTGTCTGTCTGTCTGTTGCTTTGATGTATGACCTCAATGATGTCGACATGCTTCAAAAGGTAATCATCCATGCTGCTTTATTCGTGTATTAAACAAATAACATTGATCAGTATTTGCAAACAGAATCAGTCCTACACTGTAAAAACCATCTGGTTAACTGACAACCAAATTGTAACCATTTCAAATTGTTAATTCCAACAATTTAATTTTTGTTAACAAATCCAACCAAAATAAATCGGTTGTATTAATCTAAATTTAATCAATGATTATTACAACCGATTTTAGGGACGGACCATTAGATATTTGAGGGGAGGGGCTGGGCAAATACCCAAAAAATATCGAGCAAAGCCTTGAACAGAGAAAAAAATATCGTGCACGGCAGATGTGCAAATAAAAAATATCGTGCAGGGAGGAAAAAAAATATCCTGCACAAAAACAATTGCCCACCCCCCCCCCCCCCCTCAAATATCTAATGGTCCGTCCCACAGGTTTGTAAAACTTTTAAGACTATTTTGTGCTACCCTGCTTATTATCATATTTAATTTGATTTAAACCAAAGTTAATTGCTTGTTTGAACCAAAGAGTAATTTTCATGGTTAATTGTTTTATCTACCAAAAAATATGGTGGCACATGGGGACATGCTGCGAATAAAACAAATTGCTGCGAATAAAACAAATTACTGCGAATAAAACAAATTGCTGCAAATAAAACAAATTGCTGCAAATAAAACAAATTGTTGCAAATAAAACAAATTGTTGCAAATAAAACAAATTGCTGCGAATAAAATAAATTGCTGCTAAATAAAACAAATTGCTGCAAATAAAACAAATTGCTGCGAATAAAACAAATTGCTGCGAATAAAACAAATTGCTGCAAATAAAACAAATTGCTGCGAATAAAACAAATTGCTGCAAATAAAATAAATTGCTGAAAAATAAAATAAATTGCTGCAAATAAAACAAATTGCTGTAAATAAAATAAATTGCTGCAAATAACACAAATTGCTGCGAATAAAACAAATTGCTGCGAATAAAACAAATTGCTGCGAATAAAACAAACTGCTGCGAATAAAATAAATTGCTGCAAATAAAACAAATTGCTGAAAATAAAACAAGATGCTGCAAATAACACAAATTGCTGCAAATAAACGATATAAGTTGCTTAGAACGAGACAGTTTTTACAGTGTATTGAATATCAATTATAATGATTACTTAACATTCATCATTCATGAATGAAATCCAACATATAGAATAAATGTAAAATAATATAATCTTAATACTTCTTTGATTTAGAAATATCGATGAAGAAAAGACAAGGCTTCAACACTCCTCCCCCACCCCCTCCCCCCCCTTATCTAGGGGACCTGAGAATTCGTCTCCATCCCTCCTAGTAGTTCTGCATATTTTTAAAATGTTTATTACCCTTAGAATAAATTAATAAATTAATGTTTCAAATTCTTCACACTCTCCGCTTTCGAATGAGATTTATCTCGAGGTTGTTCTAAAAAAGGAGACCAAGTACTTCGACGGATAGTTTCCGGCAGAAATGCATAATAGCCCAAAATAACACTGACAGCCTGCTTCAAAATGCTGAAATTCCTATATTTTGCGTATAATAAAATAACCTATTTCTAAGTATATTTTAACCGAATTTTTGTCCGAACACCGTTAAGATCTAATACCTTATTTGAAAGCTGAGTGTGTGTAGAATTTTAAAATTTATTTCCAGGGAGCACTTTTGCACGTCCATGGTGTGCTCAATGAATGAATCCTTCGTATCTTTATCAACCAATAAATTTTGATGAGCTCTATATCGAAACTAGAACTTGCTTTCGACATTGCTGTAGATCTGTTTTTGTCCATCTTGTTAATAGCTTTTGCCTTCTTTTGTTATTGCGTTCAAATTCGGCCAGAAGTTAACGACCATTATACGGTATACTTCATCATTTGGCTTGATTGTTGTCATGATGGATTGTTCGATGCCTGCGGCTAATCAGTCAATTCCTGGTGCATCGAGCTTTTATCAAAGTTAATTATTCTACTGACTGTCCCAGATAACAGGGATCGTCAGATCGATATCATCTTACAAGGGACACAAGTGAAATTTTATTTATGGCAAAGGAGTACTCCTAGTAGAGCATAAGGAAGCTTGAAAAAATAGGGAGTGTATAGGGGGGGCTATCGCAACGACCCCCTTTCCACCCTCTACTGACCCTATCCATCCGTCTCTGACGTCCATTGATGAAGTCACAATTACACATTAACAACACACATAGGCGGGTTGAAATTTCCAAACGCGTTCATCTCGACGACGACGGAGATAATCAAAAAGACAAAATAAAAAAACAAATAGATACACCCAACCTTCTTGTTCAAAGTCCAGTTATAGTAATAGATAATAATCAACGTCACGGCGATGGAGCCAAGAATAAAGAAGCACGATATGAACAAACCATGACTGTTAATCACGACAGAAGAGTCATATTCCCATACAGTCGTCTTGATAAGCCAAGGTATGCCAAGGCATAGCAAAATATCAAACACATTGCTCCCAACGGTATGTGATACAGCCATGTCACCGTCACCTGAAATGTATACACACAAAAAAACTGTAAAGGTCGGTACACACTAGGCAACAAGTTGCAGCGACAATTCCCTCCGTATGTACTAATTATTTTTGGCGGAAGTTGTTGTCGCCGCGACAGAATTTTGTCCCTGCGACTTGCCGAATGAAATCCAAACGGTTGGATTGTTAAACCAGAGCACACTGAAGCGACCTGTCGCTGCGACTTGTCGTCTAGTGTGTACCGACCTTAAGCAACATCGATACAATCTTGGAAAAAACTAGTTAAGACTCAAAGAAATATATGTACATAGTTTGCATGGTCTTGCATGCAGCTAGTTTGTGAACATAGGTCTAATACAGGGCGGATCTAGAATTTTCAAAAAGGGGATGGGGGAATTTTGTTTTCGGATATATAAAAACCCTAATAATACTGACTTTTTCGGGATTTTTTCTGATATTGATGTTCAATGAACATTAGAAAAAGCTAGCAAATCATATCATATCAAATCATATCTAGCTGTTTCTTTAATTAGCTTGAGATAACTTAATTCAGCGAAAAAAGGGAGGAAATAATTAAGGAGCGGAAACGCAGGCCTCTTCATCGTTGTGCCACTAGCTAACATTTTACTAAGGAAACTAAACAAGAGCTTTCAATAAAGCATTTGTTAAATCCCCTACGCCCTTATAAAATAAATCGAAAGCTTTGTCTTCAGGCATGAGTAATTGGAAAAGTGCTTATACTCGTACTGCGCACTCGAGGCTGGAGGAAAAGAACATTATTTTGTTCTCCATGTACTCCCAGTTGTGCAGGAATTTATTTATTTATTTATTTATTCATTCATTCATTCGTTCGTTCGTTCGTTCGTTCGTTCGTTCGTTCGTTCGTTCGTTCGTTCGTTCGTTCGTTCGTTCGTTCGTTCGTTCGTTCGTTCGTTCGTTCGTTCGTTCGTTCGTTCGTTCGTTCGTTCGTTCGTTCGTTCGTTCGTTCGTTCATTTATTTATTTATTTATTTATTTATTTATTTATTTATTTATTTATTTAATCATATTGATACAGGTTAGTCAAATTAATTTTTGTTTGGGTGTTGATTGTCTTGTAGTTTTCTCAAGTTCAGTATTGCCCGCCCGCTTTTTTTGCGCAAAGTTTATTAATTCTTTACCTGCCCACCTTCATCCCTTTTCTCATGTCCTAGAATGTATTACTAACCTTTTCGGGCAACAAAAAGACTTGACAGACAGTCAGGAACACTACTACCAAAGGCAACCAGTGACAGACCCATAACGGAGTCAGGAATAAGGAAAGTGTAGCCAATCACAGTGACCATCCACACCAAGACATACGACGTCAATGCAATCCACACAATACACATTATAAACGAAACCACTGCCCATTTTTCCCACTCTTTTTTAGTAACATTTGGTATAGTAAAATAAAAAGCTATATTGATGGGTAAGCCAAGGAACCAACACATTCGTGGCCACACCCCGTCAGGGGGTGAGAAGGGAGATCCAAGCGTTAGGTCTGGAACTTCGTGAGGAACGTGTTTTTCGTATTCGTGATGATGTGCTAGATGCTCGCCACTACCTGTAAATTAGAAAAGATATTAATATGAATTGTTGATACAAAGGTAAAACAAATACGTCTAGTATTTTGGCTCAAAGAGCGGCGAGTGGATGCCCAGTTCTCCCGAGGTGCATCACGTGATAACCACAATAAGCGTCTTATGTACGCCACTACAAATCCCCCTCCACCCAGTTAAACCAATCACATTAATCAGACCGGTCCATATATAGGTATATATATAATTGTAAAGTCCATTGAGACTTCGTCAAAAGCGTAAAGCTCCACACATTGTAATTCATCCTAGCACCTAAGTATTTATCAGATCTGATTAGCGTTACTACATCAACTAGATACAATCTTCGCCATCACAAGGGTATTTTGCTGTGTCCAGCAAGTGCTAAATGTAAAATAACTTTAGGAGACAGGGCATTCCAATCAGCTGCCCGAAAATTATGGGACGAACTACCTATAGATATAAGAGAAGAAACATCACTACCTAGATTCAAAACGTTACTTAAAACTCACCTATTTAAATTAGCTTTTAATGATTAGAAACACATTTCTTTAAAAATATTCATATACATATTACCACGTTTTTACTAGATAACTTTAGCATATCTTAATTTGTATATATATTTATTCTAACAATTAATATTTTAATTTTTAATTTATTCTATTTCCTTCCATTTTTGTTTTTTATATTATTGTAATTAGATGGCGCATATGAACATATATACATGGAATATGCGCCTTAGAAGTATTAAATTATTATTATTAAAAATTATTATTATTATTATTATATTTTTTACATTTTACTCAACACCACTTCATCTGAAGTTCTTTCGTACTGCCATCAATCCAAAACTTACCGTAGACTTTCTCTTTATCCTCTTTATCGTTACCTTCGTCATCTGAGCTTCCTTCCGTTTCTTTGTCTTGTTTCTCGTATAAAGGTTCATATGAAGCATTTTTACCGTTCTTGACTTGTTGCTCGTGCAGGTCTGATTTAAACTCAGGGGTCTTTGTTTTAGTAACTTTGTATAAGTATGCTTCGATATTTGGGTTAAAATACATGATGAGAAGATAGACGGAGTAGAAGGAGACCATGGCTGTTGCTTCGGACCTACAACAACATATATTAATACACAATGTCAGATAAGGGACGTTAAAATGTCTGTCATGTTCCGTATAGAGATGAAGGTATGCCTTACAGGATATGCTAAAGTTGCAAATCAAAAAAACTACTGTCGTTCGTTGGGGTTCCTGTGTAATTTTCATATTTTGTGCGCGCGTTTCCTGTCTTTCTAAACAAAATTCTAAATGGCTGCCAGTTTGGTAAAGTAGTTCACTGCAATCTCAGTAAGTTGTAATCAAATTTTTCGGAGAATTGTGGCAGTAGATAGTAAACAATCACCAAAATAGAGTCCATCGTCACTTGCAAATTAAGATTTCCAAATATGGTTATGGATGTGAACGACAGTTCTCTTTAAGATGATTGTTTGATATGAATACCATTAGCATATAATGGAACTATTTAGTGGTATTTATCCGGTTGCACAGTTTTAGTGTTCTCACTCTACGTACTTCTAGAAAACGCTTTGTTTGCTTACAGAAAAGTATAAACAAATGTGTAAAGAATGTGAAAAAGACACTCGAAGGCTATATAGTTTAAACTACGGTGGCCGAGAAGGGTCATGCAGAAGTGAAAATGTCGCAAGTCAAAAAGCGAAAGATCAAAACTAACTGGTGACAAAATGAGTAGTTCTTAGATACAAAATATAACTGAATTGAAAATCAAATATCACTGGTTACAAACTGAGTGGTATTTTATTTGTTATTTGACTTTAATTTTGGTCACTTTTGCTTTGCTCACTTTGACTTGGTTCACTTTCGCTTTGCTCACTTTGACTTGGTTCACTTTCGCTTTGCTCATGTTGACTTGGTTCACTTTTGTGTATCGGCGTGGCCGAGATCGAGAACGGTCAACAGAAAATATTCCACTAGGCGTTCCTGAGAATACCACAGGCAATCCACCAAAATTTCAAATATTTTCCCGCTCTTGATGTGGATGTTTTCATTATGGAGCTAAACGAAGAGTTTTGGAGATTGCTTGATCTTTTACAAGAAGACATTTGCAAACATTTTCAAGAAAAGAAGATAATTTAAAGCGTTTTATTTGCCATACATGCTTTGACCTTTGATTTTTTTTATAAAATACTTTCTTGCCTATAAACTAGTGTTTTCCAAATTGCCCCCAACCAAGTCAACGCGTGTGATGATCAAGCTATTTGTATATATTCTTGCTTTTATAGATAACAAGTATAAGAAGTTTTGTCGAGTTTACAAGTGACGACTTGAACACTCTAGGAGTGAAATTCAAGTCCGATCAAATAAAATTACTTGGTAAGATCATGTGTATGTTAAATTGAATTGGAAATGCTCACGATATCACTGCATAAAAACTCTCACTGTACATAAATATTTCACAGTGTCGATGCACGTGCATGCATATAGATAAATTTAACATACACATGATCTTACCAAGTAATTTTATTTGATCGGACTTGAATTTCACTCCTAGAGTGTCCAAGTCGTCACTTGTCAACTTGACAAAACTCTTATACTTGTTATCTATAAAAGCAAGAATATATACAAATAGCTTGATCATCACACGCGTTGACTTGGTTGGGGGCAATCACTAGTTTATAGGCAAGTAAGTGTTTTATTAAAAAAATCAAAGGTTAAAGCATGTATGGCAAATAAAAAGCTTTAAATTACCTTCTTTTCTTGAAAATGTTTGCAAACGTCTTCTTGTAAAAGATCAAGCAATCTCCAAAACTCTTCGTTTAGCTCCATAATGAAAACATCCACATCAAGAGCGGGAAAATATTTGACGTTTTGGTGGATTACCTGTGGTATTCCCAGGAACGCTTAGTAGAATATTTCCTGTTGACCGTTCTCGATCTCGGCCACGCCCGATACGCAAAAGGATCAAGTCAACGTGAGCAAAGCGAAAGTGAACCAAGTCAAAGTGAGCAAAGCGAAAGTGAACCAAGTCAACGTGAGCAAAGCGAAAGTGAACCAAGTCAAAGTGAGCAAAGCAAAAGTGAACCAAGTCAAAAGGAGCAAAGCAAAAGTGATTCAAGTCAAAGTGAGCAAATCAAAAGTGATTCAAGTCAAAGTGAGCAAAGCAAAAGTGACCAAAGTGAAAGTCAAATAACAAATAAAATACAACTCAGTTTGTAACCAGTGATATTTAATTTTAAATTCAGTTATATTTTGTATTTAAGGTAATTCCGTAGTTTTGCACTGCGCATAGTTCTGCGCATGTTTCAAGTTTTTTGGTTTCAGGACTTTTATCATGTAAGCTAGTCAAATTATGTTTGTAAATTACTTTGAATAAAAAATTCGAAGAATTGCAGCATTTTCGAGCGATAAAACGCGATAATTTTGAAACTCGACCCAGTCCTCTCTCGGAAAATCTGTTTTTTGACATTAAAATGACGATATTTTTTGCAATATTTCGCAAACTAGCACGGTGACCTATGTTTTTTATTTGATAAAATTCTTTTTTATAACATAACATCAAATATATCTAAAATTGAACATAGGTCATCGGGCTAACTTTTGAGTAATTTCCAAAATACTTTCCACTTAGGACTTTTTCGAATGAATTAGCAGCTCGTGCGCACGTTGGTATTTCGTCAATTTCTTCAAGATCACATATTTTTTATACATCTGTTCATATTTTTTAAATAAAATAAAGTGCAGACATTTGAACAAAGCACGAATTTTGCTTTTAAAAAAGAAATTACTGTGTTTTTGTTCCGTTTCTCTTCGATTTTTGAGCTTTTTTCTTTACGTTCTCAAGTCATTACAATGCATGAACTTTGACGTCATATTGCACAAACAAAGAAGTCGGTGACCCCCCTTTTTTATTGTATTTTCTGAAAGCGTTTCTCAAAATTGTTTGTTTGAACGAGTATAAAAAAATTTCATCGGGCAGTTTTATTTCTACGGAATTACCTTAAGAACTACTCATTTTGTCACCAGTTAGTTTTGATTTTTCGCTTTTTGACTTGCGACATTTTCACTTCCACATGACCCTTCTCGGCCATCTTAACAAACAGCACTGACAGTACTTCATGGCCTATAAACGAGCCAACGAGATGATGATTGTGATTCTATGATATCCTATAGGTCATTCTACATGAAATTTGGTGGGACTTGTCGTAATATAGTCTTAAGTAAGTTTTTACTATTTCCACGTAGGCAACTAGGCCGGCGACGCCGGCGCCCAGGCAAAACCGTGTCGAAGATTTACATTCATTAACAAAAATGGCTGAAACATTTTCAACATATATTATATTTGTGTTGATTTCACTCTTTGACATTAAATAAACCCCCTGCTCCCTGAAGCAATATTGCTTTAGTCACAATGCATATAACCAGACTTGTGTATAGCAAACAAGCATGGTCTCTCATACCAACATTAAACAATATACGTAAAAATGGCTGAATGTTTTTATCAACTTACCATACAACCACGTTATCCATAAGAACTAACATAAGAGCTATCAGACTAAGTAGATAGAAGAAACTATCGCGAACCATCGGCCACCAAGCTAGATACAGAACCTGAAAAAAAAATATACAAAAAAACACACATTGTACATAAGTGCTTCAAGGAAGATTCAAGTTTTCTTCTCGCAGAATTTCGAGAGATGACTCCTGTAAAAAGTGGGTAGACGGGGGGGGGGGGGGGGGGGGGAATCGCATCATAACCAAAGCCAACATTAATGACAGCTTAGAATGATACTGAGATTGGATAGATCATGTGGTTTGTTTCTACTCTACCCTCGGTCTCGAGTTTCAGCATTACGTTTTTTGAAAAGCGTTGAAAACCGTAACGTTTCCCACAGTTGCGTAAACTATTGTGTATTTGAACAACAAAACTAGTCAGACAAGATGCGTATCACAATTCCTTTATTTCATGTGCGAAGTCCTGGGTAAGGTCATGTGACCGGAAGTAATTCCCACAATATTACCGAAAGTACAATTTCTAATCAGTCAGTCGGTGTATGTACTTACTGTCCCAGCGCCAATGCCACACACTCCAATCACAAACAAAACATTGAACACCGCTGACCCCAAGATGGTGCCGACTCCGATATCTCCCTTGGTGATAAATACACCTAGAAATCAATGAAAATAGACAAATTGAATGTTTGAGTTTGTTGGGATTAAAATATCAGGAGTCGGTTGCACGACATCTACTGATAAACAATTTTCCCAGGGGGTGGGGGACTCCGGTGGTAAACGATCGGGGATGTTTATCGTATATTTTAAAGGTAAAACTCAGCGATTTGGTCTCTTTTAGGGTTTAAAAAATGAAATTTGCCAAATTCTTACTTTTTGATATCTTTTAGGGGTTGAAACCCACTGAAACTCGTGAATTTGATATCTTTTAGGCATAAAAAATTTGCAAAACCACGCCCTTTTGAAAAACGTCTGGTATCTTTTATCGCTTATCACCGGAGTCCCCCCCCCCCCCCCCACTCCACGTTCTTTATTGCTCAGGCTAAGCCTCGATGGCTTGTGATATATTCTCCTGTAAAAGGTACATCCCGTGGGATTGCACCAATTCGGCAAAACAATATAATTATCATTGGCTTGAGGCTTAGCCTGAGCAATGAAGAACTTGAAACTACAACAATTTACTTGAAATTAACTTGAAACTAGTCTATTTCAACTAAAGAAAACTGATTTTCTTCCTGACGATTCAAATGCTTGAATCGCACTCATTACCCTGCAAAAAGTGAACAAAGCAATTTATTTATTTGATTGAAATGTAAAGGCATATAATAAGCCATGTTGGTTTGACTTATGCAAAATGTACATTGAGCTTGTGCAGTACGTAGATAACTCCAGTTTGGTATATAGCTGGTATAAATGCAAACATGTGTTGTAGTTAATGTCACCACATCATACAAATAGCCTGTTGCAATAAACACTCACCAATAACCGATGCAAATAGTTCAGGAGCAGAACTTCCCAAAGCCATAAACGTTGCTCCGGCAACATCAGTCTGGAGCCCAAGCCTGTTGCATATAATCTCCAGGGATGGCACAAAGTAGTCATCACAAACAATAGCTATAGCCCAAAACATGTAGAACGACACCAAAAAGTTCACGATGACTCCCCCTTGTTGTCTTTGCTTTTGATTAAAGAAATCATCAGGAAATTCTAATACGGCAGGGGGAGTACAGTTCAGCTTGCGTGTCTTGTGAGCAAGGAGACGTCGAGATGAGAAGTCAACATGTGTTCCCGTGTTTACATCATTGTCGTGATCTGCAGGAAAGAATTGAGATCAAGTATAGGTTCGGTAACAATCTGTTGCCTTTAACCCTCCCGGGCCCAGGGAGTGTACTACCCTATATCGACTATACGGGGATGATCCGCTGAACAGGGTATGGTTTTTCGACTTTGATGTCATGAACAGCGTAAAGAATTCTATTCTATTTCCGATTTAATCCAAATATACTGTCATACTCAGGGCCCCGGAAATGAGAGGAATTATTGTCATTGGCGGTGTTGGTTACAACAGCAACGCAACCACCGACGAACAATGCAACTGCCGCAACAAAGACCAATGCCCACTCGACCGTAACTGTCTAACTTCCAGCATCAGTACAACGCACAAGTCACAACCAACAACACATCTAAGAACTACATCGGACTCACAGAAGGAACTTTTAAACAACAATATACGCAGCACAAACTAACATTCAAACACAGAAAATACACGAACAGCACCGAATTATCAAAGTACATTTGGAACCTACGCGACAATAACAAAGACTTTAACATCAAATGGACAATAATCAACCGCGCAAGACCATACAGCAACATCTCCAAACGATGCGACTTATGCCTAACAGAGAAACTAATGATCATCAAAGCTAACCCCAAGGATATACTTAACAAACGATCTAAACTTATTTCTAAATGCCGTCATGAAAACAAGTTTTATTTAAGGAACAATTGAATTATCAACTATTATCTGCTTCGCACCCTTTGTTTTACTCTCACACCATTTGTAAATAGTAACGCAATCCCGCATCCTTTGTATTAAGATAACAATGTAAACACAATAGACGTGTATATATATAACTAGATAGGAATTGTTTCTTCATTAAATAGTCTGTCTGACGAGTATATTTGTTATATATTATAGATATTCACAAAAAACGGAGGAAACAAAGTGGAGAGGGGGAGTGGACTGACAAGTGAATGTTTTCAAGGATCGTTTAGGCTCGACTGTCTTTCCTGTGGCCTTCTGATAATACATTCAGTCGTATAGTCATCAACAGATATGATGCAAAGCCAACTTACAAAGTTTGCTCAGAAAACATCAAAATTCAAAATGAACCAAATGGAACACTTGTTTCTAAGACTATTATTGTTATCATTATTTAGGGGAATTGAAGTAGTAGAAAGCTCAGAAAATAACAACTTAAATAAAGCCAAATGTTCATGGTACGAGTGTTCTTACTGTAAATTGTAGCAAATACTCCGAGTATTAGGTCGAATATGTCTTTTGTTCCTAGGGACATTTAAATGTTTCCACGGAAAATGTTTGAGTCTTGCTAACTGGGCGTGACCTTAATTAGCCGCTTCCATATTGAAAAAGAGACTGGGTTCTAGTCTTCAAAAACAAAGCATAATTCATTAAAAACATCTTCAAATAGCAAAAACACAAAGATAAACATCATTACTATGCTACTTTAGTTCATTTGCTAGATATTTTTGAGTTATATTACATTACATACATTTCTTGTAATATTCAAGTCCCAATAAATTTATCTGTGTTTATCCGATCTTAACAAAACTTTCATCATTTATTCATTTTAACATGTTCTCTTGAAATGTGCTCTCAAATTTTTGATGATTTAAAAACATAAGGAATGATTTCAAAAATTTACATTTTTCTCAACTGGAACCCAGTCCCTTCTTCAATATGAAACCGGCGAATTGTAGAAAGTCTTAAATTGCATAGATAAGAACGGGCCGTGCACAACAAGGGCCAGTGGCGAAACATGACAATTTTCTCTTGTGCTGTCCTCTTTCACTTGTGAAGTAAACGCAAGCGCAAGCGTAAAGCTTGGTTTTCAACTAGCGACGCAAGCACAACCGCAAGAATCAAAATGTTTCCATCCTCGTGCTTGTGGCTGCGTTGTCGAAGGTTGTTAATATTTTCTCCTTTTGCTTGCGTCGCTTGTGAAAACCAGGCTTACGATCATCAAGGCTGGATCACAACTTTCTGCTCTTCTTGTATTGTTGTGCTTCTGTTTATCTCACGCTATTTCACCGTGAGGACAGCACTTGTGCTTATGCTTATTTTACGCTATTCCACAGTTTGGACAACAGTTGTGCTTATGCCAAGACTATTTAGCTATTTAGGAACAGGCTTCATAATCCGCATTAAAAATTAGGAATTATCACAATTTTACATTAGCACTATCCAATCAATACTGATAGCAAATTACGGGTTTTTTTCCCGAAACAACAATTTGAATTCAACTCCAATGTTTCTTTCTTAAAGAATTAGTTTTTACTAAAACGGTACTTCGGTGTGCATATTCTTCATAAAATTACACATTTTTATTGATGTAAAATTTTGCCTGTTAGATTTAAGGGGGGCAGATATGCTGCTAAACAATTTTGTTCCTATTTTTGCATTTACGGTATGCAGATCGTGGACAACACTGTTGAATTTGTTAAAACCTTTAAATAGGGGAAGATTTAAAAAAATTAGAATTGAAATGACAGATTTTTTTGCAATGATTTATCTTTTTGCAATGATTTCAAAAGATCAAAAGTCATTGAAATTAGCAAAGATAGTACCTGTTAGGTTCACCCCGCTGTGGGTGAAGTTCAACTATTTGACATTGTATACAAACAAAGGTAATATTTTTAAAACAAAGGCATTACAATTTCAATTGTTATGATTACATTGGATTATATTCTATGACATCTAAAAATACCTTTTCTATGAATTTGATTTGGATACATCCATATATTTAACTAGATATATATATCTTATTAGACAGTTGGATGTGGAATATGGCTGGATATTTTTACGAGTCACGCTGTATTTTGACGAGCCTTCATGCGAGTCACAATTCAAGTTGACGAATAATATATCCAGCCATATTCCACATCCAACTGTCTAATAAGTTATTTATTATCCAACTATCTTGCAAAAATTAAAAAAGAGTGGAAAAAATCGAAAAAAATTAGTTGGACATTGCGTGACGTACGTATTGCATTCTGATTGGCTCACTTTTCATACAGGTCAAACCGGTTTTAGCAGCTCACACAAACACGCCGTTTTAATAGCCGATTATCAATATAATTTTTTCGACTGTTTTTGCACAAATTTTGGCTGTATTTTGAGAAAAAAGAGGACTAACCTCAACAAGACAAATGAAAAAGTGGCTACCGTTCGGAAACTTTGATGAAGTCAAATGAAAATGCAGTAACAAAGGAAATGTTGTGTCAAGAACTTGCAGCGATTGTAGTGCTTTCGTTTCCATTCGTGGATCGTAGTTGCTTGCTTCAATTAGCTTTCCATTTCTACTATAAAGGACATTTTTGCAGCTCTTCCACTGAAGGATTATATTTTGTTATATTAAGGTAAAATTTCTTTTTTTTTCTTTATACGAGCTAGTCAGTCAGCTTATATGTCAATAAACTTGTGAGCTTAATAAGCATTTTCTGTTCTCTGTGTTTACATGTTCACTTTGACTCTGTTTTCAATTTTAATTTCGACATTTTTGTTATCTTATTAACAGAAGAATCGAAAGCGTTTCTGTAGAAAACGTTCAAAACTATATCAGTTTGCCTTGCAGATATTTTAGTTTAGACAGCGAAAAATATCGCTGTATATTTTTACTCGATCCAGTCTTACTCACGCGTTATTTTTTACAAGTTGGATAATAAATATACATATATCGTGCATCTTAAGGTATTTTCATAATCTGGTAGAAATTGCTTTTGATTTATCGAAAAAAATATCTTATTTTGGATTAACCGCGAGAACTGCTATAAATTCGAATCAAATTAGCGTTTTCCGGAAGTATTGTCCTCATTCTTGCTTTTGAACAATTCATGCAAGTTTTGACTTCAATAAGTTAGTGTAATTAAAAAATGTCGTTTGATACCAAACAATTATCACGAATTCAATGTTAAACTATACCTTGCTATATTTGCACTGCAGTAAAGCTACTATTAAATTATCACAGTTTGTATAACAATGTTTCTGATCAACACCTCCATTTTTTCAATCACTAAGCTTCAAGCCATCCAATTAAAAAGTATACGCCCTGTACAAAGCTGTATTTTCGCAACTGAATTGGATGTTTATCAGATTAGATCCAAACTTTCTCTCTTGTTTATAGCTATGTAGTTCATAAACCAATGGAAAGTCAATAAAATCAAAATAATTCCTCTAAAAGATCAAACAACGAATCCGGCAGTGCCGAGTGACAGACTTCATAAAAACAAAATAGCATTGTCAAAATAAACAGTTCAAATTAAATAAGCATTTGTATAAAATAGCTGTTTATATAAAATAAAAGGAAAGAAATGAATCAGATATTATACCTTTAGTTGATGAAAATTCTGTCTCTTCGCTGCCATGAAGACTTCCTACAAGTAATACATAAAGACCGACGAACGAAATCGCAAACGCAGCCCGCCATTTGAAAAACTTAGTACGGCTTCTCATTTCCTGAAGACGAAAAAAGAGAGGCAAAAAACTTAAACACTACATGTCAAAAAAATAACCTCGAAGTTTCTCGATAGTTATTTTAGCTATTGTTTTGGCCGAAATGCTAACTTAGGAAACCTATGGTTCTTTATAGACATAATTTATTTACGTCAAATACCTGTCGAGGTTCGTTGACCTACCTGTTGACAGTGGCAACCTCAGAGCGAGTGAGCAAAGACTACACACTTCCAACCTAGCATATGAACACACAAAAAACATTATATGTTCAATACCTCGACAGTACGTTCCCCAAAATCCAGTGCATAAATAGAAAGAATTTGTTTTGTGATAAATATTAATAAAACTACATTTTCAGTTCTGATTAGTATTCAACAGACTTGTTGAACTTTCATTATTAAACTGAAGAACGTCAACTTTGGACTAATCTTATTCAAACTGTTCTTTTCTGAATGTTAATTGCTCCATCTTTGGCTGTTTAACAGTTATCCTCTAGAACCCTTCAGTTTCACATTGCTTTTGTTTACGATTTATGACTATATTGTCCCTCGAGGAAATTTGAAGGGATTTTAAAAACCATTTATGATGCCTAGACCGGGTTAAAACGTCATCACGCTTTATCTATTTTATTTTGTTATTTTATTTGACAGTATTTTGACAGGAACTGTCTCATTTAGCTAAAGATAGTTTACAGAGAGTCCTGTATCTCTTCAGGACTTGCTATTTTCAGATTTCACTGAAATGTGCAGAAAAAGCGTTACTAAAGTGAGAAATGTAACGACACTGCGTGACAAGTCAGTTTTTGACGTGTTCTCGACAAAAAGAGGGTTATCTCCGACCCGTGAAATATAATTTATGCTGCACAAGTGAAGTAATAATAGTGAGTCGGTTTAAAAAGACAATACTCCTTTTGTTTCTCTGTTATTGTGACCTCACTTGTGAGCATAAATTATATTACACTGATAACCGTGCGGGATCCCTGTGCTTTTCAATATCTGGCTCCCATATAGCGTTTAGACCATACACAAAATGGCGCCTTATTCAGTAATGTTTTCAAGCACTACGATTCCTGCAGCAAGATTTGGAGAATTTAACTTTAAGGTTTTAAAAGACAAGAAAAACACCAAAAAGAGTTCAAACGTACTTCCAAATAAGGTAAGCTATTCCAAATATGGATATGATATGTGTCCTTTGTATATCTAATTAGAATATATCTTGCGGGTCTTTGAGAGCACTGATGAGATTCAGTTATTAGTTGGTTGGGTGGTAAAGAGTACTAACGCTTCTTCTCGATAAAAAAAAATGGAACGGTCTGTTTCCTTGTGTCGGATGAGTTGAAACTTTTTACTAAATTGTTATAGCACTTTTTTTCTCCTTTTTTTCATTTCTGGACCTTATTTCAGTTACTAGAAAAGATAAGGTCACGTGAACTTTTAATGCAAGTAGACAATTCCTTAACTCAAAAGTGCGATATCTCATTCAGCTATGTGAATTTTAAAAAGCTTTTCTCGTTGGTAAATTTTTAACACATGGAGGTACGTAGTTTATTGTTAAACTTCAAAGGATCATAGTATTTTTGGTGAAATCAAAGCAATTTCACAAAAAAATACTTACTGGAAAAAATTTACTGGAAAATGCATGAATTTTAAACCATAAAGTCAAACAGTATAGCAGTGTATTAGATGTTGTTTGCCATATATTGACACACATTATGTAAGAATTACCCCCCCCCCCCCCCCCCGCCTCATCCAAGAAAATGTTTCCTTGAATTTTTTTAATAGTATTAGGTTTGGTATATGAATTGTTCCAAGCATAAACAAACCAATAGCATGGCATATATAGTGGCAGATCTAGGAAAGGAGTGCAGGGGGTCCACACCCCCTCCTGGAAGGTTTTGACAATCTTATCAAATATTATTTCCGAAATAACCTCTGTCAGTATTTCATGTTTACTGGGTAGTGCACCCCCTGCTGAAGATGATGCACCCTCCCCTGGAAACAATCCTGCCCCCACCCCTGACATGTAATACATGTCACAATATCAATAGCACAATCAATCAAATTTGCATTTCACAGGAGAGTTATAACAAATACTGCATTTTTAACACATTACTAGCTATGTTAACCTACTGAAAAACTGCTAATTAACACAAAGTGGCTGATTACATGGACATTTTAGCTCAGACCAAAGGATGGAAGTAGCATGTATGTAGATGGATAAAATGGTAACTAGTGGAAAACTAGTGTAGACTTTGTCTGTGTTTCTAATGAAACAGTTGGAAGAGTTTGTAAATTGATTTTTTTACTGGCAATTTTTATATATTTTTATTCCACTGATAATTTAATTATTGCATTCTTTTATTCTTATTCACTTACTCCGACAAAGGACTAACATCCTAGTTTCTGACTAGCCTTTACAGTGAATCAATTTACAAACTCTTCCAAATGTACTGTCTGCATGCAGGCCAAATAGAAGGAAGATGTTTTTAATTAATTTTTAATCCTAAGGGATGTAAACACAAAATACTTCTTCCCGGGCCAGATCATCTAAAAATGGCCATAGAGGACCAGTAAGCTAATTAATCACATAGTATATATGTTATCCTCAACAATAATTCTGCAAATGATCTGTTAAGTTATTAAGTAGCGTTGAAATAATTCTTAGGAAAATCATGCCGAAATATGTCTGGAATAAAAAAACTTGTGATTTTTTCTAAGAATAATTCTGCAATAATTAAATTCTTCATTAGCTCATTTTATTTCACTGTTCTTTCAAAGTTGGCTATGATGAGTGTGGTATTTGTTTATGAAATCAACTCAATGGCTGAATGATTGATTTAAAAAAAAACTAGAAAGTTTATTGCTGTGCACTTAATTAGTATCTTTTATTGGACACATCATAATGTTAAACTTTTTTTTATTTTGCTGCCCAGTATGTTGGTGAGCAGAGCATTATCTTGTTTTCAAAACATTGTAAACATGACAATGTTTTGTTGACTGTCAAAAAATAAAACAGTTAATTAAAAAACATTCCAAGTTAATACACTATTGCCTATATCTTTAACATATAGACAATAGACATGCTGTTTCAAGTTAGTCCTTGCTCAGGCTAAACTGAAATAAATTAACAAAACAGCTGATACTATCTTCTCTTCATAGTTAAAGAAAGTCCAAAATACTGGCTGTCTCTGCTATTGACAGGGTGCATGTCCACTTCCATTTCACTGGAGATAATTTGTAATGAGTGTGGGATTTGTTTATGAAACCCTTATTGTCTAAAAAAACATAATTACATGACAAAAAGTCTTTTTCTCTGACAGACAGAATAAACCAATGAGCTATAATATGTTTACCAATTTTATTTGTAAAAAGTGTACTGGACATACAACATTGCCTCTTGAAGAAATAATAAAAAACATTGATCAAAATAGGATTTCATTTTATTAAAAGTTTATTTACAACTCAACACAATGTATTGAAAATGTAGTTTATTTGTAGCAAAGTAATCATTAGCCATAATTGACTTCATCTCTGTCAAAACATGTCAATCAAGTGCCTGTATCATTTGTATTGCTCTTGTACAAATATAAATATAATTTTAATAACATACAGGTACATCTATCTTGAAGTATCAGTAGAATTAATGTAACGTTTATCAACTCGGCCAGTTTCGAAATCATGCAATTTTTTCACTAGAATTTAGCTGTTGTCTTAATTAATTTGTAGCGGTGTACATTTGTGATGAAATTCTAAATTGTAAAAATAATGGTATTGTATTAATATTAATTTTACTTGAATACCATTTGTCCTTTCGTTTTTGTATTTTGTTGTAAATAATTGTAACAAATTGTAAAATCTCCAGAATGGTTTCAAATACACTATGTATGTATGTAAGTATGTACAGAATAATGTATTACATGCTAGAGAGGCTGGAGTTGAGTAAACAAGAACTGTAAATTGGAGTATTCTAATAATTGTTATTGTATAGTATCAAGTGATACTCGATAAGGTGATAAACTTTGATGAACTACGTCGTGTACCTTGCCGTGTTTCATGGAAGAACGCCATAATTTGTTATCACACAATACAGCCAACAATACCAGTGTCTTTCGTGGCTCTTGTATTCGGTAATTTATTTCGAATCTCCAAAGTGATGTCCGAGAAAATGGCTTTTATTTAACATATGAAAGATAGAGGTCATTCCTGCAATGCAATCTTTATCTTTTTGAATTTTGTTATCATAATTCTTATTCACCAACAATAATCTATTTGTCAAAAGACGAAATTTAACAGTATGTCACGTTCCGTCTTCGACCTCAACGATGAATCGCCAATGACGATGAGCTCCATTTGAGTACATCTACTCATTTAATATGTACTACCAATATCTAAATTATCTTCTGCTATAAATCAAAATTCACCAGTTTATACGACGTTATATCGAGCATAGCGGTATCCAATCAACGGTAAACAAACCACAGCCTAGATACTCAAGCAAATATCACGTATTTGATTATAATTGCCACAAATACAAGTATGAGAGTCATGTAGGCACCAAATAACTCGAAATCAAACTTTCTCTCATCTATTATGTCTGTTGAGTTCATTTCTTGGGAGAAAAACACTACGATTTCATGTTTTCGCGATTCTTTCTCGTCACATAACGGCTCCTGTTTATGTAAAGGTATTCTTCTGATTTCCACAACGTACAGCTCTGAACGACCAAACTTTCACTAGTTTTCTCTAGTTGTTTAGTTTAACTTCGCTCTGTTTATAATCTTACTGATGTTACTACTAGTAAATGATGAGTTTTTCCTGGTGATTGAGAAACATGTTTGACTGTGTTTCGTAGCCAACGATCGTATAACGTTATGACGTCATAGTTTCCTGAGGCAATTTATATACTCTTCCTCCCGTCCCATGACCTTGAAAAATTGTCTTTCGGAACAGACGAAGAAGATCAAGGATCACAGACGAAAGATCGGGTTCCTTGAATCTCGACAGGATTTTGGCCAAAGGAAAAATTAACAACAAAATCAATATTCTACGGTGGCCCATAACTGCCACGGCAAAATAAAAAAGCTCACGGCAAAATACAAAAGCTCACGGCAAAATAAAAAAGCTCACGGCAAAACAAAAAAGCTCACGGCAAAATACAAAAGCTCACGGCAAAATACAAAAGCTCACGGCAAAATAAAAAAGCTCACGGCAAAATAGAAAAGCTCACGGCAAAATAAAAAAGCTCACGGCAAAATTAAAAAGCTCACGGCAAAATAGAAAAGCTCACGGCAAAATAAAAAAGCTCACGGCAAAATAAAAATCCTCACGGCAAAATAAAAAAACTTCACGGCAAAATAAAATTGGTCGAAAGAAAACTGGGTACGACTTTAGAGAACGCAAAGTACTGTGGGCAACAACATGGCGGATGAACCTGGTTATTGCTCTAGTTGTGGAGTCAAAATCAAGCGAAGTGACGCTCGTTACTGTAGTAAATGTGGAAAAGGTTATTTTTTTGAAGCTTAATATCATGCCATTTATTAGTGTGGTTCCATTCTCTCCGTTAACTATGATGTAGTGACAGAATTTCGTAATATATCGTGTTTTCACACCATAGTCACCATCATATTATCACTTGACTCTTATGTACAGTAAAATTCCACAGAGATCGATCTTGTTAATTCTAGTTAAGAGGTGTTTTTATAGTTTTGTTTGATTGATTTGAACCAACTGTCAATCAAAAAAGGTCAAATTATGCCATCCTTTCAAAACATGCAAATATTTCAACTCCGAGTTGAAATATTTGCATGTTTTGAAAGGATGGCATAATTTAGTTTAAAAAAAAAATACTGAAAGAAATAAAAATATTGGACAATAAGGATTTTTTTTAGGAAGAGGATAGAATCCCTATATAAAATGGTATAAAAATGGTATTATTTAATGTTATAGTTCCGGAACAACTTATGGCAAAATATGGAATTTTACTGTAAACTAGAGTCAAGTGATAATATGATGGTGACTATGGTGAGAAAACACGATATATTACGAAATTCTGTCACTACATCATAGTTAACGGAGAGAATGGAACCACACTAATAAATGGCATGATATTAAGCTTCAAAAAAATAACCTTTTCCACATTTACTACAGTAACGAGCGTCACTTCGCTTGATTTTGACTCCACAACTAGAGCAATAACCAGGTTCATCCGCCATGTTGTTGCCCACAGTACTTTGCGTTCTCTAAATTCGTACCCAGTTCTCTTTCGACCAATTTTATTTTGCCGAGAAGTTTTTTATTTTGCCGTGAGCGTTTTTATTTTGCCGTGAGCTTTTCTATTTTGCCGTGAGCTTTTTTATTTTGCCGTGAGCTTTTGTATTTTGCCGTGAGCTTTTGTATTTTGCCGTGAGCTTTTTTATTTTGCCGTGAGCTTTTGTATTTTGCCGTGAGCTTTTTTATTTTGCCGTGAGCTTTTGTATTTTGCCGTGAGCTTTTTTATTTTGCCGTGAGCTTTTGTATTTTGCCGTGAGCTTTTTTATTTTGCCGTGAGCTTTTGTATTTTGCCGTGAGCTTTTTTATTTTGCCGTGGCAGTTATGGGCCACCGTACTATTCCTACAAGGCAGATAAACGTAAAGAGCATGCACATAATAAATGTAATTTTATATTAATTATTACAAAAAAATCCTGCGTTTTTTAGCTACGAGAGAAAAACTTGGAAATTATCGTGAAGTTCAGCTCGTGATTTCAACGAATTTACAAGAGGTGAAAATTAAATTCTTT
The DNA here is from genome assembly GCA_918843875.1 of Diadumene lineata. NCBI lineage: Eukaryota > Metazoa > Cnidaria > Anthozoa > Actiniaria > Diadumenidae > Diadumene > Diadumene lineata. The sequence goes on from OU974079.1 coordinate 5,044,659, forward strand.
ATACTAGGTACGAGGCAGTGCCGATTCCTTTTCGTTCAGGAAAAAATGCAATTTATTGTCCAAAATCGACCTTTTGACCAGTCAAAATGAATACATAAGACTAAAAATTATGATGAAATGCATGAGATTTGGCATTATTTCTTCTTTGGGGCTTCCTCTATAACGGTTCAAAACAGGACGCCCATCACCCTTAGTTTTGCATTCAGTCTAGACCGTGCTCACCTGACCTAGATCAACGATTTGATAGTATGAGAGGCTTTATATAAAGGTTCAAACGCTAGGGCGAGGTTTTTCATTAGACAAGACCGAGGGCCGTAGTACAACCTACGTAGAACAATGGGTGGTTGATTTTCAAATCAATAAGTCTATCAAGTCTATAACTACCAGAATGCTTGATTATTATGCGGACAGTGCCTCAAAATTGTATCAAGCGTCCCTTGTGAACGACCTTCGTTCTTGGTGCCTGGAGAATAAAGTTGAATGTTAATTTAAATAACACTATTTTATTTTTATCTACCATCAACAATCGCTGAAATTATTAAAGTTTTACAGTGCATCTTCCAGGTTAATTTCTTCGTCACTATTTGTATTTTCTGATGATATATATTTCTGGACATCAGATGCATCCTTTAGATTTTGTTCCTATAGACATGATTCGTACACATCATCAATGGAATACGGCAATTCCTCTACTATAGATTTGGAGATCGCAACTGAATATTCTGTGTTACTACACTTCACGGTCACAGCCTGATTGTTTTAAGCTCCTTCCACTTTTCATAATCTTTAGTACGCGTTAAGTTTCTTCATTTGAAAGCTCTTTTCCTTCTGAATCGCGTCAATTTAGGCCACGTCCACACTATCACGGATAAATTTAAAAACGCATTTTTATTTATCCGGTTTGGCCTTCTCGATCCACACTAAAGCCTGGTTTCGATATAATCGCTCACGATCGCCGGAACGCTGAAAATGATGTCAGCGATTGCAGTGGAAACCAGACTTTACCTACAAAAATAGTGTTTTTATTTTATTATTTATTTATTCATTACAAAATTAGATGATAATCATCCCTGAATTTTACATTACACAAAAACAATAATCTACATCAATAATAATAATTTACATTACAATGGTATTGCATACAGATATAGATGCATGCATTTACACAGTAATGATGCTATGATAAAAGGATACAAACCAACTATATCAAATGGAATATAACAGATTCAAGGATGGCTTGCAACATATATCGTGCTTCAGTTTTATTGACTGCGTTTATCATGACTTGTGTTGATGTCGCCGTCAGTTACTCAATTACTGATGTTTATACCAAGTGATAACTCACCTTTTGCTTTCAAGTCACTTGTGCCTACCACATAAACTTGATGTCAGAATTTCCTTGAACGTTCGTAAAAGTGATGTCTTCAAGTTGTTAATTCTTTTTCAGTAAACCACAACAATGACTCACGCCTGTATTAAGTGTTGTATGAATCAGTGCATAACTCTTTGTGCAGGTTTTCTTTTAGCACTGCACTTGCCTTTTCAACTTCAAAGCCTCTGGAATTTGAATTATGATTATCTTCCTCTTCACAATCGATTTTCAAGCCTATTGTGATGAATGTTCTGTCTTACATTTTGCACAAAGTGAAGGTGCGATGGTGTCTTTGTACAGGGTTTTTTTAAGGTATCAGGGGACCTTAAAAACCGAGTTTTTAAAATGTCTTATAGCGCGCGAGCTATTATAGTTACTCTTATATAAGTATACATTTCGCATTTAAAGTTGAAAATCGTCATTTTTAGCATTTTTTGGTATAAATCGTTAATAACTCACAAACGCGGCAAGATATCAAAAAACTGAGACGCCGTTTTTGTGTCGACATATAAAGCTACGTCAATGCAAAATTTCAACACAATCGTTTGAAATCCCGTGTTCCTGGAACTTCGAGAAAAAGAGGCGGTCGAAAATTACTAAACACTTATATAAAAAATAAGAATTAGTTTTATCGAAATAATTATTTTTATACCATTGTAATCTTTATTTACTCAGCTTTAAGAAAATGTATACTTATATGTCTCGATTTTTACGACCGTCATATCCAATTGCTCGTAGATGCAATAAGCTGGTATTTTGAGTAACTTGGCAAATTTCGGTTGATTTCAGTTATTGAGTTTTGGTTCCTTTTCGGGGTAAAAATCATGTGTTGCCATGTACATTTGGATAGAACTTTGGTATCTTTTAGGAGTCATTTTTAAAAATTTCGCCGCACATTCCCGCTATCTTTCGTCGGACGTCCCCCGGTTCTATACAAATCTGCGAAAGAAACTAGATCATCGCCCCCGGGCAAAACAGCCACTTCGAAAATACTGCTCCGCAGACAATACTGCTAGGTAGCCCAGGAACACTGAAGGCCAGTGTCTAGTTTTAGAATTATTATTTAACGCAAATTTTAGAAATTTAGAAATTTAGGTCGCGTCAATTTAGGCCACGTCTACATTAACACTGATAGATTTGTAAAAGCAACTTTATTTATCCGGTTAGGCCTTCCGTCCACACTAAAACGCATGAATCCGAAACTAATTCTATTGTTTGAGTAGACATTCTTGTCATGGTTTCGGAACAAAAGTTGCGTTTTCAAACACCAGTATAGTGTAGCCTCGGCCTTAAGTATGTCATGTACGAGAGTTCAATTTTCAGTTACAAGGCGCCCCTCGAGCACGCCTTTCGAGTACAATTCAAGGTCATTCTCACAGTGAAAACAAATAAGCCTTTTTTTTAATTTCCACCCTTCTACAAAATAGTTTTATTTGTATTTATTGAGACTTATTTAATGACCTTGAATTATATTTAAGTTTAAAACTGAAATGATTTTTATGAATATTGACAGATAATCGGAGCTTGGGCTCGCGTGGTGCTATGTGCATGAACAAACTTTGATGAATCAATAGATAAATAAATACATGAATGAATGAATTTATGAATGAATGAATGAATGAATGAATGAATGAATGAATGAATGAATGAATGAATGAATGAATGAATGAATGAATGAATGAATGAATGAATGAGTGAGTGAGTGAGTGAATGAATGAATGAATGAATAAATGAATGAATGAATGAATAAATAAATAAATAAATGAATACACAAAAGGCCAAATCTGGTGCATTAAAAATATATTTTATAACTCAATTTGATTGTAGAATGTTCTTTTATACATTTGAATAGACATAAAGATATTTTTAAAACTTAATAAGTTTATCGATAATATATACATATTAAACCATCTTTAAAAGATGTAAACAATTGTATACTTCACTACAGTGTAATCGTGAAGTCTGTAAACTAAAAAAGTTTATCTCTAGCAATCTAATTCAAGCTGCATTATATATTTCTTAATTTGATGAGAAATATTTTCTCTCTTGAATCATAATACTAAACAAAAGCTTTGAAGACGGTTTGCTGCATTTTCTACATGTATAAGACTCCTGATTTCAAGAACGTTCTAATTTAATATCTAAATATTCTAAATGCCCAATTAGTCAAAACAAAAATCATTGCAAATAACGTACTCAAGCTGAACGTTCTTGCATATTTTGAAATAAACTTCATTTTATACCTTTTTGTACCAGCGTTATCATTTTCTAGACAATATTCTCTCGACTTGATATATTCTTTTTAAGTAGTGATAACTCATCATTTTCAAGAAAAAATACTTTTGACAATTATCCTAATTGCTCTATGACGTCACTTCTTTCTACACAACAGTATATTGTTTAAACTCGAAGGATCACGGTCGTCAAAGGTTCTAAAATTATAACATTGTTCTAAAATCCATTCTAACTCATGATGTAAAGTGGGGTAGTCATCAAATGCACAGAGTACTATGTCCGAAAACCAGGCCATTCGAAAATAAACTAGCCTCCTGTCGCATCCGTTTTTAGTTTCGGGCTTCCGAAGCCCGACACTAAAAACCGATGCGAGAGGAGGCTAAAAATAAACTTTCTATAGGAGATTTTATCAACTAGATTTTGCGATTCTAACCCTCACATGACGTCATAATGGAGCAGGACAATTGATATGATTTTTACTATGTTCTTTTCTCACTAAATTTGTTGTTCTTTTACATGATTACAGCAGTCAAGAAACAATAAACAATGCAACCAAACCTTCGTTAACTTTCGCTAAATAACTCAAATACCGATATAAAATAATCGTTTTTTTGTATAGCAGGTATCACATGTCATCTAAAATCACACTGCATTAATGCGCATATAAAGATCTTTATGTACTTTACCTACAAAAATAGTGTTCATATCAGTTTATATATTTTGCTTCTACGGAGACTTCAGCTTTATTGACTGTGTTTATGTAAAATGAAAATGTGTTACTCGATTATTGATGTTTATACCAGGTTATAAAACCTTCCTTTCCCAGTCACCTTCTGGTTATAAGTCACTTGTGCCATATAGACTACATATACTGTTAGAGTGTCCTTGGCCGTTCTGCAAAGTGATGCCCTCAAGGTGTTTCGTTAAGCCAGAGCATTGACGTACGTCTGCAGTAAGTGTACTAATCATTGGAATGTTTTCATGCGTACAGTCTGGGCATTGCTCACATTACCTATATGTTTTGCTAAAATAAAGAACATTGACGCTAAATTTGTACGCTTCGGTTGTCGGAATTGATGCGTACAGCTGTCCTCCGGTGCACAGTAGGTGTCGCACAATCAATTGGTATTAGTACATTAGTTATCGTGCGGTCTGGCAAGGTTCTGATTCAATTAAACGAACAGTGGCAACGTCGGCAATGTTCCTTTTTCCGTATAATTGAGGTTCCAGTGTTATAGCTGCACTTTTCGATCAGGGCAGTCCAAAATGATGAGGTTCCAATGATGTGAGTTACACTTTTGGATCAGGGCAGTCCGAAAGGACGAGTGTGATTTTTTTAATACGAACAATGGTTTCGCACCTTAAATGTTCGTACACTCATTCTTGCCCGTATAAGTGAGGTTCCAATGTGTGTGTTACACTTTTCGATCAGGGCAGTCCGAAATGACGAGTGATGTTTTAATACGAACAATGATTACGCACCTTAATGTTCGTACAGTCATTCTTGCCCGTATAACCGAGGTTCCAAACTCACAGCTGAATTCGGTTAAATGAAACTACAGTCTAAAAGTTGGCTTTCGTGATGCCGATGTATTCACAAAACCTAAATGTGTACGTATAAATGAGGTTACACTTTTTATGATAATTAACTGTTCAGCCATAATCAAGCGCTTCTGCAGGTATAGTTGTTTGTAGTTTTACTTTTTTTCTGATATTTGTCAGTATACGGCATTTTGTCAAATTGCTTGTCATGCATGTACCATTTGTCTGCACACTGCAAGAGCACATACAGGTATTTGGAGTCATAAGCCTGGTTTCCAGGATCGCTGAAATTACTGTTGCGAGGATCGCTCACGATCGCTGTCAATTGTTTCCATGTGTTCCGATCGCTGAAGAGTGATTTCATATACTCGCTCACGCTCGCTGGATCGCTGAAAATGATGTCAGCGATTATATAATTTTCAGAGATCGAAACACATGGAAACAATCGACAGCTATATCGTGAGCGATCCTTGCATCAGTAATTTCAGCGATCGTGAGCGATTATGTGGAAACCAGGCTATAGTACCATGCACACTGTTATCAGCACTGGGACTCGTCCTGTGCTGGCTCGGTACTAGCGCTAACAACAGTCGCATTATCAGCCGCCCTTTCTGTGTCATTTTCTAAAGGTGGTTTAACTGGAAAAGCAGCTGGTAACGATGTACTTTGCTCTGTCGCCTCTAGCGAAAGACGTCTTCGCAGTGCCGTACCGTTTTTCGTTGATATTGCCATAGAGTGACTCTTCGGTCGAATCGCAGGGTTAGATTCTTGATCTCTTTCACCGTGGTAAAACGGGTCAGTTCGATTAGAGTTCAGCTGCATATGAGTGGCTTTGTTCTTGTGCGCTGCTGACGTGCGAGTGCTATCTTTGTCGGTGGCGCGAGGTAAGCTTTTGAGCTTCCTCCACAGTGATTTTCCACGTGAAGATTTCCTGCTTCCATCATTTGGGACGTAAAATAAAGGCATCGAAGGGAATTTTCGCAGCCCAATGCCATAATCTGTCTTGTCATTGTGTTTTGTGTTTTCGTTTTCTTGCTCTTGCTCGTTGGATGAATGAAATTTATCGTCACTGTCTTTATCGATGTCGATGTCTCTTGATGTACTAAAGATTACTAGTCCATCTAGACTATCTTCTGAATTTCTCTTAGCTTGATTATATCTAATTGGACTTCTGGAATAACATTCATCGTCTGAGAATGCGCCTTGAAGTGGAACTTTCTGATCATAATTAGTTTTAAGATAAGAAGTTGATTTGATGTTCTTTGGAATATATACATAGTCGAGAGCTATGGCGGTTTTTTCCTCGTCGCTATCACTTCGATTTCGCTCTGCTTCTCTTTCAAGCGAGTTTGGTTTTCGTTCGCAGCGTTCGCTTGCTTCGATACATTGCTGCGCAAATTCTGTCAGCTCATCGTCGTCGAAAACTGGCGCTGTTGCTTTTATCGATGTCTTTTCTGTCCCGGAGTTTGAAGGTGGACTTGGTGCATGGCGCTTTTTCGGTGATTTCTTTAGCCGTGGTAAAACACTTCCATTTTCAAAATTGAATTTTGTCTCTCCTGTATTTACAGGACTGTCAATTGAATTTGGCCCGGTACAACAAGAGCTTCCTTCGTCACTAATGTGCCCATTTGTTATTGTTAAATCAGGGAGATTAATATTCTTTGTTGTTGAAGTGTTCTGTGGTTCATTGGGAGCGTGATCGGTATTCATGCCACGCGTGTTCGGTATTGTAGGTCCAATATCGGTATCTCCTTCACTAGAATAATTTTTATGTGGCTCATCACGTTCGTCTATTAATCCATCAACACTGTCATAACTACACTCCAGTTCATTATGCTGTTCTTCATGACAGATTTCCTCCTCTTTTTTCTCAATTTTTGTCTGTTGATCTTTTCCTCTGGAAGATGCGCTGTCGCTTGAAGATCCACATTTTTCATTCTTATAAACATTATGACGTTGTTCTTGTGATGAATTGTATTCGATATCGACAGATCTATTAAACACCGCACCTGAGTTTTGCAGTGATGGTTTTCGCTTTGTTTTGTTGTTGTTATTGTTATCATTGTCTACTATTATAGAGTTTCTTGCAGAGGTTCTGCCACAACTTGACACCAGCTCATCAAGTGCTGATTGTAAATCTCGAAAATACTTCGTGTCCTTCTGCCGTAGCTTATTGTTGTTATCGAATGTATCGTCACTCGAACTCGTCGAGTCAAAACTGTTTTGGCTGTTTTGTTGAAACCCCGTAGTCTTTTCGACCCAAGTGTCGAGGCGAGCATGAATATTCTTGGACATTTCCTCGATGCTCTTCGAGCTACTCGAGATACTCGAGATGTGTTCTGATTTGTTTATTCTTGCTAAATCCACAGAGTTACTTTTGTCTCGTTTATTTGTTTTGTGCAAACTTTGAGAGCTTTGTGACTTTTTATGAGCGTCATTAATGTCCAATTCTGATGAATTGCTGTCGACGCTAGTGGCAGTTCCTTGACTAATCTTGCGATGTAGTTTTCTTGAAGCGCCATTCAACGATTTCGACCGTTTGTGTTTCTCTATCAAGTTGCTTTCAGATTTGCTTAGAGCATTTGAAAGTCGTCTGTTCGACACAGTCAATTCTTTAATTTCGGTAAGAGAGCCTCTTGAGGAGCTGTCATCGCTTAGCTCTAAAGAAGTCTTCCTTATTCGCCCTGCATTTTTCGTCTGTTTTGCAACCTGCGGTATTTTTTCATACTCAGCTTCAAATGTAAGTGTGTCGGACATTGAAACTGGATTACTCCTCGATCTCGAATGCGAGGGAGTAAAAGCCTGTGTCCCAGTTTCTTTGGTCAAACTTCCGAAATTATTTCGTGGGTAACTACTCATTGCTGATACGATGGAGTTGGTACGATTCCTCCGTCCTTTGAGAGAAACGCTTGCTCGACTAACCCATTTCTGTAGCCCACCGTATATATTCGATGAAATAGTTGGCATATTTTTCTCCTTCAGTGAAGCTGCCATTGGCCGTGTTTATATGTGTATCGGTTGAACTTCAAAGACCGTGTTTACACAATTTGCATAAACTTTGCCAAAGTTCGCCGCTAAACTTTTCGCAACGTGGGCAAAAATTGTTTAGCTCTTCGGCGAATTTCGATAGTATTTGGTTTCAACCAAGTTCTTGTTTTCTTCTTTCAATAACTTGCTCCTTTCAACTCTTCATGGTTTTTGATTGTGATATATCAGTTACTACGAACAGTTATCTCAATACCCTTTCTTTGCCTTTGTTGCTTTGTAGTTTTACCAACGTTCTTTTCAATTTTCCCTTAAACTTTGATCTCTTTCACAAACTTTTGAACTCTCCACAAACTTGTTCTTTACGCTTGGATATAATTTCCTCTGGTGTTCACAATTTCTCTTTTCGCATTGTTATTCTTGTAATCGTTCCCTTTTCTGTAAAAAGATAAAAATAATCATTTCAATCATTTTAGATAACGTGTTTGTCTGGGCGTTATGTATATTAGCCATTGTAAACCATGTAACTTTATGAACGAAGGGAGAAATATCTGTTTAGTGCGATGCGTACTTGTTATCAATTAGAATCCATATCGACCTACAATCTTACGACCTTGGCCATAAAATCCTTAACTTTTGATATCCGAGTATGACGTGTTTATGCGCATTGTGGATGTCCAACCACCCATGCTGGCAGTGCAAGTCTTGAATAACAAAAAACATACATCACCAAAACAATTCAAATTCATTCTGGCAGAAAACTTTATCAAATGACGTAGGAAATATAATTGAAATCAGTTTAATGTGGATTTATTTTGGAAATGCCTCCAGTAATTTTTAAGAAAGACGATTTTGCATTAAAATGCTTATTTTGATTTATTTAAATGTAAAATGGTCTTTCTAATTACTAAAAACTGAAGATTGATCCATTTTCTTTGATTATAGAGTAATACTTTTTTTATGTATTTATTCATTTAATTTTTTTCCTATTTGAAATATTCTAATAAAAACATGGATTTATTTATTTTTATATTACGATGTTTTGTTTGTATTCGGTTTTAATATCGTGTGTTAATTACAATTTTGAATTCTACGTCTTTTTATCTATATTCAAAAGTTCTCCCACAATAAAAACAATGTAAGGGAATTTGAAAATAATTAAAAATTGAAAAGAAAAAAATAGTTAAAATTTATTACGTACAAACTCGCTTGGGCGCTTTGCAATACGCTTGTACAATTGTAACTCCAAAGAAAACAAAGCACAAAAAATAGCCGGGAATTGAAAAAATATCATTGAGATAGAATAGTCCAGTTTCGAATTATTTTGTTTAGTAACAGCCCGTGGAAAAGTGGAGTCTCTTTGTATCACAAAGATAATTAAATTCCTGAATATTTACGCACAATTGAGGCTAAGACTGTGCAAAAGAAAATTCAAAGATGAACTATTGAAAAAATGCAAACAAAAGAAGAGTTTGCGGTACGAAATTAACCAATTGTGTAGAAAGGCATACCAACGTGTAAAGCGATTAAAGGATCATTCAAAGATTCAAACTGTTATATCTAAATAACTTTTTTTCAAATTAAATCCGGTTTAACGTTGTTTAACAATTGCGACTTTCTGCTACGTGAATATTTTCAACCTTAACTACATCAATATCCAACGTCAAATTCAATACCAACTACACGTGCACGCAACTACAATTTGTGAAAGATTCTAAAGTATGTTTTTATTTCCGCGCAGTCACTAATATATCCGTAAGATTTAAAGAGCTTTTTTTAGTCTTTTAGTACGTGATTACATCAATGTTAAACCATTACTATATCTACATCCAACGTCAATATCCCCAAGTAGCCACAACTATATAATCTGTGAAAGATTCTAAAATATTTTCCTTATTTCCGCATAATCACAATTATATCCGTTGTTAAACTGAAGGGCTATTTAACGGAATATCAAAGATACGTGGGCACGTGAGCATTAACATTGTATCATGCCACACACGTCATTTTTGCTTCAAAAGTAGTACATATATATTCAATACACATGATGAAGTCATCTGTATGTTAGTGATGAAGTGGGTGACATCGAGGCTACACCATATACAGAACTTGCGTCATGTTCGTGTATGTATAATGCAGCGTTGGGACACAGAGGCGAATTCAATTTAGTGGGTATGGGGAATCGGAACGACGAATGAATATTGATTGATAATCAGTATCAAAATTAATTATTGACAATTAAATATTGATTGATAATCCGTATCAAAATTAATTATTGACAATTAAATATTTTGGCCATATCAGACATTGCATCCAACCGAAAGAAAACTTGTGAACAGCGGTATAACCAATGCACAGGTAAAAAAATAGAATGCCATGTCATGTGTACATACTTGTGACGTCATAGTTGTAACGATGATAGTGATGAGGGCGGTGTACGTTATTTAATAAGAATGCTGACAAATGATGATGATGATGATGAATATTTTTGAGATTGTAACTAAGATGATTAAGTAAATAATAACAATCATAGTCAAAACGATTACAGGATAACTAAGGCGATAATGATTGCAGTGTTGTTAATGACAGCAAGAGTGATGTTGATTTAATTTAGCCAGCGCATATGATTAGAGAGAGAGTAAGCGACTATATGCTCTGTATTTGTATTTAACATTATTATTTAATATTATCATTATTGTTATTATTATTATTATTATTATTATTATTACTATTATTAAATTATTATTATATTTTTTTATTTTTGATTTATTTATTTTTTCTTTCTCTTAGTACTATTATATATCCATTGTTTTTTTTTTTTTTGTTTTTTTTAATAATTAATTATCATTTCTGCATTTATATTTATAGATATAGAGTATATTATATAACGAACATTTTTTATCTAAATGAACATTAGTCCTACAATCATGTAACTTGTATATAAGATTTTTAGCCATTTCAAATGTAAAATATTATTATTGTTGTTGTTATTAAAGTTATTATTATATATTAAATTATTATTATTATTATTATTATTATTATTATTATTACTATTATTATTATCAAATGCTATTTTGAACTTGGCCTTCATTTATTACAAGTGCATCAATATGGAATGCCTAATAATAGATGAATAATATTTATTAGGATTATAAATTATTTATTTATAAATATCAATTTTTAAGTAACAAGTACCAGATTAAAATATAATACTTTTTCTAAGATCTATGTGGGCTTCTTTCATTAGCACCTAAATTCATATTCAAAAATATCGGTGTTCGTGACATAGTTAAAAAGCGCGTGACAATTTGCGTATCGCGTCGCGCAAGAATGCCAACGAAGTTTGATACAAATTTGTGCGTGACTTCATCAGTTGTGTTTGACATTATTGTATTGTGCGTGACATATTCACAGTGCATGTGACATCATGCTCTTCGACACGTCGAAACGCAAGGTTTAACCCGATGATTCATAGCTTAATTATCGCATAATCTACGGGGTGCCCGCACGCGGAAATGACGGCTCACGATAAAAATGTTCAGCAAAAAAAATTAGAAACATTTTGTTACATTGCCACTTTATGCGTTCTGCATGTATCGTGGAATTTCCGGATGAAGCCGAACTTAATCTAAGATGGATTTGGACGATTTGGCAGCATTATATTAATGACAAAATATAGCTAGAGAGTGTACGCTTTAGTTTTGTCAAAAGAGCACAAATTACTAATATATAACAAAATCAAGAATAAGTGCAACTGATATAAAAAAAAGCATCAAAAGTGCACACAAAAAAAAAGGAAAAAAATTGGGGGCAGTCTCACAAATCACAAAATCTCCTAAAATGGCAGTCAACATTCTATCTTTTTGCAGTCAAAGTAATTATTTATTATATACATATAATTGCAAGCAGTTAAATTCTAACAGCGTTGCATTTCCGTTTCAAACACGTTTCGTTGTGTATAGAACATGTCGTGGATCACCATTAGATCAATATTCAAATAAAATGCGATAGCGAATGTTGTTTGCAAATGAATTGGGACAATATTCATGGACCAGAAACTCTCACAATATTCAGTCAGCAATATGAACAAACAGCAACTGGTGAACGGCTGGTCAGGTTTCGGTGACTTATACCGAAGGATATGATCATGAAAAAAGCTGTTCATATTTTTTCACAATACAATTAAACACAAGTATCGAGAATGGAAAATATCAATATAAAAAAGCAAATTAATAGAAATTACATCGTTGAAATGATTTAGAAAATACCTTGAAGGAGACCTTTCAGCTCGCATGCAGCGCTACCATTGATTTTAGTATTTGCAATTTTCCTCCGGAAGATTTTTACAATTTTGCTACATGTTCGACAACTAAGCTGTAATGTTGGTTGTTCATGTACGGAGGTCAAGCCAAAAATGCCGCGCTTTGGTGTAGATGTACGCATGCGTACTGATCTGTATGTGGAGAAACACACACCCACATGTAAAAGTAATTAAATTGTTAAACAATTAGCAAGTACTTGATTAAAACTAAAACGCCATAGTAACCTAGAATTAATGATGAACCATTAAGGTGAAAATAGCGGCGGGATGTAGAGGAACGTGAACCGTTTTAAGGGTGTCTTCCGCTAAGAAACGTGTTTTCCTTCTACTTAGTGTTGGCTATCGTCTACTGCTATTATGTAATTAAGATCGATCATACTAATGTCAACTTTACGTGTACCGTAACAACAAAAATGCAACTAATTATAGATATGCCGTTATCAGATAATCACTCCAATGTGATGTGAACATCGGGTTCATGGGCGCCATATTTATTTTTCCTGTTGTCAATAAGTTTGAGTAACTACTTCGCCACTTAGGTCAATGCTATATAGAAAGGTTTATCGTCTTATCTAAGATAATTACATTAAAATGATAAGAAAACAATAGATAATTAATTTTGTTTGATGAGTTTGCCGATATGTGTCTTGAAAAGAACGAGTAAATATCGCATTGAACTTTGGAATACCTATCTAACCATAGACCAAATGTGTAAATTGTCTTATTGTAAGAATGGACTGTCATTATTATTGGCAATAAGTTCAATTTGTTGGTCGTGGCTTTAATAAAAATATTCCCTTTTACAGTTCTCCGCGCCCTCTAGCTAGTCTGGCGGGGTAGTATATAGGTCCAATTATAATTCCTTTCAATCCCCAAAAGTTAAAAATCAAATCTCCATTAGTATATTCAGTCTGTGTACCCGCTTTCATATCTTAGAGAACTGTTATCTTATGCAGTATATAGCGCCACGAAAGGGCCACTATGCAGGCGGATCTCTACATAGGAAAAACTTACAATGATGTCAACTGTATCACCTCGTGAAAGACACCGTAATTCACCCATAATTCGTTTTTGGAATCCGTAGTCCTTCACTTGGGATTCAGAATCTGGAATCCAGGAATCCAAACCTTTGGTGAATTACCTTCCATGGGGTGAACTGTTATGTCGATGATCAATCTTTTTATCTATGACGATTGTTGTTACCCAAGCTATCCCATAATTCGTTTGTTTTTGACTCTCAGTTTGCTTGTTGTAAGTAAGCTCCGTTCATAAAATTGGAGATGAACGGATAAACACTAAAACTGTAAACTGCCCGTGCAACATGTATACGAACATAAGTAGAGCTATTTTATGATAATTCTATTATTTTCTGTTGTTGCATTAGAGTGCACGCACTAAAAGTGTGCAACATAACAACCACCAAATAGTGCTATTCTCTATATTAATTCTATTGTTTTATTTTGTTTAATTAGTGGTATTTAGTACTAAATAGTGACAACTGTTGCACCGCATTTAGTGTTTGCACTCTACCAATGCCTCTACTAGCTAAGTTATATAATTGGTCATAATTAGATTGCAATACATACAGTCCAAATGGACTGTACAAGGCTCGACTTTTACACCGCCGTGAATGACGCAATCAAGTAACTATTATATACAGCAACTAGTATATCCACCCCCAAAAATATTATCGTTACCATGGCAACAGTTCTTGCCGAAATGACGTCATGGCAATTAAGTTAATTAACCACAATACTCAATGCGATTAAAAGTTTCAAGAACTCTGGTATCACTCTTGCAAAATTGTTGTTACAACTGATATTGGCAACAGTTGATGCAAATAAAACCATACTTTCAGCTTTGCGTCGATATTATGGTATACAAAGTGTGCACACTATATACTTCGTCTTTTTAAACTAGAAAAGCAGCCTTTTTACAGTCTATTTTAAACAATGAAATAATAAAATAATTAGATTTTCTAATAAAAAATTTATGTTTTGTTCGTTCTGTTATAGATGGTCGCTCAACGGTTTCGAAAATTGCAGCCAAGCGTTTGTGACGGCGACGCAGTGGCGGTGAAAAGCTTTTCTGCAAATTCATCATTTATCAAGCAACCAAGGAATTGGACAGAGACAAGAGAGACAGAGTTTAAATAAAATGTTCCATTTAGTTTCCATCGAATTCGACTCGCTAGTTTTAGAAATTGTTTGAGCTTCTTTAATTAAGAATATTTGAACACTATTTCAGAAGATCCTTTTAACTGATGTAAAGAGTCCGCTTAGTTTAAATTTTTCACTCTCAGTTTTTTTCGCAAATGTGCTTTTTCTGGTTTATGTTCTTGAAATTGTTGGGGAAATGTGTTGTAAACTCAGTTTTGGAGTAAAAGTTTAGATTTGAGTGAATTATCGTGAATCCGACTATATAGTTATTCGAGAATAAGGTACGTCTTTTTCCACAATAGTTAATATACTATAGAATATACTAGCTTTATCAACTATGTTTTCACTGGTGCAATTTTGAGTGAGTAACAGTAATACTGAAGTGTGGCAATAAATTAATGTCACTGTTGAACTCAAAATACTCAAAAAACATATTGGCACATTTTGCATAATTTCTTTGCTGACAAATTTACAGCCGGATTTCGTATGAATCATTTATAAATTGTATTTATTTTTTGTCTTTATTTCTTTTGTAATCTTTGGTCTGTCACTTACATTTGAAGTTTGCACTTTTTAGCTAACTGACAATTGACATTTTCAAATTAATATTTTATATTTAGAAACGAATACAAATTAATAACATTAATTGTCAACATTACTATAGTTCTAAAGTTGATTTATTCAGCTATTCTTGAAATGGTTGTCCAGTTGAAATTTAGCAAATAGCAAAGTCATTTGCATATCTCATGAGTTTTATTTTTTAAGAAAGGATGAGTCAAAATGACGAACAAAATCACATAATTATGATAAACTATGTAACTATATAATATGTGCAGCTTTGTATTTAAAACAAGAAAACTGTGAAACTTGATATGCAAATGACATTGATATTTGCTAAATCAGTATTTCAACTAGACAACCTTTTCAAGCTAGATCTTGCTTCTTATTATCATTAAACATAATGTGGAAAAAACAAGCCTACTATCTTTAATTACTATATTTGATATCAATAAGTGTTAACATCAATGAATATCAATACGTGACACAAATAAACTACTGCATAGAGAAGGATGTTATGTTTTAAGTAATTAATACGACATAACAATTACATATTAAATTTAGCATCTAGCTATTCATTTTCATCCTTTATACTATGTGGAATTATTATTATACGTGTATAGAGATCTTCATGTTCTCCGCGTCAAAACCCTTATCATCTGTTTCGAATTTGCAAGCTAGTGAGCACAACAAAAAGTAGTAAAGTGAATGAAAATAAGCAAAGCTTGCTTGTCATTTGTACAAAATAATCTTTTAATTACGTTCATACCTTGATGTTTCAAAAAATTGCTAGGCAATTAATTTGCTTACTATTTCAATTTGTTTTCCAGTCACAATCTTATGGAAACATTCAAAGTGTGTTAATTAAAACAATTTGTAGGCAATGATTCTGTAATACCCGTGAAGACTAATCGGCTTACAACACCTTGTAAACACCAGGGGACCTGAAATATGCTTCAGAGTTGTATCAAACAGAAACAAAAGTTTAAGTTCCCAACAAAGATATTATCTTCATAAGTAGTTCATTATTTGATATCACGCGAAGTTTAATCTCTATAAGATCCCCCAAAACAATTATAACAAAATAGCTTTGTGTTGTTTAGTTAAATCTTGTATATCCTGGGAAAAATTTTACTTGATAGACAATTCAATTGAGCAGGCTCGAAACAAGTGATATACATTATGAAGACAAAAGCGAAAAACGTTTGATATTTGATCAGTTTTTCTGTCAACCTATAATTGAAGATTCCAACTATTGTATGCAAACGACAACCTTTTTGATTGCTCTACGAAATATTTGTAAAAATCATTGTACAAATTTATATATACAAATTGTTCATAACAGTTGACGTTTATTGGACATGTGTACAAACACGACATCAGGAAGGAACAATATTTTTTTATTCTTTTTTTAGAAGAAAACAGGAAGAAAACTCTAGTGATATTTTATACACCGTGAATCAGACGAACCTCACATACCATATAGCGAGTTCAACCGTTCATAACTCAACCATATCTTTAATCATATTTGCAATATTTGTACAACATTTTCAAGCTACAAATATGAATTACATTTGTTTTGCCAATAAAAACTATTGAGATAATACAGCCCGACTTAACATTTAGCTGCATCAGAGGGTTTTGTTCCGCCATATCGCTCCAACTATTTTGCTTGCTCGGTATTATGTGGACCATTCAATATTTAGTCCAAACATGTTTTATACATATACATATGGAATGCGTAAAACCGATATTTGCTTCTTTAAGCAGTGTATTAAGCTGACAACGGCTTAGAAATTAACTCCTGGTTTCTTGACCTTACGTTATGATAACCTGAATTTGTATTACTGATATTTCCATTTCACAATAAAAATAAAAATAATTGTTGTTTCAAATTTTGGTTTATCAATAGACTCGTGAAGTGGAAAATAATAAGATTAAGAAAAATATTTTTTTTTCTATCAATCTATTCCAAAATATTTTGTAGGGATTTCTGAGTGCATTCAAAGCAAAAATACTAAAGCGATAGAAACTAATTAAAATGATATTAATGCACTTTATGTAATGCGTTTATCGGTACTCTATCGTGAGATAAAATGACAGTAATACGAAATTATGGAGTTATATTGGTTATAATTATTAATATCCATTATTACCACCGTTTTTTATTACAGAACTTGTTTACTTCATGTTATCCAAAATACTACAATATTGGACACATTTTGAACGACAAAAATTGATCTCTTGTAGAAACAATAAAAAAAACAAAACCTCAGACAGCAAAAAATGACAGTATTCAATAGAAGAGCATGAGTTCAAAAACTTACCAGTGGCCATTTGACTTCTATTCCGCTATTTCTAGTTTTCAAACTGCACATTTTATTTGCTTACCGATGTTTTGCAGCACTGGCAGTTGATACTGTTATCTTGGTTAATGTCAATAGTTTGATTAACGTTTAAGAACTCGACCATGAAAAACAACACATTCCAACGCACTAGCCTCGTTTTGATGCGCTATTGTATCGCAATACCTCTTGCTGTTTTCTAATGATTGATTCCCAGTGGGAAACCAGCCCTCTTCGGCTTCATCAAAAAGACTGAGAATTTTACTTGCAGAAAAATAAAAAAAATCACACTTTGTAATAAATTGCGATTGAAACTATTTCAATTGCTACTCGATTCAAGCGTTCAAGCGTGTCCCAAACGAATATGTACTACATGAAGTTCAATGTCAAATTGTCGAACTCATTTTATATATCTCGAGAAATTACGTTTATTTATATTCGACAATATTGTTTACAAGTCACGTGATTGGCTATAAAAGCAAATTTACTCTTCAAACAGAGCAAAATGTCATAACACACACAATATGCTTTTTGTTTGTCGTAATTTCTCACATGCTTGGGATGCTTGCTTTAATTTATAAGTGTGCGGAAAGAAAAACACTAGATTTGATCGACTCCGCACAAGTTTCTATTGTTTCTTGCTACACACGACTTAGGGTGAATTTTTCCCTGAGGCGAATAAGAACTCCACATACTTCATTAGTTCAAACATTTCTCAACAGTAGAAGATATTAAATATCATGAATACACAGTTTTTAGTTCCTTGTCTAGCTGAATAAAACTTGAGACGTGGAGGGAAAATGGAGCTTTTTATCAAAACATTTTTTAATAGGTGATTTTCATTATGGCGTCATTTTACCACCAAGACCAGCATTCTTTGCAAATTTTCTTTCATATTCAAATGTTTAATCCCTTTGGTGATTAGTAAAACTATTTGCACTAATTGCGATACAAAAGAAAGTCATCAAAGCATTCTGGTATTGGTAGTATAGGACGACATAACGTAATTCACCTATTGTGAACTATTACATTTTTGTAATGGAAAACAAATCTACACACATTTAGAATCAAAGTTTTAACCCAACCATATCTAAACACACGCCACGCGAGAACAAACATTGTGGCATGAAGCTGCCGGTAGTTGAATCTTATATTTGTTCGGAACAACACAATTGAGTAGCATTTCGCGTGTGTAAAATGTATAAACAACCTCGCATGCCATGTTCACGTGAACAGGCGATTTGCATAATGAGGTCCAATCCTACCACTACCGGAATGCTTTGCCGAATTTCTTTTAAATCGCAATTAGTGCTATAACTTTTAGAATCTCCACAAGGATTAAGAATTTGAAGATGAAAGGAAATTCGCAAAGAATGCTGGTATTGGACCGGAAGTAAAATGATGCTACAAATTAAACTCGACTATTCCAATATATGTGAATAAAACGTTTCTTATAGAGACTGATAGTACATTTCAGTTCCGGGAAAAAAGTTTCGGAAATTATAATATGCTTGCAAACAGAATTAAAAAAATAATTAAGTCAGTCCATTTTGCAAAATCGTTACCGGGATGTTGTCTAAACTGTATGCCAGTTATAGTATTAGATTTATAACTATTTATTAATAATAATATATACCTTAAATTTCCTGTTTAATTTTTTAACCATGATGCTTTGCAGCATTAAGGTGCCGGAAATTTGAATCTTTGCGAAAATACTGTCCTGAAATACACGGTTTAATATTTTTCCTTTCTATATGACACAACCTTACATTTCTGTCATATACCATTTTCTTCCTCTTCCATGTAGTCTGCTCGTTCTAAAACGGCCTGCTATGGCATGAAGCGGTAGGCGATCTGCATTATGCCGTCATTTCACTACGACTGTCGGCATTCTTTGCGAATTCTCTTTTATGTTCAAATTCTACTTTTTGAGATCAACAAAACAATAAAGAAAGAAAGTAAGCAAAGCATTGTGGTAGTTTTAGTACATGACGCCATAATGCAAATCGGCGGGCTATTTGCGATTGTATGCGCATTTACTTCCATGGCGTGATGACCAAATTCGTCAATTAGTAAATTAAGTAAAGACCTAATTAATTTGGAAATAAAAAATACCCACCATTCTTTGCGCGATGGTGACTTGTAACTTGCATCTATTTTTCTTAAATGGTTGTCCTCTCTAAACACTTCATATCCGCTTTGGTTATACTTTCATGTATTTGACTAAGTTCTCAGACGATAGCCTAGACTTTAGATCCCATTAAAAAAGGCTATCGTAACCGTTGACAACTTTGCAATATCCATGTTGTAAGACTTCTCAGTTGTGTGTAACAACTGGAAGAAAGCGCTTTTTCATTTAAATGCAAAGTAACTTGTACGCTTCCATCAGACGAAATGTTATCGCTACAGTCTCGGTCATAATATAGCCTATGATTGTTTTGATAATAATACTAATGTGTCTTAGACCGTGTCCTTTCTTGTGGGGTCAATGGGTATGATCGATATGAAACAACATGTTGGAACATGCTTCGATTCATTTTAGAACATTTTCATCATAGACTATTTATGGCCTTAGTTCCTTATTGACATCCGAGATGAAAAACGACAATTGGTGTATTTTCGTGTTTATCTGAATGAAATTCGCTGGGAGTGTTTTGGATATTTTTACAATATAAACCAACTCACTTTTTTCACTGTTTCTTTTTCGTGGTTTTTATAATTC
The DNA here is from genome assembly GCA_918843875.1 of Diadumene lineata. NCBI lineage: Eukaryota > Metazoa > Cnidaria > Anthozoa > Actiniaria > Diadumenidae > Diadumene > Diadumene lineata. The sequence continues at coordinate 5,064,898 of OU974079.1, forward strand.
CTAGCCCCTTCAATCAAATGAAAATTTATTCTTGGATAATTTACGATTATTCAACCCCAAAGTCCATATTTAAAGCTTTACATGTAGTTTTGCAGTGTAAGCCTTTTACATGTAAGCCTGCAGTGCATGTGATAACATTTTACCCCCGTCTCCATACCATAGATAGACATAGATTTTATTTAGTACCTCAAGGTGCAATATACAAAAGTTTACAAAGTATATACAGAAATTACAACATCAGTAGGGTACAAGGTGTCAAAAGTAACTAAAAGGTTAATCTAGTTAGACAGTTGTACCAGAATTCTTCTCGCGTTGATTTGTACATTTATTATGACTAATAAGGCTAATGTGGCTACATTCAAAAGACATGCACATATGCAAAAGAATATGTATTGTGTCGCCATGAACACTTCACTTGAACAACTGATTTGAAACAAAAGATCGCTCGCACAGTGATAGATCGCCATAGCAGTCAAAAGTACGCAGGCGCTTTGTGGTACATGGTTGTTTTTCAATTCACAGTAAGCATGTCCGGCGTTCATTGTATATAACATGACCATCTAAGTTCTATTTTCTACTAAGAGCTATGTGAAGATTATCGGATGGGATTATGCTCCAAAAGGGCGGAGTGATTTAATAAGTCTTGATTTTGAGCCAAGGAACGTTGAGCTCATAATCTGGAAAGCGGAAGTTTACTAAATGTTTACAAATTGCACCGGAAATAAATGCACTTCTTAAGGGAGTTGTGATAGTGAAGCCAAGAATTTGGATCGCCGTTTTTCAAAAAGTCGCCATGCGATGCATAAAGTTGGATGTCGGGCGAGAATATTTTGTCTGACTTCTCAAAATTGTAGGAAAATGCTTTTTTGTACTCAGTTGCAAGTTCCATAGGATTTGAAAACTGAAAAGAAAGACTCTTAAAACATGGCAATATTTCTGATAAGGAAGTTAAAAATCAAGCATAATTTGTTTGTTAATCTGATTTGAGTGCGCACAACATCAGTATCGAATGCACAACCGAGTCGATCATTGACTTCTTCCTTAAGAAAACGATGTTCTATAGTAAACGTTCGAAAGTATGACGATAGTGTTAACCTAAGCCTCTTAAACCAACAGAAAAGAAAACACGACAACTTTAATATTTATAGAAATGGCATTTTGTCACTTGGTTTAAGTTGCGATGTTCTGTAGTAAACGTTCAAAAGTATGATGATAGTTGTAACGTAAGCCTCTTAAACCAACAGAAAAGAATAACACAACAACTTATATTCATAAAAATTGTATTTTTTCACCTGGTTTAAATTGCAAAAAGTGGCTCTGCAAGCAGAGTAGTTGCGAATGTGCTCTCATTTCCAAAAAGACGTCGAAGAGAGTACCGGATGCTAAATATGCTAATTAAATTGCCATGTTTTGGTGTCTTACGTTTTGTTTCAGCTGCGAATAATCAATAACTGACATCCAATATCCAACGTTTTTTGAAACTGATAAATATATACATGTCATCATTCATTTACAACTTATTATAAGCACTTACAAAACTGCATATCTCAGGTTTTGGGACTCCAGTGCTCCTGACCTTAAAGAAAAATGGCCTCTGTGCTTGGGATCAAAGCAAGACGTAGCCAATTTTGCACTTTGTAGTCGGCCACGGGAGCGCTGAGCAGGCTCCCTGAGGATAAGTTCTGAGCTTCTGTGCTCCAGGCGGCTATTGAAGAAATTTGAAAATACTTGGGGCCCTGGGGCTGCGAGATCTCCAGATTAAGACTAACTTCAGGGCTTACAATGAAAAGCTTCCATGACTTATGGTCCCGGAATTGAACAAGAAACCTGGAAAGCGGTTACTTTTACAACTAAGTACTTATGAATCACTGACATCTGACAAAAGGCGATTTACATTATTCCGCCATTTTACTACCAATACCAGCATTCTTTGCGAATATATTCAAATTTTTCATCCCTGTGCAGAGATTATAAACAATTAGCACTAATTGCGATACAAAAGAAAATCGGCAAAGCATTTTGCCGGTACTCAGGTAGTGTTAGTATTCTACGTCATTATACAAACCGCCTATTAAACTACTAATCCTACCAAGTCCATTCTGAAAAGAAACTGAGGGATGTGCAATTTTGTACTTTGATACCAGTGCAAAACTTCAGTACAAAATCATGGTCATCCGGGCTGAAGTTTATGATTGTCGGGGCATCTTGCTCTTAGATTATTTCAGCACTAAAAAGACATTGTCAGAGTATTATCGCTTGAGCACACGCCACTGTCCATGCATCGCATGCATTCGCTAGCAAACCTTCGACCTCAATGGTAATCTTCATAAAACATTTATTTGACTTATCAGCATAATTGATCGTGATTTACAGGTTCAAGTAGTGTTTGCTTTGACCGTCTAGCCTACGCCATGATAAGTGCAACATTTAGTTGTATATTTAGCGGTTAAGAGATTTGATTATATTTTTCAAATAAATGTTTCGGCAGTTCTGTTGCCATCAGTTCTACATTTCTACATTTCTACATATCTATATAATTTTAGTCATCTGGGGCCTGTTGTACAAAGCATTTATTAAGTTATCCACTCCATAGGATTTCTTTAGAATTTATCCGCTGGATAGGGATTTATCCAGTGGATAGCGGTATCCAGACTTCGTACAACCGACCCCTGACACACAGGCTTCCTAGTGTTAGTTATCCTACGCTTGCAGCCCTTCCAAAGGACCCCCTGGATATAGTTGGAATTACCATTGCACTTGTAAATGGTCTAGTTCTAATATTCCTAGTTTGTTTAAGTATAAATGTTCTTACACGAGTCCATCAATCCTACGGCAGTTTTTGTCCCGGAGGACTCCAGGGGTAAACGATTGGGGAAGCCGAACGTATCTCTTAGGACATTAAAAACAGTAAGAATTAGATATTAAACATTTTTAAAGCCACGCACTTCTCAAAAACGTCCGGTATCATTGAGGAGTATTTTTGAAAAATTCCGACAAGCATCCCCCTGGTGATAAAAGATGCACTACACTGGCTTTCGTAATAAATTTGATACTTTAATATGCTCATATTTAGTTTGACGACATATTTTGAAGATAAAGGTATCAATCTAGACATTTAATTTTAGAATTGTGTCAGATAAAAATCGACTGGGCTATCTTGTAGCAGATATCTTTGGAGGATTCCGGGTTGTTCTGTGTACAGATATTAAAAAAAAAATTGTCATTCCCAATGACATTAGGTCAATCAACGACCGAGTGGAACTCTGGGCTATCTGAGAGAAGGGACACTATTTGAAAATTCCTAAATTTAATTTTGATATTAGCTTGAATCCACATTTGGTGATGACAGCTTTTGTTGTTGTTGTTATTGTGATCGTTTTTGATGTTATTGTTGTTATAGTTGTTTATGTTTTATCCAATAAAATAGCAATAAACAAAGGTGCAAACGAAAACTTCAGTTATGTACGTTGTTGTTATTGTTTTTGTGTTGTTCACCGAATTGTCTTATGGTGGTGGTTGCGTCGTTCACCGTGATGGTGTTTTGTTTACCGTGTTGGTGTGTTCATCGTGGTATAGTGTGTTATTCACCGTGATGGTGTGTTGCTTACCGTAGTGGTGTGTTCTTTATCGTGTTGGTGTGTCAATTTTTTCACCGTGTTGGTGTGTTGTTCATGACATGTGTTGTTCACCGTGACGGTGTGTTGTTCACCGTGATGGTGTCTTGTTCACCGTGATGTTGTGTTGTTCACCGTGGTGTGGTGTTCACCGTGGTGGTGTGTTGTTCAATGTGTTAGTGTGTTGTTCACTGTGTTGGTGTGTTGTTCACTGTGTTAGTGTGTTGTTCACCGTGTTGGTGTGTTGTTCACCGTGATGATGTGTTGTTCACCGTGGCGGTGTGTTGTTCACCATGTTCGTGTGTTGATCCCTGTGTTTGTGTGTTGTTCACCGTGTTAGTGTGTTGTTTACCGTGTTGGTGTGTTGTTCACCGTGTTAGTGTGTTGTTTACCGTGTTGGTGTGTTGTTCACCGTGGTGTGTTGTTCACCGTGTTGGTGTGTTGTTCACCGAGTTGTTGTTGTTGCTGTTGTTGTAGTGTTGCAACATGAAAGAAAGAGTGCTGTGTGTATAACATCCTGTTGCCTGTCTTGTGTTGTTTGTGCTGTCCAAATCTTCGAAAACACGGTTGTTTTTCAGCTAAGGAATGCTAAAACAGGAAAATTCACAAGTAGGAAAAAAATCAAAACATTCAGAGTGCTTTTCGTCTGCTTCACGTACGTATCATACATCTCGTCAAAGAAAATAGGAGAAAGTAAAATACGCGAATGATTCAGGAATTAGAAGACTGACACATTTGATAATTAAATCAATTTATTATTTTTACTGAATTAGTAATTAATCGTATAATCTGATTGTAAATTAGCAGATCATGACTAGAAAGAGAGAAAGTGGTTGAATAAATGAATGGATGGATGAAAGAACGTGCGATTGGATGGGTGGATGAATGAATTCGAGAGAAAGGATGAAGATGATAAATCATATCATTGAATGAGTGACGACCGACTGGATGGACACCAAAGAATGAATAAAGACCGGCGAAGGAATGAACGAACAAATTTACTTTGAAAGTAAATATATACATCTAAACACAATTAACTTAAATGTCCAATCTATTAAGATCACAAAATGAGAATCGTCCTATCACAACGAAAACAGGCGGATACTCACGATAAACTCGATAAAAGATAACAAGTTGACAAACCTTACACGCGATACGTTTTAACATTATTAAACACAAACAAAACCATAACTTTTCCAAACAAATTGACGACCTAATTACTGACGATTAATCATATACAAAATTATAAAACCAGATGTTCTGAATTAGAAGTATTTTATTGAATGAGAGATAGCGGTCAAGCAACTTGAACAAAGCGACTAGACGGTGTATCGCTTTCAACTCAATCCCGAGGTAGTCTTGGTATGGCCATAGGTCATCGACAACAAATTGCAAATTATGACGATTATCTTACAAATGTTTAACTAACACTGAAACTAGAAACAAATGTTGTTTTCTGGACTATCAAGCTTAATACAGTTCAGTAATCGAGAATGAAAGGCTCAAGATATCTAAGATATGTTTCCATGCTTAATGTCGATTAGCTTAGAATTCTTGATCGTTTGCTAATAAACTCCAAGTGATATCGACCCACACAGTTGCATGGCACACTATATATAGGTCACTGACACAGTAAAAGTCAACCAAAATATGAACGTCTTAAATAAGAAAAGTTTGAGCTCTTTTATTCAGTAAATCATGCTCAAACCTCTGCGCAGAGCATCATGAAACTAACTCTTGTAGTATAAAATTCGGCATGATCAAATTATGTTCCCTAATAAATGAAAATGCGTGCAGTACTGTACCTCTGAATATGAAAACGTGGTCTAACACTGAAAAATGCGATGCAGCTCGTGCACTTTGACGATGGCTGACTGAAGGAGATACTTGATGTTGGATCGAAACTGGCTCAAATAAAATAGTAGTTTGCATACAATGGTGACTTTAATGCCTCACGATCAGCAAATTTTCAAATATTTCAAACTTACTTGCGACACGATTTATTCTTGTAAGGTTTGAGTGCAACCACGATGCATTAAGTCTGCGACAAGAGTAACCCATATACATCCCAAAAGCCAAAAATATTTGCGTACATGAGCAGCAAAATTATACCAGCATTAGTTAAATACGCGAGTGCAAAAGTATATGCATAAACTGATAGGATAGAGTTAAAGTAATTGTGTGCAGGCACTTATAGAAAGTTATTATCGTCTAATTGTCAAATTATCACAATCGTGAATTATGATGACTTGTGTACTGTTTTGGACAAACCTCAAAAGCTCGATATTAATTTTATCATAATAATATAATGTTCAACCTATCAAAGTATATCAAAATGCAAGAATATAACGTAAATAAACTCAGTCAACTTTTGTTCAAATGTAACCAGTGATTTATAGGTGAGATTTTAATTAAAGTACTCCATGAATCGCTGACATTTTAAAACGATACTCCATCATAATCACAAGCATTGGCATCCAGGTTGTGTATTCTGTCAACAAATGGTGGATTAAGTCGTGCAATGGTCATATTCTTACCTTGTAATAACGGTCCCTCGTTTCAGCTCGACGACAATCATTTAGGTAAGCATTGTACTGTAGTTATTTATGTCATCGCCATTTATGTGCCCTCGTTTCCTATTGGCTGACGCAGTGACTCAAGTATTTCGAGCATTTCCAGTTGTTCTTTGTGATAAGTGGGCATTACAGTTTCGAGGGTTAAACTGAATCTAGATTCTGTGACATGAACTTTCGTCTTTGATTATTGGTCTTGAAGTTAACTGCTTTGCAAGTGCAATTGTTGAGATTAAATAGTTTGTTCTACGAACGAAAGTAAAAATCAGGAGAAGACGGAAGAGAGGTGGAGGGGATGAGAGAAAAAGAGATCAAATAGATGAGGGGTTTTTTTCCGGGGCCCTGTAATTTTATTCATTTTTTATTTATTTATTTTTTTTATTTTTTTTATTTTATTATTATTTTTTTGTTGTTATTATTATTTTTTATCTATTTATTTATTTATCTTCTTGTGCGTATGTGTATGTATTTTGAAGTAATTTGAGCTCAACATTATAACAAAAATTACCCGAAGCAATAGAGACCTAAACGACCTAAACTTATCTTTACCCTCTTTTGTTCGGAACCTGGAGCGCTGTCCAATCAGATATGTTTATTGCCCGGAGCCCTAAAGCCTAGGCCGGTCCATTTATTGCCCAGAGCCCTAAAGCCCCATAACCCCAATGGAAGGTGAAGTAGAGAAGACATCAGACGAGAAAGAGATGAACGGAAAATAAGGGGAAACAATAATCTCATATAAGCAAAAGTGAGAATAAACTTGACAACAGATCAACATGAAGTTAAGGCAAGACAAGGGAAGAACAAGAGATAGAAGAGGGACAGGAATTCGTAAGAAGGGCTATTAAGATAGGATGATCAGATTGCAGAGCACGTTATGACTGCGGTTTTATTTAATATTCACATATTATTCAGCGTCGCACTTATTCACCATTCAAGAGCGTTCTTGAACAGCAATCGCACAAGTGCTGCTAAATTTAAGTCATCATAGTTTTGTAAATTATCAGTTGTAGACCATGCTTACATATGGCAACAATTAACAATAGTGTCCACGGTGTTTGATCGTATCTGATCATCGTAATCTTGTGAAGACAATTACACTTCACAAATAACTGAACGAATAAAAGACAGTTTGACCTCCATCAAATGCTTAAATGCCAGTTCAAGTATGTTTTCAGACAACCCTGCAAAAATGCAATATTTGTTTAGTGTAAGAGAATGGTCTAGATTTGTCTAGGTAATTTATGTTTTTGTTTGCTACAACTTATTGATGGTACATTTGTTTGGTCCCGGGCATTTGATGCCAAGTAAAGTACCAAAAGATTTTTCTCATTACAAAGATTTGTCTTGACCACTAGTTGCCAGCCGAATTTCCAAAGTGACTTTTTGGTAATCCCACAACATATCAAGAGTCGAAAACTCACCTTCGGCTAAAGGAAACAATCTTATTCAAAAACCCGCCACTCAATTGCAAAAATCCCCTCAAGTTTTCCTTTCGAAATATCCATATTGAGTCGCGATTCAAAACCTCGCTTGAAGAGCCTAAATATATTCACATGTCACACCTTATGATGATATGTAATCATATTTTTGAGCAAAATCAAGGTCAAAAGACCTGAAAGTCAGTTGTTGGTAAACCGAAATAGTTGTATACGATGTATTCGATCTTAGTTATTCTCTTAAATGACTCATTGATTAAGCTCGTGATGGCAAGCTATATATATACTTTTTGCGGTTTTAGCGCGCGCGTCTAGATCTATTTTTATGATGACATGATTACACATGACTGTCTTCGGAAAATTAGTTCTTTGATATTCGTGGCTACGACACGTTATTTTAAGATTGAAGAGTTTTTGGCTGGTTGGCTGCCATGCATCACGCCGGTGTACAAACTGTGTACAAAACGATGGTTTTTCTTTCCGTGTTTCTAGAATAGTTGTCTTTAAATATCATATTTGCAATTTTTTTCATTAGGGTTTTTCCGATCATCTAGCAAATCCACAGAAATGCTATTGGGCTACCTGTGGTTTAATTTTTCTCAACAGTCTTTTTCGACTCTGGGACACCATGAAGTTTTTCTTCACGTGTTTCGCAGTCTGCAGACATGGACTTTGCTTGTCATTTTCTTTATCTTAGTGGTAGACAGAGTTGCAAGGGTTAGATTTGTGCACATAATAGCGACGGTAATACAAACTGACGACAAACATTAATTGCGTCTGTCTCCTTGTATCAAAGTTCCATTCGATGCTTACTGAAAAGCCAGCTGAACACCTGGGCAGATGCTGGAGAACCTGTAAAGTCACTAAAATCAAACAAATTAAAGTACACTGGAGTCCCATCCTGCTGTAAGCCACTTGCCGGGGATAAAAAGGTTTGTCGTTAAAACATGAAGACTGTGCATTCTTATTCATGTTTTACTATGCTTACATACTTGCTTATACTGCGGTAACATTGCTTGTATTATTGCATAGACGTTGATGCTGGGCTGCCTGCAAAGTCACTCAAATCAAACAAATTAAAGTACACAGGGAACCCATCCAGCTAATGTAAATGTAGTTTTCATACAAGATCGACTATTTGATTATTCCTAAGACTCTAGTTTTATTTTTCTACGTTAAAAATGAGCCTTATTATTACAGCCATAGCGTTGCTATGGTGACCGGTCACGTGATCATCTGTGAAAAAAAAAGAGAAAAGAATCTTTGACTCAGTCCGGCTTTGAAATAAAACCCGTCCATGCGCTTTGTGGGCAGTTGATGTTTTTTGTAGTTGTTTTTGTTTTAATTCCCTAAAACACTAAGATCCGAGATCCACAAACATGGTTTCCATGTGATCACTACGATGGCTGCAAACATTTTCTGTGCTTTTTCCAAACTGAAACTGTGTTTAGAGATAGAAAATGAGCAATCCCAGCGATTTCGGATCACTTTTTTGAGCGATTATATGGAAACAAGGCTTTAATTATAGCCATATCATAACTCCAACTGGAAAGAAGTTTGCCAGTATTCACATCAGTTATTGAGTTACAAATATGCATTGTATATCTACAGAGGCTCATAACTGAAATAGCTTTACGGACTCCTGGTAGCTATTAAGTGCACATCGCGGCTAAAATCACGTGAAGTGGTAGAGCCTATGATCAGATTTCCTATTATCAAACATTGGGCCATGCGGGATGTGATCATTATATCTTTTAGTTATTTTTCACGCACCGATAAAAGTTAATTGGATCATCTCGTTGATGACCCGTCATGCGTCTCGCTGTTTGATGTACTATCAGGGAGGGTGAGGGGGAGCAGTGCACTGAATGGAATAAAAAGCAATCTTGACATAGGCAGATTTAAGAGTGGTGACAGAGGTGACTAGTCACCCCCTTGTTGAACAGTTAAATCTACTTTTTTGATAAAATTTGTTTTTAGCATAGTTTATACATTCAACTTTTACGATTTCAGTCAACCACCTTTCAAAATACGCCACTGCTTGAATAGTTTTATTTCAATGAAAGTAAAAAAAAAGTAAATGTTTAACGTCCAAAGTACCTTCAGCATCTGGAAACCAGCGCTGGTCTACCAGGGAGTGAACGATATATATATACTCTGACTATATTTACCCCCAGCAAATGGGAACATCGTTTTTGTCATATGTTTGGGGTTCCTGTGTTATTGTACCGCAGACGCATATTTATTGACCTGCGGTTACTATTTTGGCGGTCAAATCAAACTAAAATGGCGACTCTCGTTGAACTTGTAGAACGATTTTCCTCCAAAACAACGACGTTAAAACAATGCATGGACTTGAGACACTCTGGTATTTACAGCAAAACATAGTCATTTTATTCAGAATTATTGTTTTATTGTTAATTTTAATTGTAGTCCAACATTTTTGCTGATTTTGAGTCTGTTTTAGATTTGAAGTACAGTATTCACTGGAAACAATATAAACAAACAAAAAAAAGTGTGTTTATTTAAGTTACCTGATTTTGCAATATCCAAATAACTAAACTTGGAAATGCCATTTTCCCATGTTTAGTTATTTGGATATTGCAATAAACACACTTGCTTTTTTGTTATTTTTTTCCAGTGATTTTGTCAAATGTTCATATATTTTTGTATAAAAATTAAAAAGAAAATTAGTAGTTCTCTTATAACAGATTTTTTTCGGAATAGTTTTCAGGCGGCTCAATTTGTGTGTCATTTCTTACACGTATGAATTTATTTTATTTTGCACAGCATCTTGATACTAGTTAATAAATATGTCAAAAGTTCTGTCATCTTCAAATACAACGCTTTATATATTTGTCAAATGGTTTTCTATTTCGTTTTGAGTTTATACCGAACTGATTATTTTTTATTGTTTTTGTAATTTAATAATTTAATAATTTTTAATTTAGCACAATCATCAGTGTGCGTCAATGATCTGAGAGCCATTGACAGAGAAGTGGCTGAAATTGAGGACATTCTGGAGCAACTAAGAACAACTTTACATGAAGAAAAGCAAAATCTAAATAAAGGAAAAGTATGGAGTACTTCTTTTTTATTTTAAATCAGCACTTAGTTTTGGTTTAATTCTGAATTACATGTGTCATTTTCTCAGGAGCTTCTTCAAATTGCCCAGCAATACAAAGATGGTTTATCTCATATTACTACTAATCTACCAAGTCACTTGCCAGGATTAAAAAGGTTTGTAGTCAAACTATTAAGACTGTACATTCTTATGCTACAGTCACCTTTCTTTAATAAAGTTACAGCAAGTTTGATGTAGAGGATGCAAGAGACCAACCCTAGGGGTTAAATAAAAATAAAAATAAATAAAATAAATAAATAATTTTTTTTAAAAATAAATAAATTTTAATGATTTATAACGCCCATTTTTCATGTCGTGATGATCAAATGCGGGAGACAGACACTGAGGGTGGTCACTGCCATAGATTTGTTTACATGTACGTCCTCAGCGGTTCTTTTACGTCTACCTTATAACATAGTCAGAGTGAAGGCAGACGGGGCCTCGGGCTTTACATCCTTATCCGAGAAGACGAGGCACTGAGAGAGTAAAGTATCTTGACTAAGAACACAACGTGATTGCCCGGTCTGGGAATCGAACCCGGGCCACTGGGCCGGAAGTCCAATGCCCTAACCACTAGGCCACCACGTCTCTCTTAAATCAAGCTCTTTCAACCTTTTAGAACAAAATAAAGTTGAAGTATGAACCAGATGTCAGGGAAATAATCTCTAAAGAGTCAAATTGCTCTAAATAAAAATGAAAGCTAAAGTATTTGCACAAGTATACTTGCCTAACAAACTGCAAGTTAATTTTCATCAATTATGGTAGTAAATGCTTTTTATATGCATCATAAGCCTTGTATTATTGTACAGAAGTTGATGCTGGACTGCCTGTGGTAAAAACAATAGCATAATTATTTTTAAAAGTACTGATTTAAGTGATTGAGTATGCACACTTCTGAATGGTACAATAGTGACTTTTGATAATGCCATTTCTTTCAGAGAAAGTAAGCGATCAAGACAGCCATCTGACCAACCTACATCAGAAAACGTTAAACCAGTCAAAATAGCAAAAACAAACATAAGCAATGCAGAAGACAATATTCCCAAACTACAGTACATCACAGTGGGTGACTTTGATAAAGTACCACAGTAAGGGTTTTTAAAAGAAATTAAATGTCTTAAGAAAACCTTTAGGGTTAACCCATGATTAGCACTAATTGAGCTTGGAACAACACTTTAAAGTCCCTGAAAAAGAATTCTTAACAATTGGTGTTTTTTCGTTGAATTGTTACAAAATGGAATACTCAACTCATACTTTTCTTCTCAAAAATACATCACTTTAAGAATTAATGTACCTATTTATATTTAAAGCCATCACCACTGTGACCTGTGTTTGTTTATAAGGTGTTGTTTCTCTCTCTCTCATGCTACTAACAACAGTTTTTCTCTGTGCTCTCCGGTTTCACTCCCTCCGCAAAAAAATCAGCACTGTGAGTTTTGATTTGAATAATAAATGTAGAGATAGTGAATGTGAGAATGCAGATGAAGAACCATTTAGTGGATATTCTGCAATCAAAGATTATTATTATTTAAAATATATATATTTGTATTTTAGATATGTCAAAGGAAGAATAAACTACAAGCAAGTAAACGAAGCTGTTGATGAGATTAATAAAGTTTTCAAAGCCAAATACAAGATTCTTAGTTTACCAAGATCTGCAATGGGTGAACATGTCATGAAAAAATACAAGGTACTTTACATGTAATGGGTGAGATTTGTACATTCTGTCATTTTTGAAAGGGGCTCCCCTCCTTAAATCCTAATAGATTAAAATATTTTGTCCCCCTTTGTTAGCTCAAAAAATTCATTCCAAGGTTTAGAAAAATGTCATGTAAGAGGGAGAGTGGAACCAAGTGAGTATGAGATGCCAAAAAAAAAATGTTCAGTCAGATTTTTTAAACCAAAAGAAAAGGACAACCTCCAAAGGTTGTTCCAACATTCTGATTAGATATCCTGGGAAAAAACAATCATTAAATTTAATTTCCAATGTCCAAAATCACCACCCTATTCAATAGAAAGTGTAGCTTTAAAGATATTTCCTGTTTTAAAGTAACCTAAAATGAATCAACAGTTCTAAATTCTGGGGGAGAGGCGGGGGGGGATTCTGGGGATGAACGACCCGGGATGCTTGTTGGAAATTTTCAAAAAGACCCCTAAAAGATACCAGATGTTTTTCAAAAGGGTGTGGCTTCACAAGTTTTTCATCCCTACAAGATACCAAAATCATGAGTTTCAGTGGCTTAAAACCTCTAAAAGATACCAAAATGTGAGAATTTCTCAAATTTCATATTTTTAAACCCTAAAAGATACCAAATCGTTTACCCTCGGAGTCACCCCTCCCCGCTCCGGGTTTTAAATCTGGTTTTGAATTTGTCAATGATGTCAATTAATCTACATCTAATTAGTGATTATGGACATGGGTGAAAAACGCACTGCGCACACTCGGAAAATGGTGTTGTCATTCTCGGGAACGCGCGGGTTTCTAATATTTCCTCCTAAAATACAATGTTTACCAATACAAAAATCACTTGAAAAATTATAATAAAATTAAAAAAAGTATGAAGGTCAAGTGTGAAGGGCCATGTCTTCATGAAAATTGTTTCACTCAGTCGTAAAAGGACGGCCTTGCAAGAGAGTCCGTACAAAAGTACATAAAAAACCTATTGCCGTAACTTTGTTTTCTTGACGAAACTCATCATAGCTGCCTATGAATGAAAACTATAAACTGTGTAAATATGATCAAAATCTTTTCAGTATTCGCGACGTTTTTAAGACTTTTCGAAATAAAATCTGTCGGCTTTTTTTCGTGAATCAAAATATTAAGAAACCGAGCGTTCCCGGGTATGACAACACCATTTTCCGAGTGTGCGCAGTGCGTTTTTCATCCGTGTCGTGATTATGATGATACAATCTATTTGTCTTTTTGTAGGCTTTCAAGGAAGCTGAAACAGCAGACACTAAAGGTAAACTGCATCATTGGCAGTGATTGCAAAAAATTGTCCAAATTGCATTTCAAAATGCACTAAAAACACACTATTTCTCCCACTATTAAGAATATTTTGATTTTTCTTTTGTTTTTCTTAGATAACAGATAGAATAATTGTTTATTTCCATTCTTCTTCTTTATTATTATAATTATAGATAAAAAGATCTCTTCTACTATCAAGATTTTTTGTAAACATTATGATTTCCAATTTTTACAGGGCAACTAATTAGTTTTTATCTATATGTTTGCCCTTTCTCCACTGTATTTCTCCTCTTCACCGCACAAATTCTTTTATAAAATGACCACACACTTTACTGTAAAATAACCATACACATTCTAGCTATTGTCAATGGAGATAAATTAAATAAATAAATACAAATTGGTAATGATTAATTATTTTCATAAATCAAGAAGTAGTTTTCATATTTTGTCTGATAAAAGTCTGCTTTCTTCAGAAATCAGAATTAAAGTCTACTTGTAAAGTCAACGGGAACGTGGCATCATATGAAACCCCTCTAATAGCGATACTTTGTATTTACCAACAAACAAGTTGTCTTGTGAATGTGCCAACCAGAACTACAATAAGCTCTATTGAAATAACGGCCAATCACTGTCTGGTTGGCGCATTAATAGCAAAGGATTACGTCAGCTGAAGTTCGCTATTTTTTTTTTTTTTTTTTTATTACTCATTTTCTGACTAATTTCTATTATTTTCTCACATATTTCCCGCAGGCAAATTCTTTATTATCGATGATGATATCAAGTCGTATTCAAGTCTCAAACTTGACAAAGCAGGAAGATCGATGTTAACGATATTACGAGTAACTGGACGACTGAAAGAACACCGTACTGGGGGCTTGATTAGATATGTACTGCAATGTTAGTTTAGTTAGCCTGCGTTGCCGGCGATCTGCGGTTTCTCTCTTTGAAACCGCAGACTGCCAGCAACGCAGGCTATAGTTTAGTTTGATAATGGTATCATTGGGCAACCATCTCACTGTCACTAAAGAATTTTTTGACAAAGAAGAGGCCACCGTAGAGAGAAGTTCTGACTTTTGTTTATTTTGGATTTTTTTAGATGTAATTTATTCTGAATTTTGTAGACTTGTTTTCGAATTTGATTATTGGAATCAAACCAATAGTTAAATTTTGTATGGTACGCTTTGAAAAACATAAAAACTTAGGTCAACTCGGCGCTGTAACGAAAAATTCGAAAAGTGTTCATTCTGTACAAAAGAGATTCCAAACTATATGAACAGTTTTGGAAGCAATTACATATCTTGACTACCAATTGTCAGTTGATTTGAGTAAATTTGCAAAAAAACGAAAATAAAAGTTTATAAAACATATAAAACTTGCCACAAAACACATTGAAATACGCTCATTACGGTAACCTATAGAATCAACAAATACACTATTTTGTGTCTCTGTAAATAAACTTAACATTTTCAGTTTCGTATCAGGATAAAATATAATTTTTGACTTTTTGCCATATTCGCATTCATTTTATGGCCCGGTTTAACTATTCAACGAAAAATCCATCGAAGTATTTCCTATATCTAGTAGCTTGAAAACCAGTGACAAGTTGTGGCATGTTTTTTTTTTTTTTTTTGCAATAAAACGGTACCCTGATGGCTCATTTTTTAAACATATTTCAGGATTTCACCTTTCTAACCAAACTTGAAAGCTAGATTTTACCACACTTTTCCCGTCTTTTACAACTTGATTTCAAATGTGAAAAGTATGAAATTGTCATTTTTTTACTGATGCTTTTTGAATGTGTAATGAGAGCTAAAATTCTTTTTTTACATAAGCTTTACTATCTTTCTCGCCTTTTTATTATTCTTTTTTTTATTTTTTATTTTTTATTTTTTTTATTTATTTTTTTTCCTTCGCGGGCTACGGTGATCATGTGGCCCCCTCGAAAAATCGCAGAATCTATTTCAAATTTACTGACCAACGATACGACAAGTTCAGCTGCCAGCGTCCAAGGACATTGATCGATGACACAGAAAATACAAAATATACAAAGTATTGACACATTAAGTACTGATACACGAATTTGGCTGGAAATTTAATAGAAAATCAACAATGTTACGAGGATTTAGAGTTCTACGTAAACCTGACGAAATCGAACGTGCCCAACGACTCCTCTACAACGTTCTTATCAAGGAACTTAATTGGAACCCAGAACCAAACAATACAAGCGACATTCGCATCTTACAATCGTCCAGTGGCCATAAGATTATGTGCGATAAATTTGACAAAGTAGCAGTTTGGTTCGGATGGTTTCAAAGAGAACAATTGAGAGGAGCATGGAGGGTAATACTGCCTGATAACAAACTTGGCACAAATGACATACAGTTATACATATCTAAGGAAAGACACCCTTTACTTGCAAACACCTTGGCTAAGAGTTCTTACTTGGAAATACAACGAAATTCTCTTATAAAAGAATATCGAGGGACTGTTGGCTATTTTGAATCAATGATGCTAGTGAATTGCAATTTAGCGAATAGCAGAAAGCTTGGAGTAATAAGCTCATCTTTCATACCATACATTATCAAAAAACTTTCTCGATATGGATTCGAATGCATTGATTCCAAGTTTCGATATGGAGAAAAAGATGAACTTCCCTGTTCAGTGCTTCTTCTACCTCCAGGAAGAGTGATCAAAGCACGGGAAATAATTCGAAACGATCTGTTAGTTTTACGCTCTACTGAATCTCAGAACCCTGTATCGAACGAGCCCAATACATCCTAAAACATGCATTCATTAGCCCGCAGACACACTGTAAATCGGAAGAGTTAAATCAGCCCCCCAAAAATGGGGCCAAAACAGTGAGTCAAATACAGTACATGTAGTATTTTGGGGGCTGAATTTAGCCCTTGTTTGAGGAGCTCAAGATTTCAGCTCCATTCCTAGGGCTGCTATTGCTATTTCACTTGGGCTGAAACAACACTAAATTGGAGCTGATTTAGCAAATGGTAGGGCTGATTTGAAAAATAAAGGAGTTGTTTTGTAAAACTAAAGGGGCTGTTTTGAAAAATAGATGGGCTGATTTAAAGACAGGGAGGGTTGATTTGGGCAAAGACAGAGCTAAAATTGCCTTGAAAAGAGCTTTGAAGGACCTATTGTTTGGCTGAATCAGCTCACAAGAACCCAAAGCAATAATGAACTATTTAGAATACTACAACAACAAATATGGGTATGTTCAGCATCTTAATAACTGGAATAATATATTACTATGGATTACACTTTAGAGACTGCAACACAGCAACATGATTATAATACTGTAAAGCTCCCAAATGTCACAATATATGGGTGTACAAAGTTTCTATTTTCTTGATAAATTGGTTCATCTCTGCAAATAATAGCAGCGTAAGAACTGCAAGTTAGTTACAACTTCAGAAGTAAAATATGGTAGTATCATATTGATGAATTATGTTAGTATGAACAATTCAAATAATATTTATAAGCAGGTTGAAATAGAACATGCATGTCATCTTGACAGCAGCGACGCAGCGTCCTATACGCACGTGCGTACCTGAAGTTACCGAATTTTGAAATTGTTACCATTTATTTATTTCTTTTCTTTTTTTTTTGTTTGTTTTTTTGTTTTGTTTGTTTGTTTGTTTTGTTTTTGTACGCAACCAAGAACACTTTGATTAAATTGTAAAATTGAATCTAATCATGAAAACACGAACGCAGTATTTTTTGTTCAGTTGACTTAAATCTTTTTTAGGTCATATGTACTTGTGCCTATCAGAATAGAGAACAACGCTGCGCCCCTGGACAGAGTTCAAAGTTTTGATTGGCATCATTTGTATTATGGTTATTGTATTAAAGTTCCTGAAAATCAGATGTCCACAAAACACCTACTAGCATTCTAGCTATTACACTAGATATTTTTAGTTAAAGCTGAATAAACAAAGCATGGCAATGATATAAAAATTATTTCAATAGAATTGTTTTTAGTTTGTGAACAAGCGTTTTGGAATTTTTTGAACATATCTTTATTTGCAAAGCTACAGGAGCACTATGTGGCAGTACACTTCATTGAGCATCGAGTACTGCGCATGCTGCCGACGAAGTTTGAAAAACAAACACTTTCAAAGGCCGATCGTTTTGTGTTAAAAACCGTCCAGAAACAAGCTAATTTAGCAATCAATCATCTCCCATAAACCTTTTCCTACAAGAAAAACATTGAATCTTTGCAAAACTGACCTGAAAAATGGATTTTTATTTATAAAAACAGCTTCAAAAGCGACTGTTATGTGATCAAACTGACAATCTTTCCCGTTGCGCCATCTTGAAAATCTCCCAAAATGCATTGTTAATTCTTCTATTGTCTAAGTAAGGAGATATGAATCAAAAACGGTCGTAGGATCGAAAAACTTTATTGCTTGCGATCCGCGTTCTCGATGATATGAGGCTTTCGTGATCAAACAAAGTAAACATATGATTTAGTTCCTAGCAAACAGAACTATGGATTGTTTTCCACAAACTGGCAAAATCACACCAAACTGAGTTTTGTGAAAAATGTCATTTTCAGACGAAATTGTTGGTGAAAATATGTTCAAAAGTGCGAACAAAAAGTTTCTGATTAAAGAGTTCACGCCAAAAAACCATGACTGAATAAAAATTGTTTAGAGTGTCTACAGCAACGTTTAGCGAAGTCAGGAATTCAGTTGTGAGACGTTTTTTGATGGAAATACGTGGTAAAATAATAAAGAGCACCCATCTACCTATCTCACGAATTTGCCAACTTTTTCCATATTCGCATTTATGGCCCGGTTTATTCGTAGAAAAATCCATTTTCATTGAGAATTCTTTTTGCAACCATCGAAGTATTTCATATCTAGTAGCCTGTAAATCAGTGACAAGTTGTGGCATGTTTTTTTGCAATAAAACGGAACCCTGATGGCTCATTTTTTAAACATATTTCATATTTCACCTTTCTAACCAAACTTGAAAGCTAGATTTTACCACACTTTTCCCGTTTCCCGTCTTTTACAACTTGATTTCAAATGTGAAAAGTATGGGAAATGTTTTTCAAAGAATATATAGATATTTTCTTTCGACCTATTTCCTAAATTGTCGTATGAAATTGTCATTTTTTTACTGATGCTTTTTGAATGTGTAATGAGAGCCAAAATTCTTTTTTACATAAGCTTTACTATCTTTCTCGCCTTTTTTTATTATTTTTCCCCCTCCCCCGCGGGCTACGGGGATCATGTGGCCACCTCGAAAAATCGCAGAATCTATTTCAAATTTACTGACCAACGATACAACAACTTCAGCTGCCAGCGTCCAAGAACATTGATCGATGACACAGAAAATACAAAATATACAAAGTATTGACACAGTAAGTACTGATACACGAATTTGGCTGGAAATTTAATAGAAAATCAACAATGTTACGAGGATTTAGAATTCTACGTAAACCTGACGAAATCGAACGTGCCCAACGACTCCTCTACAACGTTCTTATCAAGGAACTTAATTGGAACCCAGAACCAAATAATCCAAGCAACATTTGTATCTCACAATCGTCCAGTGGCCATACGATTATGTGTGATAAATTTGACAAAGTAGCAGTTTGGTTCGGATGGTTTCAAAGAGAACAATTGAGAGGAGCATGGAGGGTAATACTGCCTGATAACAAACTTGGTACAAACGACATACAGTTATACATATCTAAGGAAAGACACCCTTTACTTGCAAACACTTTGGCTAAGAATTCTTACTTGGAAGTGCAACGAAACTCTCTTGAAAGAGAACATCGAGGGACTGTTGGCTATTTTGAATCAATGGCGTTAGCCAATTGCAATTTAGCGAATAACAGAAAGCTTGGAGTAATAAGCTCATCTTTCATACCATACATTACCAAAAAACTTTCTCGATATGGATTCGAATGCATTGATTCCAAGTTTCGATATGGAGAAAAAGATAAATTTCCCTGTTCAGTGCTTGTTCTACCTCCAGGAAAAGTGAACAAAGCACGGGAAATAATTCGAAACGATCTGTTAGTTTTACGCTCTACTGAATCTCAGAACCCTGTATCGTAATACATTCTAGAACATTCATGCATTACTTACAGCACTTCTTGATAACACGGCACCGACAAAATTATTTTCGGCAAAAACTATATTTCAAAACTGATATGTTATATATTAATTGATTTCTCCCCATCCCTCTCTATAAAAGAATTAAAGAAATGAAAATAAATAGATAGAAAAATAATAAAAAAAGATAATAGATAAATCATGAGGACTTACGCCTCGGTCCGCATTATATCCAGGCGTTGTTTAGTTATAAACTATAATTTTTATATTACTAATTTTTATTAGCATTGCACGGAGCAAACGAAGACTTTAATCAAAACCCATGCATAGCTCACTGTGTTTGTTACGTTGTGTTGGTAAGTTTCATAATGATTCAATACTTGAAATAACTGACAAATCCCGAAATGGAAATTTATTCGCTTTAGAGCATAACACCTTAGGGACTGCGCAATAATTAGGGGGAGGAGTGTCAAAGTTAAATTGAAAGGTTGGGTAGGAGATGTAGAAGATAAACGCTCAAAATAGAAATTATAATTATAAAATAGTAAAAATATTTATTAAATTAGCATTAAAAATTGCATTTACATTTGGCCGGAATCGACTATTTTTTAAGAAAAAAGGGTCCAACGATTTGAGACACAATCAATTGCTTGTTATGGCTATACATTGGCCGCATTTTGGAATGTACGGTAGGAAAACAATTTTGATATTTTTAGCTATTTATTTACAAGTTTTGATCGTTTACATATTAAACAGAGATGTTTACAAAGCTAATATATTTACAAAGGAAGCTGTAAATGCACTGAAATGCGTGTTTGACAACTTCAGTTCGTCTACACCAAATCAAACATGAATTTTAATTTCAACGTCTTCGTTACTTGACAAAAGAAAAGGAAAAATACAAAAGTATATTATGATCCATCACTTAAAGCGTAAAAAATTTAGATGTTTTCGTCTTTCCGCCTTCGGCGTAATTCCAAAGACAACTAATGATCGCCGACGAATCATTGTCGCTACACTTTTCGTAACTTGCTAGATATTTAACATCTAACCAAGCTTTGTATGTTTTTCCTTCTAAATATATTCTTCTGTGGAGTTTTTGCCATTCTTTTATACATTGTATATTGTATTGTACGTGTCCAAATATCTTAGTTTTCGTCCTGCATTCGTTCGTATGTCATGCGCAGCAGCTTGTGATTATCAACTTGAAAAAAGTTGATCTATTTTTTTTTTTTTTCAAGTTAACTCGCGCATGCGCACCACGTGACATTGTCTCTTTAAAACATCCAAAACGTAAACTTTGAGCAACTTTTTTTTTCTGGCGATAACTTTACTCAAATAGAAAAAGGTTGAAAACTGTAATTGAAAATTAACACCTCTTTCTTACCAGAACGTTGATGACATCTGCTACTTCTGTCCAGTGGACTGTACTCATTGAAACAAATTGATGATGAGCAAGTTTTATCAGAGAAAGCTAAATATAAAATGTACACAAAAACAACATCTTCCAAAGTACAACTAGATTCAGACTCAGATAGTTTAATAAATCTTGAATTATCCTTTAGGAAGGAAATTGTGTACGATATGTTTTGAGCACTTTCTCCTTCGCTTGTTTTTTTTCGGAATTTGCGCAGTCCTCTATCATAAATTATTATATCTTATGGAAAAGATCGTTGCAGCAAGAAAAGGTCTTCGTTTTCTCTTCCACATAAAGGATACAATACGATATAGATAACACTGCACGAAAAAGCGGATTTGAAAATATTTACACCCCCTAGTAAATATAGAGTAAATCTCATCATCACCATCTTTACGACATATTTGCGAGGAATAGTAAATATAAAGTAAAAATTGGTATTTACTCCCTGTGTAAAGATCTTGCAATGCTGGAGCAAATATGATATTCCCGCTTCTCTTTGCAATGTAGCAAATCTCTACGTTTACTACACATTTGCTCAAAATTTGCATTTAAAGTAAATGTGATATATATTTGCACATATTTGCACTAAGTGTATAGCCACATCAAACATCATATTTGCATTTTAAAGTGACCGATATGGATTCGAATGCATTGATTCCAAGTTTAGATATGGAGAAAAAGATGAAGTTCCCTGTTCAGTGCTTGTTCTACCTCCAGGAAAAGTCAACAAAGCACGGGAAATAATTCGAAACGATCTGTTAGTTTTACGCTCTACTGAATCTCAGAACCCTGTATCGAACGAGCGCAATACATTCTAGAACATTCATTCGTTACTCCGCAGACTTAAAGCGCTTCTTGATAACACGGCAACGACAAAATTATTTTTGGTGAAAACTATATTTCAAAACTGATATGTTATGTATTAGTTGACCTCCCCCTCTCTCTATTATGCCAGACTCAATGGACAGAAATTACAGAAAGGAAATATAGAAATATATATAAATGATTATAGATACAGCTATTTTTGAAATGGTTGTCGAGTTGAAATACTGATTTAGTAAATAGCAAAGTCATTTGCATATCTCATAATATTTTTATTTTTTGAGAAACGGATGAGTCAAAATGTACATAATACCTGCATCACATAATTATAATAAACTATGTAACTGTATATAATATGTACAGCTTTGTGTTTTTGAAAAAAACTGCAAACTTAATCTATGCAAATGACACTGTTGCTATTCGTTAAATCAATATTTCAACTTGACAATATTTTCAAGAATAGCTGTATATTAAAAACATCTTGCAACAATGAAAATGATTAAAAAAAGATAACAGATAGATAAAAATATACTAGAGAGTATTGCACGGAGCAAACGAAGACTTTTTATCAAAACCTATGCATAGATAACTGTTTGTTACGAAGTTTCATAATGATTCCATACATAAAATAACTGACAGATCATAAGGCCTTTAAAACCCCTTAGGGACTGCGCAATAATAATCGGGATCGGAGAGGGGTTCTACGACCCATAGGGGGAGGGGGTCCAAAAATAAATTGAAAGGTTGGGTAGGAGGTGCTAGAAGTTAAATGCTTATAATAGAAATTATAATTTTAAAATAGTAAAAATGTTTAATGAAGCAGTAGTAAAAGTTGCTTTAAAATTTGGCTGAAATTGGCTAATTTTTGAGAAAAAAGGGTACAAAAAGATCACATTTTTAAAATTTTCTGTACATTTTCTCGAGTTTTTCTCTGCATCTCTAAAAATGCCAAACTTATGATTCAAGTTGGGAGAGGGGGTTAGGTTGTATTTTAAGTTTAGCACAGGGGGGTTCGACTTCAGTTTGAGCCCATTTTGGAGGATTTTAGAGCCCCCTCCCGATAATTATTGCGCAGTTTAGATCCATAAACGTATAAATACTTGCTGTTGATAAAGATTGCCGAGCTACGGTCTGATTATATATTTGCATATTAAGTAGTAAAATAAAGATATCGATTTTAAAACTAGATGTTTCGTGTTCAAGTTTTATTCAGTTGTTCAACGCTAAGATGGTAAGATCGTGTCTATTGATGCTTCTTTTGATGGTGCCTTATTGCTGCGGTACCAATGCAGAAACACAAGCAATGAACTGCATTGAGAAGTGGTTGAATTCCAAGGCTCATGGAACTACAGACCAGATTCATTGCACCCGCCTTAAGGTATAGAAACTTTTGCTATGCTGTATGTTAACAAACTGCTAACTTATCGCCATGAGAAAATGAATTCAGAGAACCTGTCACCATATATATTGGGCTTTGCACTCATTATAAGCAGCGTTTACCAATGATCTATTTATTGTCGCCAGGTTATCTAAAGAACTGAAAAAGAAATAGACTAAAGGAAAACTGAACAATGCTGGATATATCAACATGTTCCCTAGAAGTCTTTCTCTTGAGAATAAGGTTTCAACAAACAAAGAATAGGCTGGTTTCTAAATATAGCACCATCGGGGTTCTAGATGGAGTACGGCAATAAAATTGATTTTTTTTTCTCTCTTGCTTATCTCGGTAAAATGTACAACTAGACTCAGATTCAGATAGTTTAATGAATCTTGAATTATCCTCTATCAGGAAAGAAATTATGTATGATATGTTTTGAGCACTTTCTCCTCTTGGCAGTTTTTTTCCGGAATTTGCGCAGTCCTCTATCATAAATTATTATATCTTATGGAGTAGATCGTTGCACCAAGAATAAGTCTTCGTTTTCTCTTCCACATAAAGGATACAATACAATACAGATAAAAAGCTACTTATCATTTGTCTGACGATGTGGCATAATACGTAGAAATGGATGACACAACACTTGCACAATATGTTTTCAGCACTTTTGAATTTCTCTTTTGTTTTAACAGTGTTTCCGGAATTCGCGCAGTCTTCTATTATAAATTATCTTATGCAGCAGCTGGCAGCAGAAACAAGTGTTTCTTTATTTTCTGCAGGTCTGTGTTGATTGTCTGAGTGAGGCAGCACGCGGCTCAAGTAAAGTACTCGATGACTTTAGATATCTCGTCGAGCAAGAGGCTGTTCTTGCTATGAAGTATGGTATATGTAAACCACCGGTGGCCTTTACTGACCTTAAGAATCTCGTTGAAGAAAGCGGTACGTACTTTGTTTATTTTATGCTGAATATCTTCACTTTTAAATCTCAGTTTCATTCATTCAACACCCGAACACACCACCTCCTCAAGGTCTTTTATAGCGTTTTACTTAAAAGTTAAAAGTATTGATAATCGATCAATCGATATTCGCGCTCAATAAATCTAACTAGACCCTGAATTCAGGGTTTACTCGTGCACAAGAACGGAGGTTTCTTCAAAAACTGAAGAAGAAAAAACAAGAAACAAAAAACAAGACAAAACAAAACAAAAGGTTGAAAAGGAAGGAAAGTCATTTTTTCGGTAATCATGTTAACCTACTGCCTTGATGTAATTCTTATCCCTTATTCCATTCCCGGTTTTAGGAATTTCTTTGAATATAGCCCATAAAAATAAGGCCAATATATCCCATATGTCCAGTTACTGACAAACACATATCAAACTGTACATTTGATCGCATGTACATGGACTCCATAATTCATATTTAAACATTTTAAACATAAGAATGAAAACAAAAAAATCAACAACTTGACAGTGAAAATGACATAACAAGGGTAAAATAATAAAAAATGTAATTCTCGCAAAAACTGAGTTTATGTTTTACAACAATATGGATTTTATTTTTACAAACATTTTGCAAGGTATTTTAATAGATTAAATTTTCTTACATTCAACACTACCGAATATACTAATAACAGCAAAAAAGAGTTACCTTATATATCCAGTCACGAATCAACAACATGCAATTATCTCTAGCAGATTTCTTATACACTTTTTGCTTATTAAACGTTGTCAGATCGAGCACACTGTCGCTCTCTTCGTTAATTTGCTGCTAAGACAGGAGTGGCGACCATGTTGGTCTCTTCGTTTTTCACTGCCAGGGCAGTTTACCCACGAATGGAAGGAGTAGCAACCACATTATTGCTGGTCTTTTCGTCTTTAGCTCCTAAAAGAGCTCCCTTACGAATGGAAGGGGTATTATCATGGTTTGATTTACCTTCAAAGATAAACATCGCTCGCAAAAACAACTTGAACAAGCCGCCAGATCGATGAAAAATCCCTCGTGGTTGATTTACTAGCTACCAATCTTCTTACCTCTTCTTCTGACAGAAAAGGAACGCCTAGTCACAACTGATTAGCTTCGCACCGTCAAGCGATGAGTAACATAGGGAACAAACGTCGTGTAAACAAAACAAATGATACTAAAATCTAACCTGCTAGTATATACTGCTAGTTAGATCTCTTATTTTTGAACAAGTTACTGCATTTTATACTATTTTGCAGTTTGTTTTGTCGACATTTCGAATAATCCATGACATTGCGCATGTGCAAGTGTAAGAAAATAAACAAATTCAACAGGAATATTTTTGCGAACGACAGCACAAAAAGAACAATAGAGTCTAACTATCGTAATTTATTGTATAAAGAACAAAACTGATTTGTTATTAGAGGGTTTTTTAAATTTATTTATTGGAGTTAGAAATCATAATATCCCCACACGTTTCACTAAAAAAAATTGTAGAGGCATAAAGACCGAGTTCTCACCATACGGTTCAGGCTAATTAGTAGCCAAACGTCCACAGTCGTAAATTTAGTTGGGGGAGGATAGAGTTAATGTTGTAGAAGGGGAGGGGAGGGTGATGTTGGACAATGTAGTTATGACTGAGGTTATGAATAGTGCCAAAATTAATTCGATCAAGTTTATTCAAATGATAAAAAATAGATATTTTGAAAATCAGTTTTTCAAAAATATCTCAAAAAATTGATCAGCTTCAAATAAGTGGTAAACTGCATTGTAAACTTCAAACCAATGCACAACACTTGAGAACAAATTAAAAACATTCAATCTGTTCGATTTTGCTCAAATCTAAAAAATGTTCAAACGTTCCGTATTTGTTTCGCTTAACATCATGCAGCTTTAGAATATACTCAAAGTCGACAAAACACTGCCGAAACACTGTTGAAATAGTGCTAAGATACACACTTACCTTGTGTGGAAATATTGAGTTTCAATTCATTGTCGATTTGAAGATATAATTTTTCATTCACCGTGTCATTTGGGAACATTTTCTCTGCAACATTTACGTCAGAAGTTATGTTCAAAATTCTCAAAACTGCGGGATTATTTTTGCACGAGGTTCTAGGATATCTTAATTTATCATATATGCAGCAATATCCCAGCCCCTCAGCTGAATTGAAGCACTAAAACCATCCGAAATTACATTATAACATTGGCCAACTATGCGAGCCCAAAACTTGCATCCACACAGCCGTTCGACTTGCAAATTAGCATATCGAAGTCGCAAATTGTTGTATGCACGTTCAAATACATTCGCATAGCATACAAAACATTTGCATAGCACTGCACGGTATATAATCAGGCACCGGAAGTCAGGAATCAAGAAAACAATTACTATAATTTATTCAACTCCATTTTCGTTTTTCAGGTCTTGTCATAATGCAAGTACTATGATCAGTATGTTTTGAATTTGTTATCATTATTGTAAAATGAATGTGTCTAGTTGTTTTGAAACAAATAGTTTTTTTGTATACTTGTTTCGTTTAGCGTTTCGTTGGCATTTCATGTGATTCTTCATATAAATCAACATTTCAGTGTGGCAACATAGCAATTATAACAAAAAACTTTAAAATTTATTAATAAACTATATTGCCATTCTCTGATCCTTATTCTCTTCTTATTCTATTTATGATTTGATCTATTTACTTTCTGACGGACTGACTTACTATACAACCACTGACTCCAACTGAATCTTGCTTACTTAATACTTATTAACTTACTTACTGTTTTCTTGATTCCTGACTTCCGGTTCCTGATTTATATGCCGTGCAGTGCTATGCAAATGTTTTGTATGCTATGCGAATGTATTTGCACGTGCATACAACAATTTGCCGACTTCGATATGCTAATTTGCAAGTCGAACGGCTGTGTGGATGCAAGTTTTGGGCTCGCATAGTTGGCCAATGTTAGAATGTAATTTCGTATGGTTTTAGTGCTTCAATTCAGCTGAGGGGCTGGGATATTGCTGCATATATGATAAATTAAGATATCCTAGAACCTCGTGCAAAAATAATCCCGCAGTTTTGAGAATTTTGAACATAACTTCTGACGTAAATGTTGCAGAGAAAATGTTCTCAAATGACACGGTGAATGAAAAATTATATCTTCAAATCGACAATGAATTGAAACTCAATATTTCCACACAAGGTAAGTGTGTATCTTAGCACTATTTCAACAGTGTTTTGACAGTGTTTTGTCGACTTTGAGTATATTCTAAAGCTGCATGATGTTAAGGCGATTCATAACAGTTTTAGGGAAGCGCACCTACTACTTTTCATTTCGCGCAAAGGATAACTTAATCTACACCTATGGACTTGAATTTAACACTAAATATGTAGTTATAACTGAAGTTATGAATAGTGCCAAAATTAATTCGATCAAGTTTATTAAAATGATAAAAAATAGATATTTTGAAAATCAGTTTTTCAAAAATATCTCAAAAAATTGATCAGCTTCAAATAAGTGGTAAACTGCATTGTAAACTTCAAACCAATGCACAACACTTGAGAACAAATTAAAAACATTCAATCTGTTCGATTTTGCTCAAATCTAAAAAAATGTTCAAACGTTCCGTATTTGTTTCGCTTAACATCATGAAGCTTTAGAATATACTCAAAGTCGACAAAACACTGCCAAAACACTGTTGAAATAGTGCTAAGATGCACACTTACCTTGTGTGGAAATATTGAGTTTCAATTCATTGTCGATTTGAAGATATAATTTTTCATTCACCGTGTCATTTGAGAACATTTTCTCTGCAACATTTACGTCAGAAATTATGTTCAAAATTCTCAAAACTGCGGGATTATTTTTGCACGAGGTTCTAGGATATCTTAATTTATCATATATGCAGCAATATCCCAGCCCCTCAGCTGAATTGAAGCACTAAAACCATCCGAAATTACATTCTAACATTGGCCAACTATGCGAGCCCAAAACTTGCATCCACACAGCCGTTCGACTTGCAAATTAGCATATCGAAGTCGGCAAATTGTTGTATGCACGTGCAAATACATTCGCATAGCATACAAAACATTTGCATAGCACTGCACGGTATATAATCAGGCACCGGAAGTCAGGAATCAAGACAACAGTTACTATAATTTGTTTAACTCCATTTTTGTTTTTCAGCTTTTGTCATGATGCAAATACTATGATCAGTATGTTTTGAATTTGTTATCATTATTGTAAAATGAATATGCCTTATTCGTTTTGAAACAAATTATATATTAATACTTATTAACTTACTTAATAAATTATAGTTACTGTTTTTTTTATTCCTGACTTCCGGTGCCTGATTATATACCGTGCAGTGCTATGCAAATGTTTTGTATGCTATGCGAATGTATTTGCACGTGCATACAACAATTTGCCGACTTCGATATGCTAATTTGCAAGTCGAACGGCTGTGTGGATGCAAGTTTTGGGCTCGCATAGTTGGCCAATGTTAGAATGTAATTTCGGATGGTTTTAGTGCTTCAATTCAGCTGAAGGGCTGGGATATTGCTGCATATATGATAAATTAAGATATCCTAGAACCTCGTGCAAAAATAATCCCGCAGTTTTGAGAATTTTGAACATAATTTCTGACGTAAATGTTGCAGAGAAAATGTTCTCAAATGACACAGTGAATGAAAAATTATATCTTCAAATCGACAATGAATTGAAACTCAATATTTCCACACAAGGTAAGTGTGCATCTTAGCACTATTTCAACAGTGTTTTGGCAGTGTTTTGTCGACTTTGAGTATATTCTAAAGCTTCATGATGTTAAGCGAAACAAATACGGAACGTTTGAACATTTTTTAGATTTGAGCAAAATCGAACAGATTGAATGTTTTTAATTTGTTCTCAAGTGTTGTGCATTGGTTTGAAGTTTACAATGCAGTTTACCACTTATTTGAAGCTGATCAATTTTTTGAGATATTTTTGAAAAACTAATTTTCAAAATATCTATTTTTTATCATTTTAATAAACTTGATCGAATTAATTTTGGCACTATTCATAACCTCAGTCATAACTACATATTTAGTGTTAAATTCAAGTCCATAGGTGTAGATTAAGTTATCCTTTGCGCGAAATGAAAAGTAGTAGGTGCGCTTCCCTAAAACTGTTATGAATCGCCTTAAGCGAAACAAATACGGAACGTTTGAACATTTTTTAGATTTGAGCAAAATCGAACAGATTAAATGTTTTTAATTTGTTCTCAAGTGTTGTGCATTGGTTTGAAGTTTACAATGCAGTTTACCACTTATTTGAAGCTGATCAATTTTTTGAGATATTTTTGAAAAACTGATTTTCAAAATATCTATTTTTTATCATTTGAATAAACTTGATCGAATTAATTTTGGCACTATTCATAACCTAAGTCATAACTACATATTTAGTTTTAAATTCAAGTCCATAGGTGTAGATTAAGTTATCCTTTGCGCGAAATGAAGAGTAGTAGGTGCGCTTCCCTAAAACTGTTATGAATCGCCTTAATACTCGTGCCCTCGGCCTAAGGGCCTGGGCACGAGTGATTAATCATTATCATAATAATGGTAAGTTTTATTATCGTTTTATTCATTTTCCAAAAATGAAATCATAAACTAGGGTTCCACGTGTTTGGCAAATAAAAGAATCTGACAGTGCTCCATGTAGTAAAGGAACACGCTGCAAAGTGACGAGAGCAGAACGACCTTTAAGGCTGAGAGCTCCCTTAGTTTCCTGCGTGTTCTATTGCTAAACGAAGAACGACATAGCCTCTTGTATCATTCCCTCTCAATGACAAAAAGCATAAATCAAATGATCTAAGAAAACCCAAACGATATCTTATCGAAGGAATTATTTGATTTTTTCCAGGGCTGAAGAATGAATATCAAGAATATTCCATTGGTAATTTCTACTAATTACATACAATAGTATTGAGGAGAGTAATAAATTAGAAATAATCGTCATATTCTTTGACCATGAATCTTGAGTGGAAGTCGGTGTTTCTTGGCATTATTACTGATGGGCTAAAATGTTAATCTTCCCTTGAAATATCAAATTTAAAATTGTCATTAGATTGATAGTCTTTGTGTGCGTGTCCTCGCATCTCAGTTTTATATACAAGCTGTATCAGTTCATTTATTTTGCAGCAATATTCTTAACGGGGAAGCTACAATTTAGATCTGAATGTGTTTCCTATAGACTAGCGTGAAGAAGATTGAAAAAAGTTGTGATGGGCCAGTCAATCATACTAGCATGTACATCATTGCTTTGAATATCTGTTGGAAACTATTTTCCCTCATCTCTCCGTCCCGGGGGGACTCAGTGGATACATTATCGTGGATGCTCGTCGGAATTTTTCAAAAATACCCCTAAAAGATACCTGACGTTTTTCAAAAGTGCGTGGCTTCGCAAATTTTCCATCTCTAAAAGATATCAAAACCAGTAGTTTCAGTGCTATTCAACCCCTAAAATATATCAAAAAGTGAGAATTTGGCAAATTTCATATTTTAAACCCTAAAAGATACCAAATCGCTGATTTTCTAAAAGATACGACGAGCATCCCCGATCGTTTACCAGCGAAGTCCCCCCCCCCCCCCCCCCTCGGGCTCTCAGTCCCTATCGGTTATCTATACAGGATATTCAATCATATACATGTCGTGTCTTTTTTAGACGATGACAAAGTCGAACTCTGTTCTTTGGACGTTCATAAGAAATGCATCAAGCATTGGATTGGCATATTTCAAGATGGGAAGATGTGCAGGGATTTTTCACAGTTCGTGGAATGTCTTCATGTTGAGGACAGGAAATCTGGCTGTAATGCAGCTACAATTCACCATCTGATCTCCATTTACGATGTGGTCGGCAACGACTTCGTAAAACAAGTCAGAGAACACATGGCGTACGAATGTCATGACAACGGACGAAACTAAACCCGCTTTATAACTGATAATCACGTTTTGTTAGTTTTAGCTTCTCTAATCACACTTAACACTGTATTGGTGCAAAGTATGAATTTATTGAAATAATTTAAATAAGTAAGCTGAAATAAATAGAGAATAATACATGGAATTTATCTTCGAGTGTTCATATTGATATCTCACGAGTGAGCGCAGCAACAAAATGGCGTCTTTTTGCGCGCTTTGAATTTCATCATTCTCTGGCAACAGTTCCCTTCATTCCCTTTATTACAAAAAAAAATTGCAAAATTGCCACTTATCAGTGATTATTAGATTCCCAAGCTTCTAGATAGAAAATACTTTGATGGCTACAAAAAGAATTCAGAATGAACATGGATTTTTTGTTGAATAAACCGGGCCATAAATGAGAATATGGAAAAAGTTGGCAAACTCGTGATAGGCAAAAAGTCAAAAATATATTTTATTCTGATACGAAACTGAAAATGTGAAAATGCTTTACAGAAACACAAAAAAATGTTTCTCCTTGAAACCGCAGACCGTCGGCAACGCAGGCTATAGTTTAGTTTGATAATGGTATTATTGGGCAACCATCCCTAAGCGGTCAGCTTTCAACAAGAATGTGAGTTCCAGAAATGAAAAGATCACATTATTCTGAACATAAGTAGACTATTAAATGCCATGTTTCAACGCACCAAACGCAATGCAATAAAATTAGCGGGGGAAATAAAATCGCCACCATATATTTCAAGAACATCATGAAAATGTGTTAACTATAGGTTTTTGTGCTATAAAGAATAGACTAAGTGGTTGTTTATATGGAGTGAGCCAGTCCGCCGTTTTAGTGTTATGGTTTCTTTTGTGTTCAAGCTCTCAGAGCGTAAAAACAAAAGAAACCAGTCCACTAAACCGGGCTGGCTCATTATATGAATTGCCTCTTAACAGGGATTGTGATCGTTAAAAGTTTAGTACTACAAATCCTTTCTCTACTTCAGTTTGAATTTTCGCGAAGAAACGAAAATAAAAGTTTATAAAACATATTAAACTTACGGTAATCCATAGAATCAATAAATACACTATTTTGTATCTCTGTAAATCATCTTAACTTTTTCAGTTTCGTAACAGAATAAAATATAATTTTTGACTTTTTGCCTATCTCACCAATTTGCCAACTTTTTCATATTTGCATTTACGACCCGGCCGTTTTATTCAACGAAAAATCCATTTTCATTCTGAATTCTTTTTGCAGCCATCGAAGTATTTCCTATCTAGAAGCTTAGAAATCAAAATGAATATCACTAATAAGTGGCAATTCTGTTCTTTTTATAATAAGCGGAATCCTGATGGCTCAGATATTTCAGGACTAGCTTCGCCTTTCTAACCAAACTTGAACGCTAAATTTTCTTCCACTTTTCCCAATTATAGATATTTTCCTTCAAGCCATTTACTAAATTGTCGTATACTTTTTTCATGCTCTTTGAATGTGGAATGAGAGCCAAAAGCCAAAGGCGCTTAAAAGTAGTACTTTTTTTCAGAAATGTAATGGCAAGAAGCTGAAAAAAGAAACTGTGGCTTTTTTTTGTTTTGTTGCAAAACTATGGCTTAGTTTAGTATTTCAAAAGATTATTTCTTATCTACATAAGCTTTACTATCCTTCTGTTCCTTGTGACCGTTTTTCCCCCCGAGGGCTAAGATGGTCCTGTGGCACCCTCAAAAGGTCAACGCCCCAATCGAGGGCAGAATCTCAGTATTTCAAATTTATTGGCCAACGATACAACAATTCCAGCTGCCTGCGTCCAATTACATTGATTGATCACACAAAACATACCAAGTATTGACACAGTAATTACTGATACACGAATTTGACCGGAAATTAAATAGAAAATCAACAATGTTACGAGGATTCAGAATTCTACGTAACCCTGACGAAATCGAACGTGCCCAACGACTCCTCTACAACGTTTATGTAAAAGAACTTAATTGGAACCCAGAACCAAATAATCCAAGCGACATTCGTATCTTGCAATCGTCCAGTGGCCATAAGATTATGTGCGATAAATTTGACAAAGTAGCAGTTTGGTTCGGATGGTTTCAAAGAGGACAATTGAGAGGAGCATGGAGGGTAATACTGCCTGATAACAAACTTGGCACAAATGACATACAGTTATACATATCTAAGGAAAGACACTCTTTACTTGCAAACACTTTGGCTAAGAACCCTTGCTTGGAAATGCAACGACTTGCTCTTGAAAAAGAATATCGAGGCACTGTTGGCTATTTTGAATCAATGGTGTTAGCCAATTGCAATTTAGCGAATAACAAAAAGCTTGGAATAATAGGTTCATCTTTCATACCATACATTATCAGAAACGTTTCTCGATATGGATTCGAATGCATTGATTCCAAGTTTCGATATGGAGAAAAAGATGAAGTTCCCTGTTCAGTGCTTGTTCTACCTCCAGGAAAAGTGATCAAAGCACGGGAAATAATTCGAAAAGATCTGTTAGTTTTATCGAACGAGCGCGCAACATGATCCCGGAACAAAGCTCCCTCGTGTGTACCGGCTTTAATACACGCCTAGAACGTTCCCTTATTATCACACAAACCTACAGTGCTTCTCAATAACACCCGTCCTCTGACAACATTTCTTCCAGTGAAAACTATGTATCTTCTGTTGCCCCGATTTGGAAGATGATCTGAACTCATTACAAACCAGAAGTCCGGCTGAGTAAAACAGTAAAACATTTAACGAATAAAAAAATTATCATTTAGCTAGATTAGCATGTAGGAAAATTACTGGAATAATTTATGTAATATTACTGACTTCTGGTTTTAAATTAAAGAACAAGGCACAAGGGCGGATCCAAGAATGAGAGAAAAAGGGGAGCGCCGAAAGGGGAACCGGAGACAAAACTCTCTATTATTTTAGGTGCGATTATATTTAAACCAGGATTTTCACTTAAAACTTAAGGCTTTTCTCAAAAGGTGATAAAGGAACAGTATTTCCCTCATACAGGTTACTTGAGTATGGCTAAAGGTGCTCAGTGACGAGTTTTGTCGCCGGCAGAGTTTACCAATGCAGCGCGTGATCCCAATGACAATAAGCTTGATTTTGTTTTTTATACCTCCTTGAAACTAATACCTCTAGGAATGCAACTTATGGTTTGGTAAAAAAATATGTATCGAATATTTTTAGTCTACAAAAAATGGAAAATAATGAAGAACACCTATCTACCTATCTATCCATAAAATACTGTCTATTAAAAAAAAAAATATATATATATATATATATATGATAATATTATTTTTGTTTTTTAAATAGTTTGGCCTGGATGAAAATTACGCAATGTAATTCTAGCTACCCTCTTTAAATAAAGTGCATTATTATTATTATTATTATTATTATTATTATTATTATTATTATTATTATTATTATTATTATTATTATTATTATTATTATTATTAAAAACCGATATATTGTATATTACACGACCAATTCCTACCTACCATTCCGAACTAAAAGCTCAGTATGACCAATGATCAGACCTAAAAACATCTTCAATCAACAGAAAATGAATATAGAAATATATATAAATTATTATATACAACAACAAATAAAAAAAAGAGCCGTTTTGTTAGGGCCGTATGGAAGAGTACATTTATTTGTAAATACGTACACTCTTTAAATAAATTCAATCGTATCATATCGTAAAACAATGAAAATGACTAAAAAAAGATAAGAGATAGAAAAAAATATACTAAAACGTTCATTCATTAGCATATATCCGGTTGGCTCAGTTGGTTAAGCTCCGTCTATTGTACTATTGTCGCGTGTTCGATCCCTATGGGCGGACCAACTCTCATGCAGCGTCTTCAAATAATTGAGGACTCGTATAGTTAGAATTCCATGTCTTCTCGGATAGGGACAATAAACCGGAGGTCCCAGGGCTCACTGTAATTGGTAAAAGTTGTTGTGGTGTCCCTGCCTTCCTTTGAAGGGAAATCGAATAAACTAAATTGAACTTGCATGGATAAATATTTTTTTTGAAATTTAACAATGATTTAATACACATAATAATATCTGGCAAATGATAGAAACTTATTACTAAGTGCCCTGGCCTTAGTTGTATACATTAACGTGTGAATACTTGCTATTGATAAGGATTGCCGAGCTACAGTTCTAATTATACCTGCCTATTGAGTAATGAAAGAAAAAAAACAAAGAATCATCTCTTCAAATAAGGGAAGGGACAACCAATGAAGCTAGTAGCCATAAAGCCGAGCTGCATGCACATCTAGTTTATTCTTTACTTATTGATTTTAAAACGAGATATTTCGACTTTACTCACTTGTCGAATCTGGATCCAAGTTTAATTCACCACTAAGATGGTAAGATCTTGTTTATTGGTGTTCCTTTTGATGGTGCCTTATTGCTGCGGTACCAATGCAGCAACACAAGCAATGAACTGCATTGAGAAGTGGTTGAATTCCAAGGCTCATGGAACTACAGACCAGATTCATTGCACCCGCCTTAAGGTATAGAAACTCTAACTATACATGTACTGTATAACTGACAAAATGTTAGATTTTCTCTGTATGATGGTATTGACAATACAGTAATAGCACTTCACTGGGTAAAATAAAAGTAGTTTAACACGAAGTATAATTTGGTTTTATACCATTATTTCGACGATCGTTGCACACTTTAAGAGAATTCTTTATAGAACCAAATACGCAATAAATCAACAAGCCTGTCCTATTCTTACTGGTATGTTCGCACCCAAAACATCTTATTACTACCATTTTTTAATCTGGATATGCCCTGGACGCTGCATTAACCAACCATGTGGGACTCACCCTTATAAAAAACTACGCATGAGTCAAAACAGGCCTCCATTTCGTAAAAAACGATCACCGTACCTAACGGCGTCCTCCTCCCCCCCCCCCCCCCCCCCCCCCCCCCCCCCCCCCCCCCCCCCCCCCCCCCCCCCTCCCCCCCCCCCCCCCCCCCCCCCCCCCCCCCCCCCCTCGTCCCCGCAGCGATGACATCTTGATATTGTCTCCAGAGAGCTTCGCTCCCTCTCACCTTCGGGCAATTTCTCCCATAACTAAATGTACCGATAGTGATTGTGGACGAGGATATCCAGGGAGAATATATTACTATTGCAAATTGTCATTTTTTGATCAACTGCACGTCACGAATTGTAAGTTAAACAGTAAATTACATTAGTTTTCAAAATTTTCATTAATGTTTTGAAATGAAATTTTGTTGTGAATTTCTTTCTAATTTACCTAGCGCCAGAGACGCTTTTTATTTGTGTTTTCTACCACAGGTGCATTGTTCACAGAGTAGCCTAATTTTATAATCGCCCACGGTCGCCGGATCGCTGAAAATGATGTCAGCGATCCTCGAGCGCGCGATTATATGGAAACACTTTTCAACGATCGAAACACATGGAAACAATTGACAGCGCTCGTGAGCGATGGCTGGCCTCAGTAATTTTCAGCGATCGATTCCGATCGATTATATGGAAACTTGTCCTTGTTTTTGGGACCACTTTCAGATTAACCCTTAACAAAAGTGTTTTTTTTTTTGTAGATTCTTGTTGATTGTCTGAGTGGGCCGGCAAGTGGCTCAAGTAAAGTTCTCAATGATTTTCGATATATTGTCGAGCAAGAGGCTGTTCTTGCTATGAAGTATGGTATATGTAAACCACCGGTGGACTTTACTGACCTTAAAAATCGAGTTGAAGAAAACGGTACGTACTTTGTTTATTTTATGCTTAATATCTTCAACTTTAAATCTCAGTTTCATTCATTCATTCAACACACGAACACACCACCTCCTCAAGGTCTTTTATAGCGTTTTAGTTAAAAGTTAAAAGTATTGATAATCGATATTTTCGCTCAATAAATCTAATTAATCATTATCATAATAATGGTATGTTTTATAATCGTTTTATCCATTTTCCAAAAATGAAATCATAAAGAGTTCCACGTGTTTGGCAAATAAAAGAAACTGACAGTGCTCCATGCAGTAAAGGAACACGCTGCAAAGTGACGAGAACAAGAAAGAAGTGATGGAAGAAGAATGACCTGTAAGCGAATGCTCCCTTCACGTACTTTCCTGCGTGTTCTATTGCTAAACAGAGAACGACAAAGCCTCTTACAATATTCCCTCTCAATGACAAAAAGCATAAATCAAATGATCTAAGAAAACCCAAACGATATCTTATCGAAGAAATTATTTGATTTTTTTCCAGGGCTGAAGAATGAATATCAAGAATATTCCATTGGTAATTTCTACTAATTACATACAATAGTATTGAGGAGAGTAATAAATTAGAAATAATCGTCATATTCAATTCTTTGACCATGTGTCTTGATTAGAATGGAAGTCGGAGTTTCTTGGCATTAGTACTGATGGCCTAAAAGGTTAATCTTCCCTTGAAATAGCATCTCAGTTTGTACAATCTGTATGCTGTCAGTGTCAGTTCATTCATTTTTGTATTTAGAGAGAAACTAGAACTACGGACGTCGTCGAAGCAATGTATCTAACCGGGGGAGATACAATTTAGATCTGAGTGTGTTTCCTATAGACTAGTGTGAAGAAGGTTGTAAAGAGTTTGGATGGGCCAGTCAATCATATTATTATGTACATCATCGCTAGCTTTGAATATCTGATCAAAACTATTTTCTCTCATCTCTCCGTCCCTATCGGTTATCTATACAGAGTTTTTAATCATATACATGCCGTGTCTTTTTTAGACGATGACAAAGTCGAACTCTGTGCTTTGGACGTCCATAAGAAATGCATCAAGCATTGGATTGCCATATTTCAAGATGGGAAGATGTGCAAGGATTTTTCACAGTTCGTGCAATGTCTTCATGTTGGAGAAAGGAAATCTGGCTGTAATGCAGCTACAATTCACCATCTGATCTCCATTTACGATGTAGTCGGCAACGACTTCGTAAAACAAGTCAGAGAACACATGGCGTACGAATGTCATGACAACGGACGAAACTAAACCCGCTTTATAACTGATAATCACGTTTTGTTAGTTTTAGCTTCTCTAATCACACTTAACACTGTATTGGTGCAAAATATGAATTTATTGGAATAATTTAAATAAGTAAGCTGAAATAAAAGCATATACATATCTACAATTTCTACAAGCTTGAGAGGCGTGTTCTTTTTTTTGAATTAATGAGTTTGTTGGCTGAGAAAAAGGCCATTCAGATGTTTCACGCCATCTCCTTAAGATCGCGTCGTTTTGTGCGCTTTGAATTTCATCATTCTCTGGCAACAGTTCCCTTCATAAAATCATTTTGTAACTTTTTCTTGAAGTCTATAATTTTTGGCCTTGGTTGGATAATATTTGGTCTGCGTTTAAAGTTTTTTTTATATTGTCTCTTTGTGATTTTCAGTAATAGTTCATGCATGTGAATTCTTACACTTCATGCACTCCAATTCTGCAGTCAAGCTGCCTAAGAACGTTTTTACTGAAGGTTGAGTACGACTCTTGGCCTTCAGTGCTTTTTTTCTAATGCCTTAGTGATTTAATTCTGCCATATTTTGAATCGTTCGTTCGTCAGGTTTATTGTTTGTTTGTACTCTTGTTTGTAGTTACTCCTTGTTTGTTTCCTCATTCCTTTATTGTTTTAGTGTTTTTTTATTGATTCGTCTCCTCCTTTGTTTGTTTGTTTGTTTCCTTGTTTGTGTGTTAGTGTCCATTGTTCGGGTCAATATTAAGTTTATTGTTTATTTTCTATTTGTTTGTTCGTACGCCTTTTGTTTCTTTCTATATTCAATCTGTTTGTTGTTTCTCTGTTTGTTAATTGTATTTTGTTTGGTATGTATTTATTTTGTTGTTGTTGTGGTAGCGCGATGATGTTCATAGCTTCTCTCGCCGTCCATCCTTCGCTTATTGTTCAATTTGCTAGACAATTTGCCATTCTCCAGCCTTGTTACAACCAAAGCTAAAGTTTTTATTCGTACACTAAAAAAGGAGGTTTCATTCGTTGTTTGTTTATCTGTCTGTCTGACCGTAAATTTGGTTGTTCGAAGTTTTTTCTTCGATGTTTCATTTTCATTCCTTCAGTTAGATCATTGCCCAACTCGTTTCGTCAGATTCATCAGTTGCCTTTGATTTTCTCAGCTTGTTTTTAGTCTTTCCAACTTTTCTTCACCAGATAGTAAGGGTGTTAAATGATTCGCCATTTTAATTGTTGTCCTCATAAAAAATTGTTGCCAAACTTGCTCTCGATATTCCGAATTTGAAAACTTGTTTTGCTAACTAAACAATAAGTGCAATAATATATCTGATGTGCCTTGTTGTGTTACTTTCCACGCATGCGTCCTGAATCATTTTATGTTGAAGTAGTTGATGGTTCTTCGGCAGCAGCTTTTGTTGGACTGGGTGGTGGACTTTGGGGAGAAGAGTCCTTTCCCTGCAAAGAAGTTGCACTTTTAGAATTTGTTTTCCTGATTGTTTTTGTGAGTTTGTTTTGATTTTAGTTTTTGGTTGATTGGTTGGTTGGTTCGTTCGTTGATTTGATTGATGTGATGGCGTAATGTTTATGTCATGACCGCAAGGCATGATCGTTAATTGAAAATTAAAAGTGACAAGAGACACTACTACACTGCTAAGATTATTGTTACGTCACTAACACTGTACAATCTCCGCTCGTGGAGTAGTCACCCGAGTGACAAGGTGTCTTTGTGAATCATCTTTCTATAAGCTGGGTTGTTTTTGTCAGTTACCTTGAGAGCTTGACGTCTTTGGAATTCCACTTTGGCAATCTCAGTCTCGACCCATTCAGGAACATCAGGGATGGCATATGCAACAGCAAACTTGATTGCAAGGACGACGTGCTGCAACGTGAAAACGAAATCAATCAGAAAGAAAGTTGACTACACATGGGCTTCTTGCATGAATCAATCATGTGACGCAATTTCCACTGGACTTGATGCATGCTAATAAAATGTTAAAAATCCTTCGAAACAAAATGGTTAGTTAATGAATTGATAACTTTGGTATTAGAACAACGAAACGTCGAATAATTTCCGCGCTCTTCTGTCATCAAACCTCTAATCAGGGGGAAAAATTGAAGAGCGGCGACTAGTACATTCTAAAATCATGTAGTATGTTTGTATACGAGCGGGCAATCCCCCACAGAATAGATTCGAAATTTCTTTCCCAATAATTATTACATGATATATGAAATCCTTAATGCGTAAACTCCCTCTTTGAAAGAAATCCTGGAGCTCCCCATGTATATGGTAAGTGTTATTGGATAATACCTCTAGGGCGACAATGAGCAGGATTCTTTGTGCTGTAGTCATGTTAGGGAACATTCTAGTCAGAGATCCACCAGTGCCAAGGAGAGCTAGATTAACCATGACAGCTACAACACCCATCACCTCCATAGCATCCTGAAACAATAGACATTAACACAAGTCGGTCAGTGGCGGATCTAAGAGAGGGGTGCAGGGGGTGGCCATCCCCTCCTGAAAGGATTTCATGTCTTTGTATTCTTAAGTATTTCCCCAAAATACCCTCAGTATTTCATGCTTACTGGATAGTGCACTCCCTCCTGAAGATGTTGCACCCCTCCTGAAAACACTCCTGGATTCGTCACTGTCGGTTACACTAATACCTAAATAGGTCATGACGTCATAATGTATTAGGACCGATTTGTCTTGATTTTTGTATCATAGTTCCTGATGCTTTTTTCGTTATTGCTGTAGATTATGATATCATGTTATTGTGCATACACGTCTTGGAGAGGCAGCGTGCCAGTAATATCACTCCGGCATTAGGGAAAGTACTTATTTGTCGTAATTATTAAAATCCCACAGTTCCTTTCGATAGTGCATTCAACAATTAGAATTCTCACATTTCTTTTTTTTTTTAAAGTATATATACAACGTTTTCGGTGTTATTGTTTTTGTTGTTGTTGTGATTTCCATGGTTACCTGCCAAGTTCCAATGTTCTCAACTTTCTCTCCAAAAGGTCGTCTTAGATTGGTGCACAGTTTGAAAGCATCGCTACGAATCTCGACCACATTGTTTAACAAAGCACAAAGGGCAGCCAATGGGAATGCAGATGAGAACAGAACAACATAACCAAACTGAATGAACATTTCAAGATAGTCTTCAAAAGTATCCTGAAATAGAAGGCAATATATCTAAGTCTGGGAATTTCAGTATGAGAATTGTCAGAAAAGTTTGATTTTGTTCAAGGAAATTATTTGTAAAGCATTGAAAAAGGTGAGATCAGTGAATCTAACATTCATCTAACTAATTTATCCATTTTTTAAAGCGTATTGGTAATATGTACAATATGAGTGAGAGCTAGATCGCTTGCAGCTCGCTGTTCTAAATCCTCATACAGATCGG
The DNA here is from genome assembly GCA_918843875.1 of Diadumene lineata. Taxonomy (NCBI): domain Eukaryota; kingdom Metazoa; phylum Cnidaria; class Anthozoa; order Actiniaria; family Diadumenidae; genus Diadumene; species Diadumene lineata. Next base: position 5,106,626 of record OU974079.1, read on the forward strand.
ACGCGAATAGTGTATATTACTTATCAAATTTCTAGATTAATGTTGCTATTTTATATTTAAAATTTCCAAATTAGATGTAATTTGGCCGAGATGTTTCAAGCTAAACCTATTGCAAATCAGGACGAATTCTGTATCAGTATTTACAGATGGCTTCATGGTAGTGATTTTACATTGTTCCCGTATTGTTCTAGATCATGAGTTATGAATGTATTTGGATATTGTTTTTGCTTTGAAAATCACTCATCGATTATTAGTTGTTGTTTTTTTTTTAATAAAATTAAGATAGTATGAGATAAGAGATCAGAGCTTATCCCCGGAACCATGAGGGGCTCTATTTGTCGTGCTATTTTTAGAAACTTGTTACCAATCTGCGCACTTTTGTCTTGAGATCTTTTGACGATGCGACCGCGCCTCCTGCAATCTGGCCAATCACGTTCCGCTCCCGAAATCACTTAACTTTCAAAATAGAAGGAAAAGATCTCATACTCTCGTGATAAAATTTATAATGATCAAAATAAATCTCTATAATAGGTACCTCATACTCGGGCATGTTGCCTTCAATCTCAGCCTGGTTCATCATTGGTGTATCTAGTTCTTTGTTCTTGTTCACATCAGGTTTGATTCCTTTCTTTTCAAGTTCCTTCTTCTCCTTCTCCATCTTCTTCTTCTGTTTCCATTCCTTGACTTTCTGCTTGACGAATGGCACAAGGGCCTCTTTGACGTTACCAACCACTTGTTTGGTGATGAGAAGAGCTGCCAAAGTCTGCCAAAAAGAGAAAGAGTATATGGTTAGGGCCTGTTTATATGAGGCGAGCCACAGGTCCTTAGAATCAGATTGGAGTGATGAGACACGGTCAAGGCCCTGGGTTTAGGGATCTGGGATCTTGGGCAAAAATATAGGATATTGTGGCTGGTAGATAACAGTAAAATCAACAGAAAATAGGCAAAAAGCGACAGTAAATTCAGAAATGAAAATATGAAATTTCCGCTGACAAATAGTGCCTAATTAACGCCTAAATAGGAATGCAGCGAACTAAGGACCTGTTTATATTTTATCGCGGCGACAACAATTTCGGCCAAAAATACTTAGTACACACGGGAGAAAATTGTCGCTGCGACTTGTCGCCTAGTGTGTACCGGCCTTTACTGAACAACGAAATGCAAGAGAATGCATTTGATAGATAAAAAAAATTGTTAGATTATTTGAAAGAACAATCCATTAAACCAAGAGATTGATCTGAAGTTGCTATCCGTTGAATTATTTTAAAATGCTTCGCTGACTTCCAAACTAGCACTAATTAGCATTAATTAGTTAGTTACGAATTTCACAGGTGTATTGTTGCGCTCTTTATCAATAAAGTGGCTACTTACGTTCTTAAGTCTTGGGAAGTCTTGCATGTAGAAAGCAATGTAGAACAGTGATAAGAATGAGTTGAAGAATTGGAACTGAAAAAGATATGACAATAGAGTGTTTTTACATAACAAGCTATCTTATGCTAACGAGTTCTAAGAATGCTAATGAGCCAAAAGAGCTTTGCTAATCGGAGCATTGCACGTGAGAATGTACGCATTGATGCACAAAGGAAAGCTCAAACGTACAGCTGATTATCGCGTTTACGTTTACGATAATCAGCTGATCAAACTTGCCGTTGTCTTTGTGAATAAAAGCGAACATTCCCGCGTGCAATTCTCATTTTAAGAACTCATTGGCATAAGATTGCTCGTTATGTGACAATATGTGTTAATATATAGCGATGTTTATGATAACCTGAAGCCTGGTTTCCATATAATCGCAAACGATCGAAAAAAATCCGTTTTTGAACGATTTCGATCGCGATCATATATGGATCGAAAACGGTGGTAGCATCGAAAAACATTCATTGCCCCAAAATCGATTTTTTTTTTTTTTTTGGGTCGCTTGCGACCGTTCTCGATAGTTCTCGATTATATGGAAACCAGGCCTTGTTCAGTCAGGTACCAACCAAATAGTGATTGGCCGTTATCCCAATAGAATCTTTTGTGCTGTGGTTGGCATATTAACATCAGTAACAATTCGTTTGTAGTGTTTGTTTGTAAGCAGTGAATATCGCTAACATGGTAAATGTCCTGGTATAATCCTCCAGGAAACAGAACTGAACATTAATTAAATCATTCCAAATATTAGTTCACTTACTGAGACAAGTTTGATGATAAGATGGTTTTCGTAGCTTTCTTGTAATCGGTAGTTCTCTGAAAAATTATAGCAATGTTTCAAAGCTGTTCTTTCTCTACGCCTGTCTTTCGTATGTTTGTCTTTCTATCCTGAATAGCCATATTCAGGTTCGTGCTTGCCTATCTAACGTTTGTTTTTTTTTGTTTGTTTGTTCGTTCGTTCGTTCGTTCGTTCGTTCGTTCGTTCGTTCGTTCGTTCTTTCGTTCGTTCGTTCGTTCGTTCGTTCGTTCGTTCGTTCGTTCGTTCGAGTCGTTCGTTCGTCCGTTTTTATGTTGATTTGTTTGTTTGTTTAAATCTTTGTTTCTCCCTTTTTTTTGGTATATTGTTTTTGTTTTTTTTAATTGCTTTTTAGTTTTTATCTTCTGTGTGTCATAACTGTAAACCTTTTCTCATAACTCACTCTCTATCGTACACACCTTTGTCATTTAGTTTGTAGGCCAGCTTCTTATAATTATCATCCAACTGTCCAATACACACAGCAAGTAGAATCTTAGGAGCGAACTTCAGTGGCTTGGGAGGGTTCTCCATGTTGTCTACCCATCGTTGGAACTCGAAGCAGGACAGCATAGATATGACAACAACACCAAGCGACACCAGGATAGCAGGTAGGGAGACACAATAGCGGAAGATGTTACGCTTGATTGATGGGTAGTGTGGTTCCAGACGTCCAGTAATCTCACTGACCTTGTATTCACCCTGAAAAATGCAAACCATACGATTGAGCAATACGTTGGTGGTTGTCATGTTGAACCCAGGGCGTTCGAAGCTCGATAAGTGCTAATTCAGGGTTTATTTAACACAGAATTAGCGCTAATCAAGCTCTGGACAACGTACGAGCCCAGTATGTGAAGATGCCAAATACACTGGTATTAATTCTGGCAGTTTTCATCGTGACATTAATGCTCATACCACAATCAGTCAAATTAGGAAAACATTCATCTTTTCATCATCAACAAAACTATTAACATCATCATCATCACCAATACAATATGACAAATGTCATCCCAGGATTATCACTAGTATCATTATCATCATCATCATCATCACCGAACATTGAACAGCGGTGTGGGTCGTTGAGTGCTCCAGAGGGCGTGACCATAACGACCCATTTTGTGTGCAATCATCACCACCATCATCATTATCAAGGAGCACTACCATCGTCATAAATGTCTTTGCCATCATCATCATCAACACTGTCATCATCATCATCAGTATCATCATCATCGCTACCATCAGCATCACCATACCTTGAAGAGCGGTCGTGGGTCCTTGAGTGCCTCAGAGGGCATGTCCATGGTACCCCATTTATAAGCAAGCTCAGCGCTTCGTCGCTTCCAGGCCTCCAAGTAGAGTGTAGCCCAGACAATGTTGAAGATGTTGAAAGCAAACATGCACCAGTCACGAGTCGCCTCACTGCGCATGCTCAAGATGAATGTGACAATACCAAGAAATGCCGGCGCAACAAGCCATTTGGTGTACATACCAAGCCAGCCAAAGTACATTGCGATCTTGACTCCAAAGTATTCACGGATGTCATCTAATATATAGAAACACATTGAGTTATTTTCTTGTAATATCACTGGGGTTATCCCGTTTAGAAAATACTAGCTTCTATTACTCCAAGCCCTCAAACCTTTGAGCGTAAAACAATTCACGTTCGTTTGAACAAAGTGCATTAGAACGTTAGTAATATATTTCTAAGTTTTGGGGCATTGTTACAACATCTACAAATGTAATTATGTATTTGAAAATTACTTAACAATAAAATACTAAATTTGAAGAATGGATGAATGTCTAATTTAAAAAAAAAATCTGAATAAAAGTTAAAGTACATAATTATTGAAATTCCAAAAAAAAAAAGGATAGAGAAGCTTTGGTGATACAAAAACCCACAAAGCCGAATGTTTGATTAGCACTTTTTGAATACTTGTAAGAAAATTTCAATACAATAAGCTTATTGTAAAATGATCAAAAGCTCTGCACGATGTATTCTCTCTTTTTCTTTTTATTTTGTTTATTATCCATTTTTAATTTTTTAGCAATTGTATTTTCTCTTCATAAAAACATTTTTATGTAATTTATTTTGTTTATTATCCATTTTGAATTTTTTAGCAATTGTATTTTCTCTTCATAAACATATGTATAATTTTTATCATTATAAATATTTTAAATTGTTGTAAAGCGCCTTGAGCATAGGATAAGTGCGCTATAGAAATAAAGTTTATTATTATTATTATTATTATTATTCCTATTTGTGCTAATATCGTTGGACAGTCTTCTCGTAATGTCCAACTGCCCAGCCCAGGGGCGGATCCAGGGAGGGGGACTGGGGTAACTTGTCCCCCCCCCCCCCAAAAAAAAAAAAATGATTATTTTTTTACTTCTTTTATAATTCAAGAGCAACTTTAATTTTTTCATTTCATTTACTGAAGTAAAATAATTTATATCAACCAAATACATTTTGAGTGTTTTATTCTCATAAATGAACTGCAATGAATGACGTACAAGACAATGCTAATGAGAATCCAAAAAGGGATATATTAGCGAAAATAGTTGGAAAATTCCCATTGGTCCCCCTCCTTAAAAAAATCCTGGATCAGCCACTGCAATTATCGTTTTTGTCTCCTCCTTACCTAAAGGTTGGGGTTTGTTGAAGGCTTGTACCCAGCTCTTTTTCAGCTTGGCCAGGTCGTCATGGTTGTGGAGTGGATACAGCTTTTCGACGACGTCTTCTGACATCAATCTAGGGACTAGAAAAAAAAGGTATTTTGTGATTAGTTCTGTAAGAATAATGGCAATCATCATCAATTTTTTATATTATTTTAGTTGCAATATCATGAACACGAATGGCAAGAATCGCTAAGAGGGCCAGAAAGTTATGTTAATAATAAAACAAAATTACCAGTTATCGCGCCCGTTTGTGTGTTCGTAAACTAAAATGTCTTCGAAGACAAACATATAAGCACTCGCTAAGCTATGGATCTTTCGCTTTTATCAAATCAAATTATAAAGGTCAAATTGTGCTTGTAAAGAATGCGGAGCCTTAAGAAAGAAAGAAACCTTCCGTTTTGCTTCCTTCGCCGTGGCCTCTCCTCTAACTTCATCACTAACGACTACCGGTAAAAAAATAGGTCTCAGGTAATAGACTGCTCGTTCAATAAAAAGTCTTGCGAAACGTTCCTTCAACTTCTGCTAAGATTTTCTTAATCATTATTTTCTTAAACATAATCTCACTCACCGATCTGCATTCCTTCACAGAATTTGATTTTCCCAAGCTCATCGCCATCAACAGCTCTAAGACTGTGAACCATTTCGAGTACAATAGTCTGTTTGTCACCTGATGTGAAGAACTTTGTAGGATCGTCATGGTTCTCAAAGGTTTCTTTCTCTTCTAAACTAAAGTCCACCATTCCTCCACCAATCAGCTTCTTCCTAAAGCCCAATATCTCAGCCCACTTCAAGTACACCTGACCGTAACAATGACACAATGACACTTAGCTTTTAATGCTGAGTAGGGATCCTCTGCCGGGTTATATAATATATTTATTATATGGCTTAAACTCTACGCGCGCTCTGATTGGCTGATTTCCGGTCTGAGATTTTTCCATGTCATGGCATCATTTTACTAGAGTGCAAACACTAAATGTGTGCAACAGTTGTCACTATTTAGTAGTAAATAGCACTAATTAAACAAAAGAAAACAATAGAATTAGCATAAAATAGCACTATTTAGTGGTATTTATGTTGCACACTTTTAATAAATGCGTGCACTCTACCACTGCCAACATTCTTTGCGAATTAATCTCTTTCATATTCAAATTGTTAATCCCTTAGGAGATTAATAGAACACTCTGCAGTAATTACTCTACAAAAGAAAAGACAGCAAAGCATCTTGGTAGTGGTGGTATTCTACGTCATCACGCGGATCGTTTATTGGAGGAGGCTTACGATAATCAGTGCTCGTACCTCGTATGAAGCAGACAAGAAAAACGCGTAGACTGGTGAGTTGGCCATCTGTCTAACATGAACATCCAAGTCAGGTACTCGAGCCCGAAGTCTAGACAACAGCCACATGACCACATAGTCTTCAGTGTCCTTGGGGAAGGTTAGTACTACATCACATGTCTTGGAAGGGGTAGAGTGTTCCCATAGTTTGGACGACAAAACGAATTTACCTGCCTTCTGGAATGAGCCTGGTTGGATAAAGAAAAGGGATATTATATATAGCAGAAATTAATTGATCATTCGGTGTATGTAATGATATAATTATTGAGAGAAATATCATATGCTCATTTCGAAATATTAAACCCACGTCTTCGGTATTCTAGTCCGATGTCTTAATAACCATTACTCTACAAGAACCAAGCATGCTGATAACGTAGCTGTGATATGTAGTATACGGCAACCGTGAGGATCCCAGAGCGATATTTTCTCTATTTATAAGAAGGAATGTTAAGTGAGCCAGCTATTATTTATAGACAACACAACACCAGATCAGGGGCGTATCCAGATATTTTGAAAGGGGGCACTAATCAAAAAATCACTGATTATCAATCAAAAAATAAAAGAATTATCTATAAAAATCAATCAAAAGGGGGGCACCGCCCTCCCCACATGCCCTCCCCCTGGATCCGCATTTGGTGATGGTGTAAAAAACGCAACGAGTGCACGCCAGATGGCTAAAGACGCGCGAGAGCAGAATTTAATAAACGATAAGCAAGTGGTTAGAGTAAAAGGAGAAAAACGACAGGCGTCCTTTGAGACCGACATGTTTATGCAAATGAGTCTTTGGAAGTCAGTCTGGTTCGGTGGATTTGTGGTAAACCATATTGGCTGTGTACCAGAGGGCTTGAGGATCATCGCCATTGCACGATGTTTTTTACATGACACTCGCTTACACCTGTTTTTCGCGCTCAAGTCCTTGCGCGCTTGTATGCACTGTAGAAAAAGCGACGTCCTTTCGTAATCAACCATTTTCTCTTGTTTCGTGACTAGATGCGCTCGTATGATTTGCTTTTCATTCGCATTTATTCTTTTTGTTATTGTGTATTCAAAAGTTAATCAGTATTTCTTAATGAGTGGTTTGATTACGTTTTTTTTGTTTCAAAAGTGAAAATAAATTCATTGGATTTTATTGAGTTGTTGATTGTGTGATAAATATCATTGTGGTAAAGTGGCATGCTTGTTTTGAGATCTGGCAGAACATATTGTATTTAGCTTGCTCGATAAGTTTATTAGTGGTTAGTTTTATGTATTATACTCACTTGCGTCTGAGTTACCGCCAGTGTTTGCGGAAAACACATCTTTAGCTGCGGATTTTACTGAACAGAAACAAAACTGAATGTTAGCAACGAAATTATTTCAAACATTATTAGTTTAACGATTTCTAAACGTATAGAATTCATTTGTTAAATCATCGAAAATTTGCGATATTTTGTATGCAAGCTCAGTACGTAAAATACTGGTTAATACAAAAACCTTTTTAAAAAAAGCTCGATTTCAAAACATGAAAAATCGACATAACAGTTGGTTATGGGTTAAGTGTTTAGCGAAAGTTATAGCATATTTAATGTACAGTTTTTACTCTTTGGAAGATTATGATATAATATAAGAACATTAATTAAATGGAAAAATAAATTCGCAAAGATAGATATATAATTTAAACATTTCCATTTTAGTGCAAAATGCAAAATGGATGGCGTTTTCGTCGATCACAATTTTTTCAAATGTTCAAAAGGTATTTTCAATCTGCATTTTGTATTTTGTATTTTTTTTTTTTTTAATTTTCAAAATTGTAAGCGTTTAAATTTAGCTGAATTCAACAGTACTTTTTGGGCATTATTATAGAAATTATAACACGAACAATTATTACTTTTCAGTCTTCCATTCGCTCGTTTTCTAATGAAAAAAGAAATTCCATCAAAGTTTCTGTCATACAATCAATATAACTCTTTAACGTTTTTAAGAAATGTTAAAAATAAAAAAAACTCCTATCTACATAAAAGTCAATCGCATATTGATAAGAATTTATATTTCAATTATTGTTGACTCTGTGAGTAAAAAAACTGGGAAAATAGTCAAAGTTTTGTTACCTTTCGAGCTTGTACGACGCTCTGGAACCGGCATTTTGAAGAAACCAAAATGGCAAAAATATAAAGCGTCTTTCTACAAACACACCTACTTTTTTGCAGCAAGTATGTTTGGCTCTTGGCTGCAGTTTGCTTGGTTTTCCAGACCTGTTTTCATCTGCAGGTAGACGCCGTTTAAACAACAATTTGATTGGATGTAAAATTTGCTTGTAATTGGCTAGAGTTTGTGAGGGTTTTTCTTTTACGGGTGGCAATGTATTTGGGTATTTAAAATCTTTGAAAATAATACCATTTATGCATTTAGATTTTAAATCGTGTCTTTCTCACTGTTTGAAATGGGATCGGCTGATATATTCTTCACAATAAGAATAGTTTAATTTTAAAAGTTACAAATCGATGGACTAAATTAATACTAAAAAAATCGTGTTTTTTTTATTTTAAGTACAAATGTTTGCGAAACAATTATTAAATTACTGGTTGACTACAATATTGAAATGCAAAATGTGTAATGCAAATTTGCTTGCTGTCTGATTTGAACTATTTCCCGAAAAAGTATTCTAAAAAAAACGGAAAATTTTTGCAGATTTCTGAAAATTCTAAACTAGTTACTCTTAAACAAATCAGATTTTTTAAACCGGAAAACTAGTTTATTAACAAAAATTATAAAAATCGAGAAGAACTTAAAGGATAATTATAATTTATTGGTGAATACTGGAGATTTGTCGTAAATTATTAATATATTTTTAAACAGGTTCTACGAATCAAACTAATTAACAGGATTCTTAACTAAATAATGACTAAAAGTTACATTGGAAGTAATTACAATTATCTAAGTATCCGTGAAGCCACTAAACTGTTTCACTGAGAATTCAAAAGCCATTCAAATGTTATTTTTTAAAGCATTGAAATGGTTTACAATTTTTTTTCAGCCCTAATTTTTTTTTTTTTTCAGTCCTAATAAAATTTATGAAACTCAGATAAATGCAGACCTTCTAGAGAGACTTTTTTCGTATAAACTTAGAATTTCGAGACAGTAGTAATCATTGGAATTTTTGTTACAACAAATTCAAATTACTAAGAAAATAATTATATTTATATATGTATGTATAATCTTATTAAGAATTGTCTTTATGCATACCGAATTGACTTTGTGTGAATCCAAAATAAACTTACTTTACATTTTTGAAATAAATTAGATCAACGAAACGTTTTTAGGGGCAGTTACTGTCGATCTTTATCAGTTTTTCCGAACGTTTTAAATAATTTATTTATCAGTTTTACTAAGAAAAATTTAAATTGTTTTGAATTAAGCAATTTTAAACAACACAGAACAAAAAATGTCTAAAATTCTATGCGGAAGCCGTTTAAACAAGTGCTAAGTAGCATTTATGTGAAAAATAATTATTGTTTTTAAATGACCCTTAACTCGGATAACTGTGATGATTTTTGACATCGTAGGGAAATTCCCCAGTTCATTTTTAAATTATTCTGAATAAATCTAATAAAAAATCAAGAAGTATGAATTATCAATTTCAACTAGAAATCAAACTATTTAGCACCATCGAAGCATTACTTACCGCTAAACCGAACTGGCTCGCCTCATATAAACAGGCCCTTAACCTATAAATATTCTATGCAAAATAGCTAACACCCAAGTATACAGAATTATTTTCTGTGAAGGGTTATATTTGAATAATTCCCTTCGTACTAACATACCTCGTTGCCATATTCCACGCTTTATTTGTTCCCGATTTTTCACAGATACCAAAATGATCTCCACGCGTTGCATTTAAGGCGTTTAAATTTTATCAAAACCCCCTTTCAAAATACTTGCCAACATTGAAGGAGCAAATTTGAGCTCACAAATCATCTGTTCCATGTTATAATGTTATGAATTTTGTCTGTATTTGAATATATTTTGGCAAGATTTAATTGCATTTGTTTGCAGTTTCTAGGAGATAAGCACTTGTGTTAGAAATGTAGAATGACAACTTTGAATAAATGCCTGAATAAATAAACTGTCAATAGATATATTTCTACTGTAATACAAAGTTTGACCATCGATTTAATAGCGAGTTTTGCGTGACTGGTCGAACTGAATCAGGGTTTCCAAAATATTTTTTTTATATTTTTTATATATATTGTCGCTTCTTTAGTTGCTTCCCGCGGTTTTTAGAAAAGCGATTTACATGCAAGACATTTTTTCTCTATTTATTTATTTATTTATTATTATTTTTTTTTTGTCTCTCCTTTATTTAAAACTTAGGCCCTGGCTACACTATGCCGGATAAATTTGAAAACACAACTTTTTTTTCCGATACTGTGACAAAAATTCTCGTTAAACAATAGAATTAGCATAAAATTCTTTCGGATTCATGCGTTTTAGTGTGGACAGAAGGCGTTACCGGATAAATAAAGTTGCGTTTTCAAATTTATCCGCGTAAGTGTGGACATAGCCTTATTCTGTCTTTTCTATGCTTTCAAAGCAAAAGCAAACATGCTGACGATGGGGTGCGTCTTCTTGAAACATGTTAAAATTGAAAAAAATGTCTTAACAACCATAAAAGACAAACAATTGAAAAAATGTACCGATTCATATATACATGATAAAGCTAGCTCAAGTTAAAAAAAAATCTTGAAAAAAATCAGACAGGTTTTTTATAAAAGGACAAAAGAGTGAGAACCAGGCTGGATGAAAATAAATAGTCGCTAATTTGAAATATTTTGTTCAACTTCATTCAAGATAGCTGCCGTGACTTAACAGGAAAATAATCAATTGTACAGTGATCTTCGAATACCTGTAAAATGCACTTCAGCATATCAACGTTTATTAAGCGCTGTCCACAATTTCTTTTGTGCATAATTACACTTTTGTTATATACTTTGTTTCTGAGGAAAAAAACACCCTACAGAGTACACGCACTAAAAGTGTGCAACATAAATACCACTAAATAGTGCTATTTTATGCCAATTCTGTTGTTTTCGTTTGTTCAATTAGTGCTATTTACCACTAAATAGTGGCAACTGTTGTACACATTTAATGTTTGCACTCTATCATTGTGAATACAAACAACTATAACTTTACTTTGTACATTAATATTCATTAATATTATTCAAAGTATATTGAAAAGGTTTCTTTTATTTCATCAGATACAAAATAAAATTTCAAAAGACACATCAATTTCAACATTTTTTTAATCATAATTTTATCCATTTGTCATAAACATATCAATGCAGAAAATGTTTTACTTTCAATGGAATAAAAATATAATTATTTTTTATTAATAAGTTTATAAATATTTATCTAGTGTCATCAATCGATGATCTTGTGTCAACTTTTTGAGGACACATCTTCATTAGCTGGCTCTCCTTCTTCACACATTTCATCATCATCATCGCTGTCTTCATTATCGTCGCTATCACCAGAAATATCAGCTTTGGCTTCATTTTCTTTCTCTTGCATGTCTCCTTTTTCTATGTGTCTAAAAAATGTTCCTGAAATACAACACAAAAATACAATTCCTTATTTAGACATTCATGGTAAATGGTAACTAGTTCATTATCTCCATCCCTATACAGGGTTTTTCAGGAGTAATATAACAGTAATATAATATAATAATTAAAAAGGGAATATGGTATAAAATGGGGAATGGTATGCTATGTTAAAATATATATGTTTAGTATAACTAACTATTAATCATTCATTTATTTTTCATCACATATATGATATTTTATTCCTATAAGATTTCTTTATGATAAGCAACTTTAAACTAGCCAAGATAATAAGCCTGAAGTGTGATTCCTTTTTGACATCATCTCTTTACCAAACTCTTTTTCACATTACTTTTGTTCGCAATTAAGACAATTATTGTTCCTGTACTCTCTCAGAAATAAATCAAGCTGCCTGTAGCAAGAACCTTGTGGAAATTGAAATTTGTGGAAACAAGAGATTTATGAAATCATTGTAAAATAATACTAGTAAAGTAGGATCTGTTAACTAGCGAGTTTACCGGAAGTTTATGGACCAGAAATTTACAGTATATGTGTAGCAGCGGCAGCATAAACATATCAGATGAAATTCACCCTTAAATCATACTTATAACTCATGGAATTTGCTTCACAAATTTCCATGAGTTAAAAAATAGTATTTAAAACGTCTTTGTGTTTCAAACTGATTCTTAAAAAGAGCCATTAAAAAGTGAAGTTTTGATTGTTATACATACGTCGTTGTCTTTCAGTCAACATCTTTAATTCCTGCTGCAGTGAGCTTTCTTGAGCTGCTTTTTCTCGAGCTGATGGTTCTGGTCTGTAACAATACAGTACATATAATAATGAATAACTGGCTGAATGATTTATCAATTCATTGAAGGAGTGTCTAAATGATTAATTGATCCACCAACTGCTTAGTTCATTGAATGGATGGATGTTGTAACAGATCCATGTAGATGGTTGGATGGATGGATGGAGTATTAACCAATGAATAAATGATTGCACAATCAACTGACTTACTGATTGAACATTTGATCAATTGATTTGCATGGATGGATGGATGGATGGATAGATGGATGGATGGATGGATGGACACACAGACAGATGGACGGATGGACACACAGACAGATGGATTGATGGATGGATGGACACACAGACAGATGGATGGATGGATGGATGGACACACAGACAAATGGATGGATTGACAGATGGCTCAATCAGCTGACAGATTAATGAATGTTTACCAAATTAATACCCAATTGATTTGTTTGGTATTGATTAGTCATTATTTATTTTTGCTATTTGAGTTCTTACTTTGCTACTATTTCTTTAGCTTCTCCGCATTTCTCGCAGAATCCTCCTTGTTGTGCACATCTTGTACAGTATATATGGTACGCATGCTTGATTGTCTTCTCGCCACACTTAACACTGTTAGACAAAACAATTTAGATATCATAGTCAGATGATTGGTGATGATGACATTGACCTTGTGATGACGATGACAATGACGGTGGTTATGATGACGATGATAGACGATCATGGTGATGATTAAAAAAGATTTAGTGATGCTGATGATGTTTGTATTGATGAAGATGATGACAGTTCAATGAAAACAGCGATGATGATGATGACAGTATTAAATCTAAATATTTATCAACATCATCCGGTTTAAAATCGCAATCATGATCCCTTTTATTCATCACTATCGATAATTTTATCTGTCACTTTTATCGGCAACATTTCATTATCATAATCAACACCATCAATATCATCACTATTTCATTCAACCAACCATTTCTTAGGTGCTTTCAAAGGTTTATATTTCTTGAACTTTTTCCTCCACTCGATAGTCTCTCTACAACGTGCACAGACGCCAACAACGTCAGTGGTGTTGATCAGCTTCGTAATTCGACTTGTATCATGTAAATTATTCTTGAACGCCGTAGAATTCTGATACTTCTGTGCTTTCTTTCTAACATCTCCTCTTCTGGACGACATTTTGATGAGAATTCAGCCAAAAAAAACTGAATTTTTGAGAAATTGGTTTCTAGAATTTTGTTTTCCTGGTTCAGCGGTCTCAATGGTAGTGTATGCGCAAAATGAACCACGCGCATATGTGCCCGCTGTTCAATTTACCGCAGTTTCAAGTATGGCAAACAGAGAGAACCAAAAATATGAAAAAACGGAGAAAACTACAAAAGTTTTAATATTCGCTCCTCCAAAAATATGCTTTCATCAACCATATAAAAAAATCCGAATTGAAAACCAAGGTATGCAGTATATTTGAAGAATTTCTATTTAATAATATGGACTGAAATCGTTGTTTTTTTTGTTTTGTTTTTGTTTTGACAGATGCACAAAATTGTTGGGACAAAACGCTTTTTCACTTCATTGATGGAAAGCTTGTGAAAACATCACCAAAAGACCACTGTGATTTGGAGAGCACAATCGCTACCGAAGACAGCTGTATTTTGCTAGAGTATGATCCAAAGCTGATACAAGAATCTGTGAATTCGTATTTAGACCAAGTTTTCTCTGAACCGTCATGTATGAACGATAGCTGTTGTGCGCAAAATAAGCCTGTAGGTAACTTGTCAGAAACGTCAACTGAACTTCAAAAAGAATACGATACTGTCAGTTATGAGAGCCAAGTTCTTCTTGATAGCATCATTGAAAAGGAAGATAGTTCGTTGACAAAAGAAAAGCAAAGAACTTTGAAGAATGCGTCAGTCCGAGAAAAAATTGTTGGACGTACTGCATTTACTAGGGAAGGAAGAAAGGCAAAGAAGAAAACTTCACTGTTGAGTTTTGAAGACACACACCCCATGACTGAGGAAGATGTTTATACTCAACAAAAAACTCAAGAATCAGAAACAAAAAATAGCATAGAATCTAGTGTTGTCAGTGTTGTAATTCAAATAGAAGAATCAAAAAATGAAGCAAGAAATTCTTTACCAGTCCACTCCTCCTCCTCCTCATCATTGGAATTATCAAACAAACAGTCATCATCATCATCTGTCAAAGACCATCAAACACCAGCACCTGCAACACTAGAATCACTGCCAAAAGATCAAACAATATCATCAACAAAGGCACAGTCTTTGGAAAGGTTGTCTTCAGAGTTGTCTGACAGTAAAAGCTCAACAGAAGCCAGTTCACATCAACCTAAAAACAAATCACATTGCCTTAAATTACCTAACATCTCTGATAAACTCTCTAATCTTTCTGTCTGCACTCCAGGTAAAGACCTTGTCAACATTTGTACCATAGTAGTTCAAGTGAATCCAATCAAAGAAATACAAATCAAATCAGGACCAAATGCTGGCCAGTTCATACCACTCTCATCTATCATTGTCTCAGATGCTACTAAATCACACTTCAAGCTGACTTTGTGGAGACAAGCATCAGCTTGGACTGAAAAACTGGTCGCAAGCGATATAATTGTAGCAACTGGTATTCGCATTGAAAAATGGAGAGATGAATACATTGGACAGACTACTTTCAACTCAAGTTTCTATAATCTTCATCAGCCCCAGAAGCCTCTTTCTGATGCGTGGCTACAGATTGTTTCCCAGTCTCAACTTGATAAACTTCTGTCTTGGGCCAGAAATGAGTATGGATATTTATTTAGAAAGACTTCAAGTACTCCCACAGTGAAATTTGTTGATATTTCAGAGATGCAGAATAACACGCTGGTTCACTTTAGAGGAGTGCTGAAAAGTGTCTGTGCTTTAAGTGATAAATCACATAGGAATACTTATAAATTTGGAACACAAAGACTTCCCAAGATTAGAGCAGGTAAGTGATTTGAAAACCATTATTTTAAAATGAAACACCATTACTGTTTGTCCGTCGCAGGGTATCATGTCCCCTTCCACTCCATTGATAGTGGTGAAAGACACTCATTTTAGGGATCAAGTACATATTTTCTCTGGGTTTACCCTTAAGCCTGGTTTTCACTTGGAAAAATTTCACCTCTGCTTGCAAGGTACCTTGTATTTTGCTTGTACTTATGATTTTTGGAACCTACCTTGATTGGCAGAGATTCCTCAAAAGAAACCTCTCCAAGGACTTGTTTATTTTTCTGCAAATGATAATGGAGCGGACTCCAGCAAGCATCACATGGCGTCATTTCCAATGTGGCTTGACGCAAAAATAAAATAAATTTACTCACATACTGGTTTGAAACCGGTTAATAACCGGTATGCGAGTCATTTTAGTGATAGTATTCTACGTCATCATGCAAATTGACTATTCTCTAACTAACTGTTCTTGTTTTTTGTTTGTCAGTTTTCACTCAATCACCAAAAGAACAAGTTTGCGTCACTCTATGGGGTAGGCAATCTGATTGGTTAAACATCCTACGCAAGTCAGAAGGTAGTGTATTCGAACTGCGGTACCTCACAGCTAAACACGACAACATGACGGGGAACATAGTCTTGCACACTACATCTAAATCGACCAAAAACAAACTCGATTCAGAGAGCGATGTTGCAAAGAAATTACTCTCTTCAATCAAAGCCGTTCCAGTTGAAATCACAGCGTTTGGCTCCATAAAGGAATTACTGCAGGCAAAGTTTAACGGCACCTCAGAAATCCACGGCGACATTCATAGTTTACTCCTCCAATATGAAAACCAGACTTTGGAGGTGTACAGTCATAACATCGACGAATTAGGGGGATGGTGTAACCGTCTGACGTACGTCGGCTGTGCATCGTGCTCGCGGGCGTTGAAACGAGACAAAAATGGTATCTATGGTCAGTGCGCTTATTGCGTTTATCGAAAGACTGGCCACAACTACGCTGTGAAACGATATTTTAAGAACGTGACTATTCGTATAAAGGATCTGAATGATATCATCGATGTTGCCGTTGATCACAAAGCTGCTAGCAAACTCTTTCAAGGAATGACTCCAAATGATTTTTATCGTGGAGACGTCTCTGGTGCAAGCTTGCCGAAAGTTCAAGAGTTTGTTGACGCGGTGAAGGAATTACTTTCTCGGAATACACCTTGTACGTTTGTTATTTCTTGTAAGACTGTTGTGGATGAGAATAGTTTTGTTATAAGTCGAGATTTTGGATTAATCGATTTCAAAAAGGAATAATTTATTAACATCTTTTTGAAAAAAAATATTAAAAGCATCACAAACAAATTCTTCTCTTTCTTTTGTTTAGGCACGGACCATTAAATATTTGAGGAGGTGGGCAAAAGAATATCGAGCAAAGCCTTAAACAGAGAAAAATATATCGTGCACGGCAGATATGCCAATAAATAATATCGTGCAGGGAGGAAGAAAATATCCTGCACAAAAAATTGCCCAACCCTCCCTTCCCCCCAATATCTAATGGTCCGTCCCTTATTTACAATAATCATTTTTGCAACTCAACCCTCGACAGGCGCTGGCGCAACCCCTTTGTCCCCTCCTCAAATCGAGTGGCGGATCCGGGGGGGGGGGGGGTTTCTATGGTTTCCTCGGCACCCCCCTCGAGCAACGTGCGCCTAAAGAATTGTAAAATGGTTTGAGACTTCATGAAATGCGCTACATAATTAACAACATTCACAATATAACATTAGATTTGTTTCAGTACGGGTGCCACCTTTTCCTACTCAATACGCAAACGACTGGTTAGAAAATGTGAAAACAAAATGTAACCCCTTTTGAAAATCGGCCACTGAAATACGTCTTTGATTTTCCAAAATAACGTTTTTCTTTTGGTTTGTTTGTTTGTTGTTTGTTTTTTTGTTTGTTGTAGTTGTTGTTTTTTTTGTTTTGTTTTTGTTTTTTTTTTTTGCTTGTTTTTTTTATTCCATTAGAAAATCAATCATTTGGTTGAAATCTGAAATCTTCGAAACTTTTTTAGTTTTTTTTTATGTTGCTCTTTCTCTGTTTTTGTTATCGGTTTTGTTCTTGCTGGAGTACGTTGTTGCTTCTTCTGTTGTTTGTCAATTCATTTATTGTTGTGCTTGTAGTTAGTTTACTTGTTTATTCAATCCTATGGTTGTTTTTGGTGTGTGTTGTTAGTTTGTTTATAATGTCGTGGGTTTGCATATTTGTCGAATTCAGGTTGCACCATGTGGAAGGGTTCGTGCATAAATCTTTTGTACCCTTTGCCACAGGGATCCCACAATATCACAATTTCCAATTTCCTGATGAAATGGTGAATAATGCCGTCAATCATCCGTCAATCACTAATTTATTATACGCAAAATCTACGCGTGCTTTTTTGCGGACTTTCCGCAATAAAAGACAGACTACTATAGATTTTTCTAGATACTCGTATCCCTTTCTTATTCATTTAATTATTCACTTTCTCATTTAAATGTGGGTGGGATCAGATGGGTCACGTGTCTTGCGTAACAAGGAGAGTGACACGTCTCACTTACAAAAGTGCAACGCCCATTCATCACTTCCCGTATGAACTTGGAAGTCCATTACCAAAGATTACATTTGCACCTCTCCGATTCTTGTTATGTTCGTGAGCGTTTTCGAATGTGGGACACGATTAGAATAACGACAAAAAATGCAACTTGGTATGATCGTATCGTGTTGTTTATGTTCCAGCTATTTTTTATGTTAGATAAAGCACCAAGGCGTTTTTATTGAAATTGTTTAACTGGCCGGTGAAAAAAACGAAAATTGGTAAAAATCATTGCGCATGCGCGTTTTTTGTTTTGAGCGAGTTTGTTCGGTTATTGGAGCACTTTTGGTTAAATGCTAGCATTAAGTTTAATATAATATGTTTTTATAACTTTTCTTTATTTTTAATTTTTGTATTTTCATTTTTCGGCTTTTTGCATTTTTCCTTTTTTTTTCTTCAATGGAAATTCGGAAAAAAACAATGTTTTTTTATCAATCAAAAAATAGAACACTGATATGAAAAACTAGAAGAGATATACACACGGTAAACGACAATAAATTAAATTTTGACTTTTCACAAATAAGTAGCATTCAAAATGGTTCCTAGGGGGAGTGGGGGCAGAATGGGTATTTCTCATAATAGATAAACTAAAATTACATTACAACTACTAGATTCATTGCTTTTATTTAATCTTTCCAAATTTCTGCTCTAATATTGATGTATGGATATTTTAACATTTTGTATAACAATAATTATTAGTTTTCAAAAGCATTTTCAAATTCACCCTCCCTGTCCCTTTAGTATATTTACTACAATAAATTACTATTTTAAACTATGTAAAATCTGAGGAAATGTCATTCTTGTGTCAATTCATTAATTTACAGCATTCGTCTAGATATCAGATTGTGTATAATCAAGGAACAATCTTTACCAAAAACGTTGTGCATGCAGTGATCAATAGATGTTTCTACTTGTTTTGTATGAGTGGGAAACAGTACTGTATCATATCGTAACCGTAGTTTCTAAGAAACACTTAAATTGTCTGCAGTTCGTGGTATTGTAACTGTACCATTTCATAATCATGTGAAAACAACTCAAATATCTACCAATGCACTTTTACTAGATTAGGCTTTCTATTTTATCCTTGCTTGAGTTACCAGCAGTCAAAAGTCCAAGGTAAATACAGACTGCCAATAACATGGGCTATATTTAGAGTTATACTGAACTTTCCTGCTATCTTTGAACTATTTAAAAGATCTTTATCACCCAAATTATATCTCAAATCCAATTAGATATGTTCAGATATTATCTGCTCTGAAAAACATCAGAACTTATATATTTAATATGTCCTTCAACCATATCATATTGTGAAAGGGAATATGTAGGTTATGTTTATCTAGTTTGTTTGTCACATGGGCAAAAGGCCTTTTATTATGAGCTATTTTATCAAACATTCTATTAATACCTTTACAAGACAGCAAGTAGATTTGTTGAGCACATGTTTGGCTTAGTGCCCTTCATATAAGTCAATAGCATTCATTATGTAAACTTAGTTGAAAATGATCTAAATGTAGGTCCAAATATCCTACAATAAAAGTCAACATCATGTTAAGTTTGTTTCGGACTTGTCTTCATGATGTATTGTACTACATACATTATTTCAAGAATTGAGTAGAAACAATCAACAAAGATGCACCTAACAAAATCATTTGCAATCTTGCATATGTATGAAGCTCAAAAATATTTCTCCAAAAAGGAAAAGGGAAAAGAAAAAGCAATTTTATTTAGTGTTGTTAGTCCCTTTACCACATGATAATCTTCCAGGAAGTTGACAGTGAACACTTCCCCCTCCCCCTCTTTCCATCAATGCTCTTTTATGTAGGTATTTAAGCTACTACAAGCTACACAGAGTAGAAAGAAGTCAAAACAAGGATGTGAATTCACTAGGAATCCAACTTGTAACCTCTCACACAGAAGGCCCTGCACTAGCCAACTGTGCTATCCCCTTTCCTGATGGCAGAGAAAATACAGAAAATTAAATTGCAGCTAAATTACATTACAACTGCTTTGTCCATTAGGGATTCTACTTTCTCATTCCATTTATTCCTATATTGCCCAGCTAGTGTTCGTGCTGCTATTGTGAGAATCTGTTTTCTTGAGCAACCTGGATGAGAAAAAAAGAAATACGATAACATATCTAGAATTCACCTTTAAGTGATCATACATGACTAAGTAGACAAGAAAGTGTAAGTTAAATATAATTATCAAATTCAAAATTAATGCACAATCTAGAACATGTAAGGCACCTGTATATACTGACACAGAATTCATTGTTAATATTTGTTATGAATGTTTCACACAAAAATACATAATACAATAAGCTGAATGTAATGTATATAACTATAGGCTTGATGTAAATTGCCTCATTAGTTACAGAGAAAAATCCCACCACAAAGTGTTAAACAACAGATCTTTTGTTTCACTGTGGTTTGGTATTGACACCAACGAGTACAAACATTGTATTGTAAAGATAGTATTCTAAGAATGATGATAGCATTTTGTTGTAGAACACTGTCTATTGTAAATTATAATAAATTTAAACTGCATTTATACTGTCTACTGTCTATTACTTTGGCAACTCTTTGACAAGTATATGAGAACCATTCTAATAGAATTGATTTCCTATTAGTGACAATAGGTCATCCCCGCATTCGCTTGACTGGCCACAAAACAATAGATTTACATCAAGGCCGGAGTGTATTAAATACAGACTGAGAATGTTTGGATTTATACACAGTCTCCAGCCTCAGTGTG
This sequence comes from Diadumene lineata, assembly GCA_918843875.1. Taxonomy (NCBI): domain Eukaryota; kingdom Metazoa; phylum Cnidaria; class Anthozoa; order Actiniaria; family Diadumenidae; genus Diadumene; species Diadumene lineata. The sequence continues at coordinate 5,127,590 of OU974079.1, forward strand.
AATCTATTGTTTTGTGGCCAGTCAAGCGAATGCAAGAATATTCTATTTTTAAGTAAATGTATTGTAACCACAATTATAAAAAACTTAGCTTTTTTAGTCAATCAATAAATCTTTATTTAGTACTAGCTAATAATAAATTAGTTGCAACAAAAGTTTAAAGTTTTGTAATTAGATTGTACAAATTGCTATCAGTTTTGCATTTCAACCTACCTCCAACTTTACTTTGCCAATCTCCTTGTGCGTGCCCTGTCCCTAATATGACCTCTCCTAAAGTGTATGATAATCCTGACCACCGTAGGTTATAGTTGGATGGCGTGCTTTGCTCTGCTTTAGTTATGTACTCTTTAGGAACTTCTATGGCTTGTGAGAAAGTTTGCAATTCAATCTTTAGGTTTGGGTCATTTAGAAATAGACAGATTATACTAAACCATCTAAAGAAAATCAAATAGTAAAAAGTGCATAATGTTATTTCAAAATGTAAAAAAATATTTGGCAGTAGGAAAATTATAAAGACAAATACAACATTGATTTTAATTAATTGTTTTGGATATTTACATCTTTGTTAGTTCAAAGACCATCTCTGTCTTTGAAAGTTTGCAATGTTGTATCTTCATCAATAAGAAAAATGACCTCAGAATGTCAGTGACTCGATGACATTTTGATCATTGACATCTTCAAAAGTTAGTCCTTATTAGTTTGAAAGAAAATCCAAGATCAACATATACATCATTTTCTTTATGTTCCTTTAGCATGATTGGCATTTACTTACTTTCCAGGTACAAGTTCAGCCACAAGTTCTTCGACACCAAGAAGTATTTCATCTTCTTTAACTTTTTTTGATCTTCTCAAGTGTGCAACTCTATGTTGTGCACCTTTCAGTCCTCCAGAACATCCAGTAGGCATGGGAGCAATACCTGACGTTGACGTACAACCCTTGAAGAATGCAAGCTCAAAGATCTGTCGAAAACCATCCTTGACAGCATCAATTGTTGGTTGATCTTCTGTTGTCAAGGTGATGTTGACTGCTTGTCCTCTATTGTCTTTAGAAGAAAAAAGGATTTAGAAATTCTACAGACAGAAATATTGCCATAACAAGTCATCACCACCATGATCTCCAGAGTAAAGAGTTTGAGCAGAATGCTTTGTAGAATTCCAAGGCATCACCCTATATTCACGCATTAATTACTCCTGTAGTCTCTTGTAATAAAAAAACGAGGAAGTATTTTCAACACTTTTGAACATGAATGTTCTCATGGGATATTGTGTCAAGTCAACCATTTATGCATACAGCAGTCACCAAAATCAATATCATCGTTATTATTACTTACGCAAATAATCTTCCATTTCTGGGTCAAGCGTGGTGATAACTGTATCTACTGATGACTAATAATAATAATAATAATAATAATAATAATCAATAGATGCAAGCATTTAAACTGATGGGGAAAAAAACACATTAAAAGGCAGAATGAGAAAAATGAGAAATGGTTATTAGAAAAATAGGTGAATTTGCATTATGGCGTCATTTTACTACCACTACCAGCATTCTTTGCAAATTCTCTTTCATATTCAAATGTTTAATCTCTGTGGAGAATATTAATAAAACAATTTAAACTAATTGCAATACAAAAGAATATGGGCAAAGCATTTTGGTAGTGGCAGTGTTCTGTGTCATTATACAAATGGTCTATTGGGATAATGAAATGTTACAAATAATTTTAATTTGAAATAAAATTCTTTTTTCCACTTTCGTTAATTTTAATTCTGAATGTGTCTATCACCAATGGCCCAATTTAATATTAATATTATTAGAAGTAACGATAAATAACAACCTATGTAATTTAATCAAAATTAAAAATCAAAATTGATAATAAAAATGTAACAATTATATTCACATACGAAAGAACACTAAGTTTTTCTGAACTACATAACAATCGTATAGAAATAATATGCCTATCAAAATCTCTTTTACTTTCTGACAAAGTCAATACTTCCTGACTTCTCCGTCTGCTAATGAAAGTAATCGTCAGCTGATAAATCAACTGTATACCCCATTTCACTTACTCTTGTCTTTTCAACAATATTTCTACCAATATTTTGTGTGGTTTGTAGTCCTGCATTCATTGCACTGGACATCCAGCCCCACATACTGCTTCCATTATCATCAGACGATGTTTTGGTAGACGAGTTTTCTTGCCACGTTGCTGACTTAGTTCCGTCTGAACTTGCACTTGCCCCAGATGATTTTTGTGTGTTTACGGCTTCAGATCGTATCCGTTCTTGTGGTGGACTTGCAGAAACCTTGGAACTAGGCGAAGGAGCATTTTGGGTGATATTTGCAGGTGAAATTATCGGCAATTGAGCAGTGATTGAAGGCTGTTTTTTAGGTAAACTGCTAGATTTCGTTGTTGGTGTGACTTTCGTTGTGTTTTTGGGTTCGTTTTTGGTGAATTCTTCCTCTTCTAAAGCGCTGGCTACTTCTTTCACAATGTCCACTTTTGAATTAGGCTCCTTAGACTCCATTTTTAAGCCAGGTCTTTCTCTTTTGAGAAAATTATTGGGAAAAAAATGTCCAAGTTCTTCGTTCAGGTTTCTTTTGGCTTTGAAAGCACTAGCAGCCTCGTTATTGGACAGTATGATGTAAAGGATGACGTCATGATAAACAATGGCTTTGCGGGATTCCTTTGTTCAGATAAACTAATTAATTTTTCTACGATTTATTTCTTTTCTTCATACTTTTAATCATTCAAAATATTGTTACAAAACGCTATTCTTAAGTTGACGGAGAGTTTGTTTCTTCCTTCATTTGCTTTACAAACAGTTTTAGTGGATGTGAAAAATAAAACTATTGACAAGTAACTAATAGACCACTTCACGTTAACGTCCGCCATTTTGAATTGGGGCAAAGTCGGGAAAATTCTTAACAAATTGTCATCACTTTGATTTCTTCTAACTCCGTTCATTCAAGCTCAATATTCATAATTATTTTGTTTTTGAAAAGATATTAACTTCCTTTCATTTGTATTAAAACTTGGTTGACATACCATAGTCATTTGATAAAGAAAATTGAGATTTTTGTTTTCAAAACAAAATGATCGGCGAACGATCGGCGCGCGTAGATCAAAATATATAGAAAACTTACCGGCTCGTAAAAAAATAGTTCCAATTCCTGGATAGGCCTCATTTTCCATCAGTTTACTGATATCTAATGTTTTTATTATTTCAAGTTAAAATTGTAAAAATGGAGCTTGAACGAGCGGAGATATTGGACGTCAAAGTGATGACAATCTCTTAAGAAATTGCCTGACTTTGCCCCAATTCAAAATGGCGGACGTTAACGTGAAGTGGTCTATAGTATTACTATTTACATTTTGATTTTAAAATTTTGTTCTTTTAACACTTGATCACTTCCGTGACCTTTAAATGTCAATTTTTATATAATTGTTATGATTTTTGCAAGAAAAGAAGGTCCATAGTTGGGTTTCCAAATCCTGCATTCATGTACTAATTATTTACATATCAAAAAATTACAAATTACTTTCTTTTTAAAACCTGTCTTCATAAAAAATTACTTTCCACGCTTATCCCATACAGACCATACATAAGTCTGTATGGATGAAGGCGGCACAGTTGCATTTATGGCTCCTATATCTGGATCAACTATGTCTACATCTATAGCCTTTTCTTCCTTATTTAATATGACTAAAACCCTTGTGGAATCTGGAGTTAGGAATCCAATGAATTCCAGTGATGATTTCTCTGATGGTTTGACATCAATGTGTTTGGATCCCCTGGGAATGAACTTTGCAAAATGGCCAAGATGATAATACAATGGCTGAAATATCAACAAATTACATGAAAATAAATTCAATTTCCTTGTTAGTTGTAATCATCAAATAAAATATCAGCTTCACTACCATTATCACCACCATCATTGCCATCACCTGAATCTTTTAAGATGGAAGCTCTTACATATTAGACGCGGGTAGATACAGATATAAAGTATAATATGAGAAACATGGAACTCAAACTTTTTCTACCAACACCAAACAAAATCTTATTATAACCGTAGTTTCTCCTTCTGGTGCAATGCTTTGGAACAGCTTACCCACTGAAGCTAAATGTTCAGTCAACATACATGCCTTGAAACACAAGCTTGCCTCAATATAATCTTTGGGGAGATACTGAATTTTTTTTCAATTTTAATACCACTATTTATTATTATTTTATTGATATTGTAGCATACATAACAACCCCCCCTACTGGAAATCAGCATTGTACTCTTTGCATTCATTGTGTTGTGTTACTGTGTATAAACTAGTCGTAGCTATCGCTAAAGTGCCAACGAGCGGAAAGCAGTTTTTTTGATAAAATTATATGATTACTTTTTGGAAAGTGCATTATAAATTTTATGCAGATTGCACAAAATTTATCACAGTGCAATTAATACTCCAACCGGGACCACTTTGTGTTTGTTCATTGTAAATAATTCAATTTTAGTTGAATTGTACTTTTTCAGAGGGCTTTAAGCAGTAAAAAGACTGCAAATAAAAATGAAAAAGAGTAATATATGATATTTAAACAATCGATAAAATCTTGATATTATTGATTCCTTATCAATGTACGTTCTAAATCGCGTTGCACGAGTTTTTTCTACTATATATCATCGGTGGTACTTAGTAAAAGTCGCAATGAGCTACAATGATCTTAAACAACGAAGAAAAAAGTTGTTCAATGATAAAAACACACGAGTCTTCAGTCGAAATAGAGCTAAGCGAAATTGCTGTTTAATGGCTTTCCACCGTCTTTCCGACCAATAACAAAGCAAAGTCTGGATTCCTTGGATTTTGATTGGTCGTTATTTTTGCACTGTGATCGGCTTTTATCAATGGAGGAAGCCTGTCTTGTTCGCTTCTGAAAAACTTCGATTATTTTATTTGAGATATTTGAGATTAATTGCACTTTTTACGATTGTCGCATATAAAATTCATCAAACTTAAAAATGCAAGACAATCGAAAGAGAAATAAATTTTACACATACAGTCATTCGTGTATAGTGCAGTGAATACGTTTGTTTTTATCAATAAATCGTAAAAAAAACACGCGTTGCAAACGTGGGTTTGACTTGTCAGCTTTTCGCGTTTGTCAGTTGTTGCTAAGTTTGAAGATGACATTTTTTAGGTTGATTTACGATATTAATAATTGAGTGATTGACATGGCCTACACAGAATTTTAGATGGTCATGATAAACGAATTTTGTCATAGGATGAGTTTTTCTCACGACTCAGGTTAAAAATAGCACATGGGGAAAATCGCATGGAGATAATGATGTCATAGAATTTTCTCGAGCTAGGATTGGTCCGTGTAACTTCTACTAACTTCTTATTGGTGTAGATGAATTTCTATTGTTACATTACAAATCGAATCGAGATTTTTTCTGCTATTCTCATGTGCATCGGCGTTATGATGCTGCCGCCTCGCAGCCTCGCGTCTTCGCTCGGCTGCTCGTTGGCAATAAAATGTTATGTGTGTAACAAAACCCATTGTATAGCTTTATAATAACCATTGATCATCATCAGTACCATTGTTAGCACCAAATATCATTAAGACCATTTTCATAAACACAATCATCATCATTACTGAATATCATCAAAGCCATCATCATCATCAGCACCATCATCATTATCAACACCACCACCACCAACACTACCAACATCACTATCATGACAATCACCATCTGATCAGGATCACCACCACCACCACCACCACCACCACAAGAACAACCATCATCATCAGCACCACCACAACCACCATCATCACCATCAACCAACACCATCATCATCATCATAACCATGGTTATCATCATCATAACCATTATTCTTGCCACCAACATTGTATACATTTGATCACCTGTTTATAAAAGGCCTTATTCTCTGCATCCACTATGATAGGAGAGTCTACAAAGTTTTTGTCCCAATTTGGTCCACCAATCATGTTAAGGGCTAGATTCCAGTCAACCCATCCAACTACCCAATGGGAAAGATCCTGAAAAAGGAGGAAACACACAATTTGGTTGTGAATCACCACATATAAGGTTTAACTTCACAATATCATCAATATTATTTATCATTGAAGTTCAGGGTGAATCAATCAAGGTTTATTTTTCTGTAGCTTTGATACATTGGTTGATTGACTGATTGATTGTTTGACTGATTGTTTGAATGATTGATTGATTGAATGATTGATTGATTGAATGATTGTTTGATTGATTGAATGATTGATTGATTGATTAATTGATTGATTGATTGATTGATTGATTGATTACCTCAATAATACTACTACTGTATCTCTCTCCTCTTCCCCAGTCTCCTAGAGATACCACATCCTTTTTTGGAGGGAAACCAATTAGGGAAGAATCCACACAAGCTTCTGTTGCAAGTATAAAATAATCTGGAAAACTATTGCATAAAAAAATGAAATTATTATACCTGGATGTCTCAAACTTTTAAATAGAGCACAAAGCTAAATATGGTCTCAGCTTTTAAAGTGTGGAGTACTCTGACACTCACTCCTGCCATCCATTTTCATTGGACTATTAGTATGCAAACATATTATAATAATTATATCAAATGCTTACTCATTATGTGCTTGTGTAAGATCAGAAGCAGGTGCCAGCCAGTCCCAATACCAGTGCACTGCAATACCAGACACATACTTTGAAGCTTCAGGGTCACTTAGTATGGTTTTAGACCATTGATTGACAAATGGTCGTTGGTCATCTAGCATCATGATTTTGACATCTTTGTATCCTTGCTGCTCTAAAGTTGGTCCAAGGTCAGTCTTGATGAAATCCCGTTCATGTTCCGCTGTGAAACCCATGCACTGGAATGAAAATCTATGGAGTGAAAATGAATAGTTTGAAACCCATAATTAATAACAATTATAATAATATTGATATTATTATATAATATTATTATTGTAAGCAATGCACATGATGTTAGAAGTCTTGAAAGACTGTGAGGAATTTTTTTAACTTTATCTAATGTGGTAGCTACATTTGGAGTTGACTAGTTTGTAGACTGGTAGTCAATGAATGAAACATAACATTGTTGAGAATCCCAACTAGCTAGAAGACAACCAGTTGGCTATATACACAGCATGGTCAAAATTATATTTTGACCAAATTAAGACCCAGATAAAAGCCATTGCAAGACCAATGAATGCTCTAACCACTCAGTCATGCTGGTTAATGACTTCCAAGCATTTCTCTCTGCTTGCTAGTTTATTTATTTGTTTGTTTGTTTACAAAAATACTAGGTGTATTCAATCTTTATTTACCCAGGTAAAAATCCATCAGATGGTTCATTTTGTACAGTTACTCCCCAAATCTTGATACCACTGTCTTCATAAGCTTTGATGAATTTAGCAAAGTACATCGCCCATGCTTTATGGTAATTATTGCCTGGCTTGCCCTTTAACTGACCAAATCCTTACAAATAACCAAATAAACAATGTTTTCCACACAAACAATTATCTTCAAAATAAGTATCTTCATCAGCTAATGAGGAAAATGCAGAAAATAAATGCAACAGAGAATAATCAAAACTTGACTATTTATTTATTCAGGGGCAGCTCCAGGATTGTTTTCAGGAGGGGGGTGCATTATCCAGTGGGCATGAAATATTGAAGATTTTGGAAAAATACCTTGAGGATATTTTAGAAAAATATTTAAGAATACAATCTAGTTGTGATTGCCTTCCAGGAGGGTTTGTGCACCCCTCCCCTAGATACGGACACCACTACCCCACCTGTCATTTTTCCATTTGTCTTCATCCAAGAAGGAGCTGACCAAGGACTACCAAAGAACAAGACATCTGTCTTGCCACTCATTTCAATGGCTGTTTTCATAACAGGAATTTTGTAATGAATATCTTCATTAGCAAGAGAAAAATTGCTCAGTTCAAAGTCACCACTGAAGTCATCGTAAGAATACTGTCTTGTTGAGAAGTCACAGCTGGCCATTGGTATACGCCCAATGTTGTATTCAATACCATTTGTGGAATAGTAGGATTTAAGCAGCTTTTCTTGTAGGTTTGCACTGATGTTAAGAATATTAAGAGTAGCTGCATCTGAGAGAACAATGATAGTACTATTATATATATTTTTCTAATCCCTTGGATTTGACCAAAAGGGAAGACAGGAGTTTTAATTAAGCAAAGCAAACACTTCATCAGAAACACTGATGCAGCTAACCATAGTTTTATTGTTGGTTACCTATTATTAATTTCTAACATGATTATCGCTGCAATAATTAAGGAAAAAGATTGTTTGAGCAATTTACGTGTCTCTTTTCATTATGCAGTGGGTTTGTAGGACAGAGTTTCCTTTGACAGATGCAAGCATGATAACACATTACCCCATAGGGGGACTCTGATCAAAATAGGGTAGGGATCCTGGGGGGGAGGGGGTACTCCCTTCAAATCTGGGTAGGGGTGCCCCACTGGGATACTGTAGGGGTTACCCTGTTTATGACACCAAGTCGAAAAACCATACCCTGTTCAGCGGATCATCCCCGTATAGTAGATATAGGGTAGTACCCACCCCGCGGTAGGGATGCTTAATTGTCAGAATTTTCAGAAATAACCCTAAAAGGTACAAGATCTCCGATTTAAACCCCTTAAAGGATGTTGTAGTTCGTATAAATTTTTGTGCATTTTTATACGTTTCAATTCATAAGGGTAATATATCATTAATCTTATTAATGAATAACATCTCTTTGAAAGCATGTCACCATATCTTACCAGTGAAAGCGCCACCAAAGCCAAGAATACTTTGATAACCAGTGGATACGTCCAAAGTCAAATTTAAAACACTGTCTAAACTAGGCCTTACAAACTTTTTAAACATCCCAAGCTTTAGATCAAACCGTAGACCATCTTTCGAGCTCGTATATACTGCAAATTGTCCGGGTTTCAGTGGGGAGTTGTTTTGACTTTCAAATTGATCGCATTCACGCTTCTCGTCACAAACACAAACGAAAGAACCATGACCAAAATTCTTCTTGTTGCAGGGCGAATATTTCGGTGGTGAATATGATGAACCCACTGAATTGATGACTACACAAAGGGTTAACAAAATATCTAATGACCTCACCATGACGAAGTCTGATGGATAGCTGATTAAAAAGTTTTTATAAATATCAAAAATTGTGTTTCGACCTGCAGTCAGATACATGCAGGCGTTCCTAGTTACCTTACAGCTTAGCTCATAGCGTGGCTACAAAGCAAAATTTTCGCGCCTTTGTTCGAATTCTCTATAGTTTGACCAAGAACATTGAACTTTTTATCCTGTTTTTAATAGATTTTATCGCCGATTTCCTTTATTCGTTTTTTACAAAAGAGTTGAATTTTACATATATTAATTTTTATTTTAGCGCTTTAAGAGTTTTATTATAAAAAATATAGTACAAACTTTTGTTATTTTTGCTGTTATGTATTTTTTTATTTTATTAATTTTGTAGTTAGCGTGATAACTGTATATAGTTTTTGCTGACTAATAAAGTAGAAGTAGATTGAAATCGAATAACTTTGTTGGACAGGTATGAACAATCATTTTTCACTTTCAATCCACAACACATATAATACTGCGGCGAGATAGCCTTTAGCAACTATATCGATGAAGGTCATGGAAAATAAAATCAGCCGGCTGTCAACTCTCCCGGATAAGCCGGGACTCTCCAGATTTTGGGACAAATCTCCCGGTCTCAAGATTTCAGTGCCAAATCTCCCGGGTAAATGCGAAAAATCGATTTTCCTGTTTATCTAACGTGATTTCCTCTTTATAGAAGGTAAATATACGCTGGAATCTGTAGATTATGAATAGAAGGATGCGTAGAACGTTTTTTTTTTTTTTTTTTTTTGCTTCGGAAAATTCCAATAGGAAAACAAAATGGCGGACATCATGGCGATCTCAAGATCAGAAACGGCCGGGGGTTGACAGCCCTGTAAAATGTTTGTTTCGCCGATGCATCGTAGACTAAACTAGCAACAACAATCTTTGTTTTTGGGTTCGTTCTTGGTGAATTCTTCCTCTTCTAAAGCACTGGCTACTTCTTTCACAATGTCCACTTTTGAATTAGGCTCCTTAGACTCCATTTGCTAAGGAGGCTCCATATAGTTATGGGGCGTCTAGGATCCTACAGGTTTATTGAAAATCAACTCCACACAAATATCATGGGCGAACTAGTTTCAAGGACTGTGAGTCAAAGATTCGGTTTTTGCACAAATGATCATGTGACCAGTCACCATAGCAACGCTATGGCTGTCATAATAAAGCTCATGGTTTTTATCGTAGAAAAAATTAAACTCTATACTTTTTAAGCGGTAATTTTTTTTTGAAAACATTGTATATGCGCTTAACAAGAAATAAATTATTATTATTATTATTATGGTTTTCAGTACGATGACCTAGCATATATTATCGTGACAAAAAAATCCCAACTGTAGAACCTTAGAAATAACGGAATAATGGTTTTTGCTAAATTAAAAAAAATTCTGTAGTTGGAAAATCGTTGAAAATTGCAAAAAAATTCACCCCTCAGTTTTCGAGGTTTTTTAATTTTTTTAAAAGCGTGCGTTGTATATTTTCATGATGTCATAAAAATAAAAATTCTCCAAGTTTGAGGTGTGCGCATGTGCGTGGTCATGCACGAGCGCGCGCCTTGAAATTATATGGGGCCACCTTAAGTCTTTTTTTTTTTTTTTTTTTCCATTCTGGTTTTATTATTGTCCAATATGAGGTGTAGGATGATGTCATGATAAAGAATGACTTTGCAGGATACCTTTCTCTTATACTTTTATTCATCCAAACTATTGTTACAAAAAGCTATTATTAAATTAATGGAGAGCTTTTTTCTTCCTTCATTTACTTATTTATAGAAGGTAGCATGGCCTCAAACTAGCTTAAATGTAATGTAATGTAGTGCTTACATAGCACATTTCACCTAATGTCTCAATGCGCTTCACAGTCTCTAATATTTATAGTAGGTAATTTGGTTTTACAAGCATGAGGTTGATTGGTAATTGATAATTAGTATGTATTAGTGTAGGCCTATCACCAAGGATGGTTAGTGACCTGCGTCCTCAGATGTTCTTTTACATCCCCCATTAGTGGTTAATGTGTAGAGTGGCGAGAGCGGACTTCCAGTTTATTGTCCTTATCCGTGAAGACATTAAGCCAAGCAATTATAAATGAGGTGTTATAATTATATAATGAATATATATAATTAAATAGGTCAGTTATCAATTATAAATGAAAGAACATTCTCCTCATTCATTTAAAGACCCTGAGTGATGGTCCAGCTGAGGGCTCGAACCCGCAGCCTCCTGGTTAACAGCCAATGCACTCCAAACTGAGCTAACCTGTTAATCGGTTAAAACTAAGTGTAGCTATAAATTATTAATTTATCATTATTATTATTAGCTACCATGTTAAATAAAGTATTTACAATTTTTTACATGCTATTACAAACTGTTTTAGTGGATGCGAAAACTAAAAGTCTTAATTAATATTTGTCTTTTTATATTTATAAAACTCATCACTTCCATGACTGTTAAATGTCAATTTGTATATTTTTTTCTTTCTTTTTTTTTTTTTACATTCTGCAAAAAAGAAAGTCCATAATCGGGTTCCCAAATCCTGCATTTAAGCATTAATAATTATTGACATATCAAAAATTTTACCAAAATTAACTTTTTTTAATAAATTAAGACACAAGTCTTTATCAAAACGTTTGTTAAAAACTGTCTTCATAAAAATCATTCCCCATGCTTATCCCATACAGACCATACATAAGTCTGTATGGATGAAGGCGGCACAGTTGCACTTATGGCTCCTATATCTGGATCAACTATGTCTACATCCATAGCCTTTTCTTCCTTATTTAATATGACTAGAACCCTTGTGGAATCTGGAGTTATGAATCCAATGAATTCCAGTGATGTTTTCTCTGATGGTTTGACATCAATGTGTTTGGATCCCCTGGGAACAAACTTTGCAAAATGGCCAAGATGATAATACAAGGGCTGAAATATCAACAAAATAATACATGAAAATGAATTAAATTTCCTTGTTAGTTGTAATCATCAAATAAAATATCACCATCACTACCACTATCATCACCAGCATTATCACCACCATCAACGTCACTACCATAATCATCACAGACAACCACTACTTTAATCAATTCTACCACCCCCCCCCCTTGAAAAAATCCTGGATCTACCCCTGCGTTATCATCATCATCATAACCATTATTCTTGCCACACCCATTGTATACATTCTATCACCTGTTTATAAAAGGCCCTATTCTCGGCATCCACTATGATAGGAGAGTCTACAAAGTTATTGACCCAATTTGGTCCACCAATCATGTTAAGGGCTAGATTCCAGTCAACCCATCCAACTACCCAATGGGAAAGATCCTGAAAAAAAAGGAGAAATAACATTTTGGTTGTGAATCATTATGTAGTAAAGTTGAACTTCACAATGCTCAATAATAATATTATTATTATTATTTATCATTTAAGTTCAGGGTGAATCAATCAAGGTTTATACATTTCTGTAGCTTTGAAACATCTTGGTTGATTGACTGATTGATTGTTTGACTTATTGTTTGATTGATTGACTGATTGATTGATTGATTAATTGAATGATTGATTGATTGATTGATTGATTGCACAATTGATTGATTGATTGATTGATTGATTGATTGATTGATTGATTGATTGATTGATTGATTACCTCAATAATACTATGACTGTATCTCTCTCCTCTGCCCCAGTCTCCTAGAGAAACCACACCCTTATTTGAAGGAAAACTAACCGGGGAAGAAGCCACACAAGCTTCAGTTGCAAGTATAAAATGATCTGGAAAACTGTTGAATAAAAATTTTGTTATTGGATGTCTCAAATGTTTGAAAACAAATTCAAGCTTTCAAGTGTGATACAGCTCTTATAACACAAATTTTTGTTATCCATTTTCATTTGACTATCAACATACACACACATGGCACAAAATAAGGGCAGGTCTAAGAACAGTGTCCTTCCAAATTTGTTACTTAAACCTTCCAAATTTGACTTTGTTTGATTTTGAAATGACAAGTTCACTTGCCATATTTTAGGGCTCATCTTGTATACTTATTTTTTGAAAGGATCCTATAATTTTAAATTTTTTGCCCTTTCAAAATTAGCAAATGACCTGCCAAAAATTCATATGAAAGCTGTCATCACTGGAAAATATTTGTGATTCCCACAATGTGTTTCTTTTGCACTTTGATTAAAAAATCCAATTAACATTATTGTGTTCAAATTTACCCTGACATGTTCCCCCATTAAATATTACGAACATTTCCCAATTATTATTCACATGACTTTGTCGACTTGGGAATTCAATTATTTTCCCTGTGCATCATAACCTGGCAATGCCTGGCCATTATTTAAGCCCTGCAAACATAATACATGTATTCTAAATTCTTACTCATTGTGTGCTTTTGTAAGATCAGAAGCAGGTGAAAACCAGTCCCAATACCAGTGCACTGCGATGCCAGACACATACTCTGCAGCCTCAGGGTCACTTAGTATAGTTTTAGACCAGTGATTGATAAAGAGTCGTTGGTCATCTAGCATCATGATTTTGACATCTTTGTATCCTTGCTGCTCTAAAGTGGGTCCAAGATCAGTCTTGATGAAATCACACTCATGTTCTGCTGTGTAACCCATACATTGGAATGAGCATCTATAAAGTGAAAATGAATAGTTTGAAACACATAATTAATAAAATTTTTAACAATTATTATAATTATTATTGTACGTGATGCACATGGTTTGTGCAATTAATAGATTGTTAGAGGTCTTGAAAGCTTGCTTGCTTCTTTACTTTTTTTTATTTATTTTTTTTTTTTTTTTTGTTAATTTGTTTACAAAAATTCTAGGTGTATTGATTCAATCTTTATTTACCCAGGTAAATACCCATCAGATGGTTCATTTTGTACAGTTACTCCCCAAATCTTGATACCACTGTCTTCATAAGCTTTGATGAATTTAGCAAAGTACATCGCCCATGCTTTATGGTAATAGTCACCTGGTTTGCCCTTTAATTGACCAAATCCTTACAAATAACCAAATAAACAGTGTTTTCAAGACTTAATACGCAAGTAGAAGAAGTGTGAAACATTCAACCTTAACTGTTGATGAACTTTATGCTATACACAATTAACTAAGAATTCACTGAAGGAGGGGGGCATTGGGGAGTCTCGAACACCACAACACCACAAAAAATTGATGGTGAACACTGCAACACTGCAAAAAAATTCATCAAAACACAGTCACCCCATTTTTTCATGAGTCACTAGAAAAAAAAGCATTTTGTTTGGATTAAAATCGCAACTCCAAAAAAAAGTTTTCATTTCACCGTACACCTAGCTTACGTAAATTAAAATATCGCACATCGCAAGGTTTTGTATCACCACAATACCACAATTTTTCAGCCTCATTCACCGTAACACCGCACTAAAATAAGGACAACACCACAAAGCCCAATGTCCCCCTCCTGAAGCACTACCACAAACACAATGAAAAATTAATCCGCTGTTTGTTTTTATTGCACTTGTTTATTGCTTTCTCTTGATAACATATGCAACTAAAATATCTGCCTTATAGAAGTATTGGTTAAATAGCTCTAAACTTGACCCTAGTAGAGCTTCATAGATTCATTATTTGCACTAATGTACTTATTGATATCGGTCACAGTACCTGTCATTTTTCCATTTGTCTTCATCCAAGAAGGAGCTGACCAAGGACTACCAAAGAACAAGACATCTGTCTTGCCACTCATTTCAATGGCTGTTTTCATAACAGGAATCTTGTAATGAATATCTTCATTAGCAAGAGAAAAATTGCTCAGCTCAAAGTCACCACTGAAGTCATCGTAAGAATACTGTCTTGTTGAGAAGTCACAGCTGGCCATTGGTATACGTCCAATGTTGTATTCAATACCACTTGTAGAATAATACGATTTAAGCAGCTTTTCTTGTAGGTTTGCACTGATGTTGAGAATATTAAGAGTAGCTGCATCTGAAGGAATAATGATAGCACTAAATATCAATACATGCTGAACAATACTACTAACAATAAATTAAGATCATGTGTTTGAAGGAATGACAGGGGAAGGGGCACATTTTTGAAAAATCAAATTTTAAAGGGGGTATATTATTTGAAAAGTTTTTTTGGGGGGAGGTCACTTCTCCAACAAGAAAATATTTAAAAAACACCACCTCTCCCCCCCCACCCCCACCTTTCCTCTCTCTCTTTCTCTCTCTCTCTCTCTCTCTCTCTCTGCAACGTAAGAAACAATTGGTCCCTAAACCACAATTTTTTTTTCTACACAATTTTTCATTACTTTCAATTCACAAGAGCAATATATAATTAATCTTATTAATGAATAACATCTCTTTGAAAACATGTCACAATATCTTACCAGTGAAAGCGCCACCAAAGCCAAGAATACTTTGATAACCAGTGGATACGTCCAAAGTCAAATTCAAAACACTGTCTAAACTAGACCTTAAAAACCTCTTAAACATCCCAAGCTTTAGATCAAACCGTAGACCATCTTTTGAGCTCGTATATACTGCAAATTGTCCGGGTTTCAGTGGGGAGTTGTTTTGACTTTCAAAGTGATCGCATTCACGCTTCTCGTCACAAACACAGACAACAGATCCATGACCAAAATTCTTCTTGTTGCAGGCCGAATATTTCGGTGGTGAATATGATGAACCCACTGAATTGATGACTACACAAAGGGTTAACAAAATATCTAATGACCTAACCATGACGAAGTCTGACGGTTCACTTTTAGAAACGTTTTTGTAAATATTAAATATTGTGTATAGTCACAGCTGACTTGTCACAGATACATACAGGCGTTCCTAGTTTCAGCTTAGCGACCATATCTTATAGCGTGGCTTCCAAGCAAATTTTTTCGCGCCTTTGTTCAAATGCTCTAATTTTACCAGCTTGTGATTTTACCAAAACATTGAAATTTTTATCCTGATTTTAATAGATTTTATCGCCGATTTCCTTTATTCGTTTTTAAAGAGTTGAATTATACATATTATAGCGTTTTAAGAGTTTTATTAGGAAAAAATATAGTGCAAACTTTTATTTTGGCTGCATGTCTGCGATTGAAATCGAGGAACTTTGTTGGAGATATATTGAAGACGGTAATTACAGGTATGGAAAATCTTTCTTTACTTTCAATTCAGAACACAAAGTACTGCGGCGTGTTAGCCTTTAGAAACTATACATTAAATATGCACGGTAGGCCAGTGATCACGAGTTGTGATCGACGATTGTGGAAAATAGAATGTTTGTTTTGGTGTCGATCGCGTCTTGACAGTTGTTTCCAGAAAACGACAACAACAACTGGATCCAAGTAGAAGATGCATCGTAGACTACAGTAGCAGCAACAATCTTTATTGAAATGAAACAGTCTTTATGTGTACTCTAATTTTACAGTGAGGCCACTCGAAACGACATCACTTTGGGCTTTTTTGGTACTTTTTTCAACATGCATCCTTTGAGTGAATCGATTTGAAAACATTTTCATTTTGATAATTCTGTGCATTTGAGTTCAGTCCTACTTTTTAAGCCTGGTTTCCATATAATCGCTACAATCGCCGGAGAAAGTGACGAGCGATCGCAGCGATTATATGGAAACCACTAGTTCAGCGATCTGAACGATCGTGGCGACTGTGGCGATCTCGATCGCTGGGATCGATCGAATTCTATCTCGGCGATCGAGTTCAGCGATCGTGGCGATTATATGGAAACCAGGCTTTAAGAGGATTTGAAGTAGTAGAAAGCTCAGAAAATAAAAAGCTAAAGAAAGACAATTGTTCATGGTTGGAGTGTCCTCACTGTAGTTTACTGGCTATACGGCAGTAGTTTTGTTAATAATGAGGTATTTTTGACCATCATCTCTATTTTTCATTGTTTCTCTAGAAAAGCAAAAGACTGCATCATCAATGGAGCTAATACAGACAAACTCCTTGACTCTGGTATCTCAATTATCCACTTACTAAGTGGCAGAGAAGGGACCGAAAACAACAAACTACTAGATCTATGTTTGGAAAATGGAGCTTCACCCAATGTACCTACGTTTGAAGGGATTACTCCTGTACATCTTGCATCAATTTGGGGACTTCATGAAAACTTTTGCACTCTTTTGAAATACCATGGCGATCCTGAAATCACTGATGCCGATGGTCTCAATGCACTTGACTATGCACTCAAGTCAGATGATCCTAATAACAATCTGTGCTTGGAGCATTTACAAGCTATTATGATTGAAAGTAGCTTCGCTAAAAGCAACACTTATACAAGTAATCAAGAAGAAAATAACACCAATGACTCAAATAATGCACTTCAAAATGATGGAAAGTACTGTCATTCTATTCAGAATCAAACTTTTGTTATTGACAAAAGTGAAGCTTACAACTCCAGCAAGACACATTCAACAACCTTTCATACTGCAATAGAAGGAGACATGACACTGACTGGAGGACTTGATGATACTGTTGTATCATTTCCGAAGCTTCATCCCTGGACGGTAACCAGTAGTGATGCTGACTTGGATGACACAGTTGTAGATTTAGGAAGGTAAGGTATACTGTACTGTCAGTTTATTTCAAATCAGCCAATGACAGCTAGAATGTGCATCAGCTGAAGCCCCTACAAAAGTCTCCTTTCTCCCTGCTCCCTTCAGGTCCTTCAGTCTCCTTGCATCTGTCACATGTGTGTCACACAACACTGTGTTCCACATGTGACAAATGTGAGCAATGCTAACAACCCAGCTGCAGATTACAGTCAAAACATCTCAAGCTTACCCACCAAAAGTTCATTATTGATTTCATTCTTTGAATCTTGATTTGATAATTTAATTTGAATATTCAGTTTTGAAATCAACCAGTCTAACATTCAAGACAAGAAGTTGCCGTTTGAGACAGAAAAAAGTTTAAAAATCTTAAACTGAAATATCAAACTGTCTTGAAACTCACAGTCTGAAGTATTTCTTGACAAAAGAAAGTTGTCATTTTGCTTATTTAGGATTTTTTTGTAAATACATTTTTCTTTGAGTTTTGTGGACTTGTTTTCAAATTTGATTACTGGAATTGAATAACAAATTCAATATTCGAATTAATTCAATAAGAAAGTTTTGGTGGGTCTGCTTTTACTGTAAAAAAAATTAATAATTAAATTAATTCTGGCTCTGTCCTGTTACCAAATCTCTGCCATCCCTTACATGATAACACGACATTTTGATTAAGTTATATTATTTTAAAAAAATGTCACTGCTCCTTATTTTTTCTCTTACATCTTTTGTAAAATTACCCTCATAAGCATACTTCTCTCCAAACTGAAGACATTTTCTTTTGTCCCAGTACTGTCACCAATGAGAGGTTCCACTGTAGTGAAGTGTATGAAAATTTTGATTTTTATATCAGGTATCTCAAGGAATCACCGAGCAAAGACCACTACCATGATGATTCATCAAATATTACAATTCTCTATGATTGGAAGGAATATAGCATCCTAGAAGCCTCCTGTTGTGAAAATCCCAACAGCACATTAATTATACCAGAGTCGTTGATGGCCATGAGTTGTCAACAAGTTAAAGCTGAGCTATTAGCTCTGGGAGAGGATCCTGGTCCTGTAAGAGCAGATACCAGGATGCTATACGTCAGAAGAATAGCGAGGCTGAAGAATGGGCAGGATGAATGCCAGGTTGGTGAAGATTAACCACTCTAACTGGGACCACAGTCTTTATTGTTTAATTTGTAATACTTTTTTTAACAATGTACCCTTCGAGTGAATTTTAAATATTCAGTTGTCTTTTGATCACTTAGGGATGGATATTTGAAGGGGGGAGGGGTAATTTTTTTTTTTTTTTTTTTTTTTTTTTTTGTGCAGGATATTTTTTTCCCATATGATGGTTGTGCAGGATATTTTCTTCCTCCCTGTAGATATTTTTTATTGGCACATCTGCCGTGCATGAATTTTTTTTCTCTGTTTAAGGCTTTGCTCAAAAATATTTTTGGAATTTGCCCCTCCCCCTCAAATATCTGATGGTCCATCCAGTTTGAAGCAATTAATACCACGTTCAAAAAAATAACAACCTTTGAAATTGCATGCATGCAATCACACAATTATTGATAAGTTTTGGAAATTTTCTTCTAAAACTCATGTATAATTTAGAAGAGATTTTCTCAAAATAAAATTATTATATTTCTTATTATTATATAGTTTTTTTTTTAAGGAAAAATAAAAAGTTTTGTTTTGAGTTTAAGAAGCAATTAATTTATAAAATTCAATTCTTGTTTAATCTGCCCTATAGATAATTATGAGACTTTGACTTGTATCTATTATCTGCCGATAATACACTCATTCTCATTTCATAAATGCTTACTCAATATATAGATGTCAGACAAGTTAAAGGAGTACTTACCAGAAGTACGAGCAATTATAGAAGGCAGGTTACCGTCACCTGAAATGGACCCAGCTGAGGAGTCAATGTGTGTGGAATTTACAGAAAAGACTCTGCGTGGTAAATGGAGAGAGGGGTAAGGCAAAACTAGATATAGCCACCATTGTTTGTTTGTTGTTTGTCTGATTTGTTTTATGCCTGTTGTCTGTTTGTTTGTTTGCATTTAACTTGTTTGTTTTTGTTTTGTTGTTTTTTTGTTTTGTTTATTTGTCTTTGTATTTTTTCTGCCTGTTTGTTGTATACATTGTATATTAAATCATCACATAAAGTATAAATTAATTCAAGACAGAAAATCTGGCAAAAGCTGCTCAGAGAAGTAAAAAAAATTTATGAGTTGAGTAGCTTGTTTGTTTGATAAAGACTGTTTATTTGTTGGTGTTTTTTTTTTTGTTGGTCTATTTTCATTGGTATTTGTTTGGTATTGCATTTGTTGTTTTGTTTGCTTCATTCATTTTTGTTAGTCATTGTGTTTGTTTGTTTGTTTGTTTGTTTGTTTGTTTGTTTGTTTGTTTGTTTGTTTGTTTGTTCTTTTTCCAGTCTAAACCCTTTTCATTTGTTTTCCCCTCTTTTACAGAACAGAAAAGAGCTCCTTCAACTATTTACTTCTTGATCCTCGGGTCACCCAAAACCTCCCCGTTAGAAGAAAACAGTTGGAATATGAAGACCTTTTTCACACATTTGTGGCTGCAGTGTTTTATGTTGGTAAAGGAAAAAGATCAAGACCATATGCACATTTGCATGAGGCAGCAAAGAAAAACAAGGTTGGAAATATATTTTTCTGCAGTCCACTGTGATTATGAAAAGCAGTCACACTCATGACTGAAACTTGTTGTCCACAATATAGTCTGTACTAGCAAGTTTCATATACATTTCTTTTAAATTTGGGGATTAGTCTATATAGCGCATTTTCACCCGATGTCTCAATGCGCTTTACAATCTTTAATATTTACAGTATGTAATCCGGATTTACAAGTATGAGGTTGATTAGTAATTAGTATGTATTAGTGTAGGCCTATCACCGAGGATGGTCGTTACCTGCGTCCTCAGTCGTTCTCTTGCGTCCCCCCCGTTAATGGTTAATGTGTAGTGTGGCGAGACGGGACCTCCAGTTTATCGTCCTTATCCGAGAAGACGCGAACCCTTACAATTATAAATCGAAGAACATTCTCCTCAATTATTTTAAAGACCCTGAGTGATGGTCCGGTTGAGGGTTCGAACCCGCAGCCTCCCGGTTAACAGCCAACGCTCTCCCAACTGAGCTAACCTGTTAATCGGTGAACATTGTCATTGATTTTATTTAGCATGATTAATTTCAAATGTATTTAGATTATAAATTTACCTGTATATTAAAAAATCACAGTGATCTTGGTACTGGCAATATGCTAAATAAAGACAGATTGATAATGAGATAAATAAATTTTTAAAATTATTAATGTTCTATATGTATCATTGCCCCATCAGGACAGTCGTAAGCTCAACCAAATAAGAGACATTTGGTCTGCTGGTCTTGGTGTGGTCTCGTTACATGTTTTTCAAGGCGTCATACCAGTAGAGGCATACACTCGCGAAGCATGTATGATTGATGCTCTAGGTAAGTGCAATAGTACAAGATGATGTTGATGAGGTTGATGATGATTGTGGTGATGATGATGATGACAAGATAGTGGTGATGATGATGTTGGTGATGCAAATAGTGGATTCAATACGTCTAAAATAGTGGTTAATAATACATAAGTAGAGTGCAAACACTAAATGTGTGTAACAGTTGTCACTATTTAGTAGAAAATAGCACTTATTAAACAAAAGAAAACAATAGAATTAGCATAAAATAGCACTACTTAGTGGTATTTATGTTGCACACTTTTAGTGTTTGGACACTCTAAGAACTGTTAGATAGAAACTATTTAGACTTCGTGGGCATATTATATGCACTCTAACGACGAAAATGATTATTACTGTGGTGTATAGTACGAGAAAAGCATGTCGGATGATGTCATGGCAGTGGTGAAAATTGGTAATTCTAATAATAGTTGTCTTGAGACTTTCGTGTTTGGTCATAGTAAGATATTCAGTTTTTTCGGCTAGAAACACGGCGGGTTGTGTAGGTTGTCTTGGTGATATATGGTAAGCTTGCAAAGGCAGCCGACTTGTCTTTGGCGGTAGTTGGTTCGTCTGCGCGGGTTTTCGGTTTAGAAAAAGTTTGTCGGTTTGTGTAGCCGTTCTGTCGTAATGCGTCTGCTATCTTTCTTTGTCGATGGAATCTGCATCAACAATGGTATCTTCGCGATGAAAAGGCGTTCTTATGAGAGACATACTCTACACATCTTTTTTCTACCTCATTCTGATGCCACAGTGTAGCCGAAAGTAACGTCAACCTACACAAATCGCCGTGTTTCTAACCGAAAAATAATTGTAATAATCTCCTTCATTCAGGCCTCAGTCGTCTCACAAACAAAAAGCGTGGTGACTATTATGGTCGTGCTAAGTCATGGTCTCCAAAGAAGAAACGAGAAATGGGCGTTTACCTCATCAAGCGAGCCTTACAAATCTTCCTCAATGAAGGTGAAAGACAGATGAAGCCCGAAGACTTGAAAAAAAATCCGTAAATCAATGTTCAAATGTTTTTGAAAGAAAGAAAGAGAAAAAAGAACCAAACAAACAGACAAAACAACCAGAGAACAAAAGAAATGAAGAAATAAAGATTGATTAAAACTAAGGAAAAAAGAAACACAACTGATAAAGACACATTCCAGTTAGGTTTCAAAAATAGCGAATAGTAGTATTTTTATCGAAGGTATTTTAGTTTTGTTTAGCAAGAGCCTAAATTAAAATATTTTCAGCTTTTGCACTATATGATATTTCTATCACGAGAATGTATAAATCATGGAATAGTTTTTAAAGAGTTTAAAATAGATTGATGTAAAAATGTTTATAGGTCAATAAATTTATTTCACAGCCGTGAATCAAACGAAAACATAGAGAAAAAATATTTCCGAGTCTTGCTCGCGGCGGGGAAGAAAATTAGTTATGTTCCCAGTGTATGAACACTTTGATGCAATTTATATTTTGCAAACTGTCATATTTTTATAAACTGTTTGTGAATCTATTTGCAGAACAACTCTTGCGCCGGGTTGTCATGGTTAGACGTTTCTGATCAAAACTGATCCTGAAATTCGGGATCGGAATCACCATTCCTAATTTTCCAAAGATGTGACAATTGAAGATTGAAGAGTGGCATAACATAGACGCTAGATAAAGGTGTCTGGAATCTCAAGCTACAATCTTGGACAAAACTTCTTGGTACATCAGGGTAATGCACCCTGCTTTTTGGATCGATTGTAAAAATCACTTTATACGTGTTTAAATAAACTTTCTCCCCCACCCCCCACTGTACAATGTTGTCATCCTCCATGTGTTGACCCGTGACAATCATGTTATCATGAAATTAACATTGTTTCGGTGGGGAGGGGAGGAAAAACAAAAGAAAAACTAGCAATTGCACATAAAAAGGCCAAATGTACCAAGAGTTTTGTCCAAGATTGTAGCACCCAACTACGTTGGGTGATGGCCGTGATATATAACAAAACATGAGGTGCACATTACAAACATCTTTCATCTTTTTGTGTTACATCTTTTATGTGTGTGAATTTTATCGCAAGAAACGTACAATGTTTGGTCAATTTGACGTTGAAAGTTTGACCAGCCTACCTGTGTATACACTGGAATCTATTATTACGCATTACATCATGATCACAGGCCGGCTGAATCAAAGACCTTCCAGAGCTTGGGCTGCCTGTGGACAACTTTGCCAGTGGAACTTGATGCTGCAAAAAGATAATAACAATAAAATTAATTAATTTAATTAAACTAAATTGAACTTTGATATTGCCTAAATAAATTTATTCATATTATATAATATTAATATATTTTCATAAATTATGCCAGCATTTCTTTGAGAATTTTTTATCGTATAAACAAGGACAATATTTCCTAAACTTACTTTTATTAAGTTTAAATAACTTTTTCTCCACTGTTCATTTGTGTGACTCATTACTGGCCCAGTTGCGGATCCAGTGATGATTTACAAGGGGGTGCTGTCCCTCCTAAAGAATTTCGAGTACTTTTTTTCTCGTTTTTCTTTTTAAAAAACCTTCTGTATTCTAGTCTATTTTCGTGTTTTGTGGTGGTGCACCCCCCTGAAAAAATGTACAATGCATCCCCTCCTGAAAACAATCCTAGCTCGATTTGTGGGTGTGCGAAGCTGGTCCTCAATCTGGTGTCGGAGCAACCAATCCGAATTTTACAATTGATGAGTGGCGTGACATTGATACTCGAGTAAACATTCCATACCGAGCTCGAATCTCCACAGACGATTGTGCAATACGAACCGTGAAGCTGCAAGATTTCAAGATGATTATAGAGCTCGCTCTCTTTGCTGCAACGATCTTCATTATTTACTACTTCTTCATTGAATTTCGTGGCAAAAACCTGCCTCCCGGACCCAAACCATGGCCTATCTTCGGCAACGCGAATCTTCTTGGTCCAGCAATGCATCTAAGTTTGACGAAATTGGGCGAGAAATACGGCAAGGTATTTCGTGTATATGCAGGCCACAGACTAATGGTTGTACTGAGTAGCGATGCAATCAAAGAAGCTCTCGTCAGAAACCCAAAAGACTTTGCTGGTCGTACGGCACCTCTAGTATTAAAGTATGGAAGGTGGTCCAGGTCTGCCCCTAATGGATTACAGTCCGCAATGGAAACTTTATCGCAAACTAGGACACTCGGCTATCAAAGTCTACGGTGAAGGGCGCCTGCAAGAGGTTATTTCGACAGAAGTCGACGAACTTTGCAAAAGATTAAACGACGAAGTCGGAAAGCCTCTAGATATTGCATGTCAATTCAACATCGCCGTAACCAATGTGATTTGCACCAAGCTACTCGGTCAGAGATATGAGATTGACGATCCGGAATTTCGTAAGATTTATGGTATTAACGACAAGCTCACACGAATCAAGTTCTTCGGGACCTCTCTTCAACGGCTTTTTCCATTTCTAAAGGCCTTTTTGCCACAAGAAGAGTCAATGAAACTACTTCAAAGTCTTGTGAAGGAACGTTTCGAATTTTTGAGTCAGAAATTTCTCGAGCATCAAAAAACATTCGATGGAGAGACAGTTCGAGATTACATAGATGCCTTGTTATACGCTAAACAGCAGGCTGAAAAAGAGGATACCTCCAATCAGCAACACTTTGATAATGCCACCATTGTCGGCGCAGGTATAACGTCTCTCTTTACCGCAGGTTCTGAAACCACTGCCACTACCCTCTGTTGGGCCGTGGCCTACTTACTGCACAAGCCTGAACTCCAAGATCGACTTTATAAAGAAATTTGTGACGTCATTGGTGTTGATGAGTTTCCAAACCTGAACCATAAGAAAATGCTGCCAACTCTAGAAGCGTTTACTGCCGAGACCCAACGCAAGGGCAATCTGGTTCCACTAGCAGTACCACATAAGACAACAGTGGACACAGTTCTAGAAGGGTATAATATCCCCAAAGATACTACTGTCTTGGCCAACTTGTGGGCACTTCATCACGACCCGGCCATATGGGACGACCCGTTCGAGTTCAACATTGACAGATTCTTGGATGAAGAAGGAAATTTCAAGGCACCTCCTGGAGGAACCTTTTTGCCGTTTGGAGCTGGTCCACGTGTTTGTCTTGGCGAAGTTCTTGCTCGTGCTGAGCTGTTTCTTTTCCTATGTCGGCTGCTACAGCAGTTCAAGTTTGAGACTCCACCAGGATGTGAGCTACCGTCGCTAGAGCCAGAGCCAGCTGCAATTCTGAAACCAAAAGCGTACACAGTTTGTGTCAAAAAACGTCAATAATATTCTCTATATCAAACACTAAAAACGACTGAATAAAAGGTAAAATAAATACTGTGTATAGAATAAGAATAGATTTAGAGAGGAAGAATAGAAATAAACCAGGTACCGGCGATTCTTTCGCTTATCTTATACTTTTTGGAGCGCACCGAGTCAAACAGCGCAAGCATGATAGAACAGTTAATGGTAACCAACTTTAAACATGTAATCAATCAAAAACAATATCGTTATAAATCAAGTGACATTTATAGAGGAACTATGTATGTTGAGAGATCTGGTCTCCTTGAAGATGGTTTTTATATACGCAAACAAATATGAGATACATATGTTTTTATGATTTTATTAATATGGAAATGATAGTCTTAAGAAAAGTTGAACTAAAGAATTAAAATATTTTATATTACGTATAATCTCCATGGGTTTGTTTATCGGAGATTACGTGACTCGTGACGTTACAAACATAGACCAATTCTTAAATAGCAAACAAGGTGCATTATGGTCTAGCTTCGGTACAAACGTATTTTGTTTATTGTGTCATATATGGTGGTGTTTGTACTGAAGCTAGACCAGAATGCATCCTTTTTATCAGGCTCAAAAAAAGCCTATGTCTGCAAAGGTGACGATACTTTCACAAGGGCTCAAGAAGCCAACTTTGACTGACAAGACCACCTTAAAACAATTTATACTTTTTGAATCTGATATACATTGTTTTGTTCTCGTCTTCTGAATCCAGAAATTTTTGATTTACGGTGTCTTAATTAATTGAAAAACCTCTGTCCTCGTTGATAAGGGATGTTCAAAGTAAAACAAATAAATGGGATAGTATAGCACCATGGATCTTACTTTTTTGATACTTCCAGTAGATTTATTCGGGATCGAGGAGGACCCCCTGGATTAGCCCATGTTTGAGATATTGTCAGTCATAGTAGATAGTGTTCAGGAAGAATTGCGAAAATCAAATGTCGAAACATTGTTATCCAGCCCTCATCTCCTCTCCTGACTAAAGCCTGGTTTCCATATAATCGCAAACGATCGAGAATGGTCGCAAACGATCGAAAAAATAATTTCGATTTTGGGGAAACCAAAGTTCTTTAATCCTGCTAACGTTTTTGAACGATTTCGATCGCGATCGTATATGGATCGAAAACGGTCATAGGATCAATAAACGTTGCTTTCCCTATAATCGAAATTTGTTTTCGATCGCTTGCGACCGTTCTCGATTAAATGCCCCCATTACGATTTTTTAATGTGACTTCCCAGTTTGATACTAAAATATCAGGTGACCTCCTTTATTGTAAAGTAAATTTTGATTGACAATACTGACCTATTAAATTCCTCCGATCTACATCCCCCCATTGCTAAAAATGAAGGCAACGTAAGTACACAGTGATAGTCCAGTTTCAAATTCTCTTTTACACAGCTTTAGCCTCATTTAGTAACGGCCCGTGGAAATGTAGATTCTGTATGTGTGAAAAAGACCATTAAAGTTCTGAATATTTTATACTAATTTGGACAACTGATAGTTTTTGAAATTATCGACACCCCGGCATAAACTTCGCCTCGACGAACAAACGAACCATTTTTCTAAGGATAAAATTATGTTATGGTCAAAGAATGGGCGATTTGCATTATGACGTTATTTTACTACCAAAAGCAGCATACATTCGCACCATCAAAATGCACTCCCATGGGAACAGACGAGTATAAAATGTTGCGTCATCCCTTTCTACGCATTCCGCCTGATGATGACTAGCTGAATGCAGTCGAAACGTCGCGTTTTTTACAAGACTAACATCGTGAGACAAATGATAAGTAACTTTTTATTTATTTATATGCTTCATCCACGATGAATAACAATCCTTTTCACTCTATTAAAAGCAGCATTCTTTGCAAATTCTCTTTCATATCCAAATTTTTAATCCCTGTGAAGATTAGTAAAACAATTTGCACTGATTGCGAAGCAAACGAAAGTTGGCAAAGCATTCTGGTATTGGTAGTATATTACGTCATCATGTAAATCGCGTATTGCAAAATTTCGGAGCAGATAAGCATCAATTCTAAATGAAAAATACTTACGTTTGTTTTAGAAAAAATGATTGATACTAGAGACGCTAATTACACTTGTCAATAATTACATCTAAAAAGAGATCTTTAGTAGAAAACATCCGATTTTATTCCCCGTTGAGGGGAGGGGTGAGACCGGATGTACACAGGCTAGATCTTTAGTCGTTTTCAAAAACCCGAGAAACGATCAGGGTGTCAAAAAGCAAATTCAGACCAAAGCTTCACTATCATTGACACCGCTCAAACTGATTTTCAGTTAAAAATAAAAGAGGCAATGCATATTAAGTGGGAACAACCTATCCTAAATCAACAACTTATGCACACAAAGCTTGCTCTTATTGTGTAATTCAGCTATATAATTATTGTTTTTTTTTCAATGCACAATCTTCTCGCGTGCTTGATTTACTATAAATTTAGATCTTACTTGTAATCAACATCCACTGATGATGGCGGTTACGCCGAAACATGTATGGAATTAAAAAACTTGTTATTTTCCCAAGCATTACTGAATATTTGTAATTTAGTTTTTTTTTTATTTCATGGTTTTCCTGCGTTTTAAAGCTCTACACCGAAAGAAAAATGCATACAATAGAGCGTCAAAGTGTGTTTCATGTTTTCTGTTTAAAATTCTCTTGAACAAACCATGTTTTCAGTAGCTTGTATACGAAATTGTATAACAAATCAAAGAAAGGGAATTTTTTTATTAGAAATATCATTTATAGCTAAACAAAGCAAAAACGTTTTTATCAACAGCGAATTGTTGTTGTCGTAGTTAGGTCTTATCTATTACCGCAACTGTAATTATAATTGTATGTTATTCGAATATAAACAACATTTCAAAAAGTTCAGATCTTGCCGAGATAATCTGATAACTATCGATTTATTCATTGTGAACTTTTTCCGACATTTTTTTCCGATTTTTATCATGAATAAATTTTTTGTGTAAACTTTGGGCTAATCTATATAGAGTATGCAAATGTTCCAAATTTTATATTACCAGCAGATTTTGAGATACCCCGTGACAGGCAGAACTTGCAGGGATATTATATATATATGAGTCGTGACTACTTAAATAAGGTCTAAGGATTTCTGAACTGAGAAACATCGACTTCGAAAGAAAGAAAAGTGAAAAACGAAAAAGATGTGCATCAAAGGGGTCTTCGCCAGCTAGACCCAATTTAAGTTTTCACGACTCATATATATATTTTAAATCTTTTAGTTCAAATCTTTTAAGTTTTATTCTACCCCGTCTTGATTCTGTGATCTTGCAATGGCTTTTACACTGATTTCCATTGAATCACTGGTGATCTCACCTTTGTTTCGACTTCATTTACTTCAGCATATTATTTTGGAATACACCTAAATGGATCACTGCTGATTCCCCGTCACTTCGAAACCTTGATCAATATTCCATTTTTTTTTTTAATCTTGCTGTGGCTTTTGCAAATAATTTTATAAGAAAAATAAGAAAAGTGATGGGAGATTGTTATATTCATCGTTTTGACTTTGTTTGCCGTCAACGCAGTTTGTATACCCGTTCATGTGAAAAGGGAGGCAGTAATGTGCTGGTAGCATTGATTAACTTTTCAGACTATAATTGGAAAATTGCTCTCAAATTGTCAAGATGGCCGGGTTGGCTGATTCAGCGCGAGTGAAAAAACACCACTTTTATGACTAAAGTTTTTTATGTTATTTTGCTGACTAAAAAAAATCAATTTTGTTTCATTTCATTTTTTCACATCTATTAGAATTGTCTGAATTGAAATGTAGCAACAAATTAAAACTCGACAAATAGAGCCATTTTATTATTGAACATTTGCAGGTTTCTTAAAATTTTAATATCTTCCATAATGCTATTTCAGAAACCTGATTTCATAATTGGCCATCTTTCTATAAAATAAACATTAAAGTTAATAGATTTTTCGGCTTTTCCAGGTGTGTTTTCATTTTAAAATCTGACTGATGTATCCCTTTCTTCGACATCCCATTTTGATTTATAGAAACTACCGACTTTATTAAATAAATATTGAAATATAGTAGAACTTTGCTTGACATGAATGTCATTACTTTTCATTCATAGATGCTTTGAATCTAAATTAAAAGTAGGACATCCAGCTCAATAACATTTCAAACTTCCTTTTTTTAGTGTTGTCCTTCAAATTGTTGTCCTTCAAACCGTGTTCAATTCCAGATAGTTGTAACGTTTTCATCTTGAATAAAATTAATTTTGAAACAAAATTCAGAGATTCAAATTTCATTTTCAATTGCGCCACGTACTGATTTTTTTCACACTTGTACACCTTCTCTAATATCGTCCATCGACTGTCTTTTTTCGTTCATGATAAGCTTATTAGCATTAATTCTAGACTTCATATCTCGAAGGACAGCTTCTCGCACAATCCAATAACTCGGACAAGTTCGGTCATAGCTTTCAACACCTAAATGTGTCCCAGAGACATGCAAACCCAGCGAAAAATACGGTTGGATAATGTTACTACATTCTAAATAGTACGACATGATTCGAGATTTCGTAGTTGAATCCTTAATGTGGAAGTAATAAAGTTTGACCAGTCGTTCATCGTTTTCGTAAAAAGGCTCTCTTTTACAGAACTCGCCTGCCTGGACTAGATACTCTATTCCTTTGACTTCCAATGTTATAATTTCCCTTATGAATGACTTAATATTATAGTAGGATACAAATTCGTCGTCCCAAAGTGACGTAAGTCTCGTAAGCGCACGAGCAATTTCCTCGACTTGACTATATTTCATCTCTTCAGTTAGTCTAGTCATTTCTTTCGTCGAAGACTCAAAAAGTCGTCGAATTAGTTGTTTAAGCTCTGTTGTTTGTTCGCTAAGTCTTTGCGGCCAGTGAACAGCGTTGTTAATTTGAGCTAAAATATCATCATTATCTTCTTGAGTAAGTTCTGAAGTTGAAGCCATGTCCGTTTGTGAGGTTGCGATATCTGAAAATTGGGTCTTGTCTTGAACTAAGTAGTTTCTTGAGTGCTTTGCTGCTCCATGACCCATATTCGCGAAAGATTGTTTTCCTTTTTCAAAATGTATAGAATTCGCTTTTCTTGCTATACAAATAAACACAGGGTAATGTTAAAATTTTCTGGTAATAACTACTTAGTCAATCGAAGCTCAATCCTCTCAAAGAACTGACATCGGATCTCCGAACTTCTAGTATGCTGGTGTGCTTGCGAAAACGCCAATTCGAGGACTACGGTACCCCTATCATACACGACTTCAAATTGTGGTATCAAAGGATTTGTTTTTCTTTCCTGTTACGTTACCCCATCGCATTGACAGTCTGACACTATTCTCTAAGAGATTTAGTGTAAAATAAACACGATCTTTTGTATTCGGCAAGATATTATTCATGATTGCCTGAAGGCAAAGTGTGAATGGTCTGCGAATGAGATGATACGGTGTGAATTGCCGTTTAACAAGTTTAAAGAACGCTTAAAATTTTCTTGAGGACGCTGAATCGGTGATTTAATGGCGGCTTTGATTTATATGGATGAATATGCGGTTATTATTCATACATGGTTGGTAGAAATACCGTCTCTAGGAAACAAGAGGAAATAGTGGGAATTAAATTGAGTAATAGCTAAAATGACACTTTCAAATCCGAATACTAAAAGTTTATACTGAAGTCGATTTAAATTGAAGTTTAGAGTAAAAGACATAGATTATGCACTGTATGGTGATAGTGTGAGTGACCTCGAAGCTTAGACGGAGTTAAAATGAGACGAACATTTAAAACAAGTCCAAGTGGAAATTTCCACTCTTAAATATGAAAATTTGCTCTGTTTCTAACTTTGAAGTGGTTTAGGATAAGCTAAAGTCGAATATAAAGAACACTAATTTAGTCAAATTGCTCCTGTCGGCAGGTTGTAGCCATATTCATTGTATTTGTTTCATCGACTGGTAACATTTACTTACAATTTCATATCAAGCTTTCGACTTTCTCGGTCGTCCTCAGGCAATGGACAGACTTTATAACTGGTAACGAGAAGCCGAGTCGAAAGCGCTTACTTAGGAATAAAATTGTTAATTTTACTGGTCGATGAAATAAGCACTATGAATACTAATTGTCAAAGATTAATGGTTTAATGATGTGTCAGTCTGCGAGCAAATAATTTGTTTGCAAGTAATTTACGGATAGATTAGCTCCTCCGAAGGCGTTTCTTTCGAGCGCTTTCCTTTCTAGCAAGCTTTTAGAGTGGGCTTCCTGTTTTTCAATTGACCATTGGGAACTATAGGATTACGTCACCTCGGGAAAGAGAAAAGGAAAGGAAACCGAAGGAGACCCTCGCTACGAGGAGATCCGAAGCAAACCCAAAGGAGACCCCTTTTATTTTTCTATTGGGCACCAGGGCTCTCGTTCGAGAGAACAGCAAAGGAAGCCTTAAAAAGAAACTAGACCCTGAATTCAGGGTTTACTCGTGCCCAAGAACGTAGGTTCTTAAAAAACCGAAAACAAAAAAAAAACAAAAAAAAAAACAAGAAACAAAACGACACAAAATATGCAATACGGTTTCTTTGCGACATCTCGAACTTGCCTTAAAGCTCTTATAATAACACAAGCAGCGCAAGCAATCTAGTTCTTCTTTTCAAAAAGGCGGTTCATTGGAAGTACGCGGGTTCGAATCCCATGCTGGGAGACTTGAAAAAAAAATTTTTTTCTTATCACTTCATGTTTGAACCATATTTTTCTTACTTTTTTCCTTTTTATTTTTTTATAAATTAATTTTTTTCATTCATGATTTCTATTTTTCCCTTTATTACACATATTACTACAATACCTGACAGGAAATTATCATCCATAACACCTCTTCTTTAACGGCAAAAAATACTCCAAAATCAACAAGAATTACACAAAAACTACATCAGCATAAAAGCTCAATAAACAAGATTTCAATAAATTACACTTTACTTCAATTTTTCACGAAAAAATACTGCAAATTTTCCCTTTTTCTGTCAAAATTGGGCAGATTTTCCAATCAGTTGAAGCGTGGACCATAGCGAATGGACATTATAAGTATTATTCGTAGTTTGCCCTTTGTTAGTCTTGTTATGTTTCTCTCAATTTCGCAAAGTGCAGCCAAAAAAAAAAGCCTTTTAGACTTGAAAAGTGACCAAATAGTCTCCTTTGTGTAATATACCAAAAGATCCTTTTGAATTATTTGTCTTTTTTCGCTTTTGTTAATACACATCGCTAAACAATCGTTCTTCAAGTCGAGTGATCGAGCTTCGATATGTCACGTCTACAAGCTTGAAAATTCTCACTTTCGCAATGGATTTTTTGCTACTTTTTGATCTTGTTCACTTCTAATGATCCTTCTCAACAATTCCACGAATTGTTTTTCCTTCAATTAAGTTTTATTTAGCTGTTTTGATGCGACATGGAAGCATTCGTTTTAATTATTTGTTTAGCTGTTTTGATGCGAGATGGAAGCATTCGTTTTAATTATTTAAAAAAATTGTTTATTAAAAAATAACTGAATATAAAATTGCAAAAGAAAGATTACTTAAGAATAAGAAAAAAGAATATAAAAAAAAAGAACCAAAAAAGAGATTGGCCGTTCGGAGACTTGAACTCGTACTACTTATATATAGCTTAATGGATCTCACGAACATCATGTTTGGCGCGATGGCAAGTCACTTTAAAAAAAAGTAATATTTTTAGCATTTTATAAATAAAACATATGAGAAGTCAAGTTTTGTTCTCCATTCTACATTTCGGTTTACGCTATATTATGGTCTTTAAAATCCGTTTTGTAATCGATCATTTCAATTTTGGCGCGAATTTCCCAAAATTAAGGGTCCTGACTACTTTAGACAACAACGACGCTTGAAACCTGTGCCCGCGAGCAATTTACCGCTGAGAACGCAGCGCGCGCGCCAAATCCCGCCAAAAGACAACATAAGAATAACACAAGGAGCCTTCGAAAATTATACTTCAACCAGCCAAAACCCTCATTTTTTGCGCGGGACTCTATATTTTTCTTCATTTTTTCTGAAAGATTTTGTAAAAATCTTTCTTTTGACAAGATTTGAAAAAATCCTGATGACTTTTCAACATTACATGCGATGGTAAGTGGTTTAGGGTTTCACTTTTCAGAGCAATTTTAAGTCAAAGACGAAAACAAAACTGTACATTTGGACAAAATTTTAAAACATATATAATTTATTTTCCCATATTTGTGTAAAATACCGTCTGGTTGAGATTGCCTGTAAAAACTACGTCAATAGCTTTATTAGTTTTTGATTAATAAAAATTTTTGTGAAAAATGCATTTTTCGTCATTTGTTCTTCAAAAATGTCAAAACATAGTTCCGTTCAAAAATTTTTATCTCGAAAACGGGCTCGGGACCATATAGATTTCTATCCATTTTTCGATTAATTGATAAATTCTCTATAAAATATCTTTCTAAGACAAAATCGTGATGACTTTTTGCTTAAGTAATCAGGACCCTTAATTGCGTTCTCAAAGAATGTGACATCATGTTCCAATTTGAGATGTATGAGCGCGCGTACATTAAATACCTCATCAATTCCATTGTTCCTCGCTTTTGTTTGTCAATTCAGTCCTAATGAGTTGATTAGGAAGCTTCGTAACAAAAAGTGGATTTTTTGGGGGAGATTCTAAATCATTATATATAATTAAGAATTTATTGTGTGGGGTGTTTTAAAGCTTTTCAAAAATGCTGATTTTTGACGAGCTTTTTGTGTTGTTTTGTACATTTTGCATTGTTTTTTCGTTCGATAAACGAGATGTCATTTACTATTTTACAAGTAAGTAACTTCGCTAATTCCACATTCCTCTACTTTATTTTATATTCCTCCTTATTTTTCTTGATGTTGCTTAATTTATACTTGGCATACGTTTTTGTTGTTGCTTTTTTTTCTTTATTTTTATAAAAATTGAGCTATCCGATGAAATGTTTTATTTTTGTTGTAAAACCTTCTGCAGGTTTAGTTGCACTTGCTGTTTGGCAAATCTGCAGTTCTACCCAGGTTAGCGAGCAGCTATCTTGGGAGTGGTCGATGTTTATCACTATTTGCTCGTTCATTTGCCTGACTATAAGGTGAGTTTTGGGTTCTATTTTCTAGATTTGCCGTTCAAAAAATATATGCCTTAGAATTTTTCATTAAAGTTTCGCATGTGGTGATCATTTTGCAGTTTCATCGAATATTATGGTACCCCTGTTTTGTGGTGGACAATCGCGTTTGTCCGTACGAATGCCAAGTGGCCTCGTGGAGTAAAGCTACAGCTAAAGAAAGGTTAAGTTTATCATTTGTTTTCTTTGATTTCTTTCATCGATCCTCCCCCTCCCCCGCCCCGTTTATTTATGCGTCACCTCTTTCCTTCTTTCTTTTCTTCTCCTGTCTTCTCTTTGTCTTTTCTTCAAACATTTTCAATTCATTAATTTCAGTATTTCTTTCTTTCCTTTAATTCCTTTTAGTTGGATCATGTATTCATCTATTTCTATATATATGTATTTATGAATCTATTCATTATAAGTCTTTAATTCATTCATTCACTCACTAATTTATTTTGTTGTTTATTTATTCATTCTTTAATTTCCTCACTCATCCACTCATTCATTCACCCATTCATTCATCCATATATCCATTCAATCGTGTCTTCCTTTGATTCATTTATTCATTCATCCCATTTTCCATTCATTCATTCATTCATTCATACAACCATTCAATCGTGTCTTCCTTTGATTCATTTATTCATTCATCCTATTTTCCATTCATTCATTCATTTATTTATTTTATCAAACATTTATTTTTCGTTTTAGAAGTCCCCGATCCTGTCAAATGGACTATTGGTATGCAGAGAGATTTTAGTGGTCCTCGATACAGACCAGTACGTGTCGTTATCGTTAGCTTTACAGTTTTTTACATTCTTCAGTTTTCATGCGTGGCATTTATATGGAACTAGCTTATTGATGATATTGCAATGATGGTGATGACGATGATGATGTCGAGTACATGGAGAAGGAGTGTGATTATAAATGCGAATCGGAGAAACTACTTGCACTGCACTGCATTGCGTTGCGTTGAATGCCCTGCGTTTCCTTGCATTGCATTGCACTTCATTTCACTGAATTATTCATTTTTATTTATTTAATTCTGTCTTGTCATTTAGACACCATTTGACCAGTACGCCGCTGAAACCAAACGTAAACAAGAAAAGGAGAAAATAGAAACCCTGACGAAGGCTGTCGACGTAAAACACGCTGAAGCCAGTCCTAAACCCATCAGTAGCACTCTGACTATTTCTGCCTGCGATACCTATCCTGCAATGACCAGCGTTACTTTTGTAAGAGTCGCAGGTATAATTGTAAATGTTGTGACCAGCGGTTTTCAAAATGTCTCTGCCCACAACGTCTCTTCCGGTGAGAACAGCAGTCTGGTAAGCGTCGCCAGCGATCCTACTTTGATGTCAGCATCAAGTTACTCATCGTCTTCCAAGGAAACTATTTTAAAGACTCGGCCGTCACTTTCGGGCTGCACTACAAATGTGATGGCATCTGCTTCTGAGTTGTCCGCATCCTATCTACCTGTAACTGTTGCATCGTCAACGTCTGGTTACTCTACATCGTCTACTGGCTTGTCATCGCTAACATCCAGTTCTGATTCATCGTCATCAGCAAGTTTTTATGATTCATTCAAGACAGTGCTCCCTGATGTACCGTTGCGTTGTTTGACACGGCCTGAATTGGCTTCGTCTAGAATGGGATTCAATTCAGATCTCAGTGACACTGAAAGCACCCAGTCACTCAGTTCTGGCTCATTCAAAAAAGGCTTGGCTGTAGTTGCTTCTACAGAACGTCTGAAGAACAAAGGTGCTTTTAAGGAGCAGACCAGTTCCTTTCTGGACATCAGGACTCTCACGCTGGGTGTGGGATGTGTAGCTTTGTTTGGATTTATTTGTTATAAATGCGTCAAATCTTGAAAGTCATTTTAAAATCTCACTTTCTTAACGACAGTTTTTACAGCTACTTTTGTTTAATATTTCCCGATGGGAATTGTAAAATGTAAGGCAATGAAAACGTGTTTTTATTTAATAGTTTTCTAGCATCTATTCAGTGAATATATAAATGATCTGCCTTTCCAAGTTTCTTCGGTATTTTTATATTTTGACCCGATATTCTTTTTACTATACAGGATTTCTTGATGAAAATGAAATATTTGTAAAAAGCAATCGACTAAATCATGTAAATAAATGAAAATAATATGGCAAGCTTTGTAAAAAAAAGCGTTATTGTCTATTTTTATCGAGGAGAGTGTTTTCTTTGATTTTCTTCAAATAAGACAAAGAGCGATTGCGCGATTTTCGATCACTGGATAATATTGAAAGGTCTAAAAGGATATCAATGTGTTATAATACTGATGGTCCATTCATTATGGTCAAATGTGGGGGTACTCCCTCGAAATAAAAAATGGGTGTGCTCGATGATCTGTTTTGAAAATGACCCTTAAAAATACGCATTCAATAACTGAATTCAGACCCTAAAAGGTACGACCACATTTAATCAATAATCAGCATTTTTTATTCATTCATTCATTCATTCATTCATTCATTCATTCATTCATTCATTCATTCATTCATTCATTCATTCATTCATTCATTCACCTCTAAAGGTACGCAAAGGTTTCACTTTTTTTTACACTCGTTTTCAGGTACACGCGCTTTTTCGGTAAAACCTCTCAAATGCAAAACAAGGTTGTTTTCTTGTTTGTTTTTCAGTCAATTTTAAATTTGTTTGTTTGATTATTACTTTGTATGTTTGTTAGTTAGTAAGTTTGTTTGTCTTCTTATGTTTTATTTGTTTCGTTTAATTGTTTGTTCGTTTTCTTTTGTTCGTTTATTTGTTCGTTTTATTTTGTTCGTTTGTTTATTTGTTCGTTTTCTTTTGTTTGTTTGTTTGATTTGTTTGTTTTCTTATGTTTTGTTTGTTCATTTGTTCGTTTTTTACCAGTGAGTGACGTTGAATATCGATTGCGTGACGCGTGGTTACGTGGCTACGAAGGCATTCAAAATCAATTACGTATTGTGACACTTAACAAAATAAAATAATTTATGCAAACTAAATTCCTTCATTCAAGCATGAAAGTGTCCAAGTGTTTAGCACTCTTCCTTCAAAATCAAAACGTCAGAACGATGCTTCAGATTTAAAGGTTGGCAAATCCTATCTTTTACAACCGTTTGAAATGTTGCTGCAAGTGAATTATTCAGATTTCAGACAGAGGTAAAGCGAGTTTAGTTGTTTTGAAAACTATAAAAGTTTATGATCTTTACCATTGCTATTCGCTTGACATCTCTTTGATTTAGTTCATTAGCACTATTATAATATCTCAAGTGCTCTTCAATTTCTGATGTTATTTAGTAGTTTTGAACGATAAACAAGGCTAGTAAGTTTGTATTTTTTCCTCGAACTGTCGTTCGTCGCTGTCATTTCTCTCTGTTCAACTTCAACGTTTAAGCTTAACTTAAATCCACAATGATATTTTTTACTATTCAGTCAATAACCAGCCAGCGAGAATACGAAAATTATTTTTTGACGTCCAAGAGGTTAGTATAGTTAGATTTAGTCTAGTTTAGAAGAATTTACAAAGAAACTATGTCGTTTTATATATTAGTTGGTTTGGTATATCATTATAAATGAGCTATGGGTCATGTTTGTGTTGATTTAATAATTAGCTCAATTATTGTTCTGCCCAGTTAATTATAGACCACATTTGTGAATAAGAATTATTTGTGTATTAACATTCTTGTTGTTTGACGAGAGGGAAATTAACTTAGTTCAGTATTAACAAAACCAACGCACAACTGTCATATTTGTCTATTCCGGCAAATTTTGAGTTTCCGTAACATTTTCGACCGGTGTGTTAGCTATACTTTCAATATTATCCAGAACACGAATCAGTCTAGCGCTTTTAGAAATAAAGTTCGCAGTAGTTTTTTTTTTTTTTTTTCAGAAACCTTTTCTTACCATACTGTTCCAAATAATTGATATGGGAACGAGTCAGTCGCGAGCTCACCAGAAAAGGAAATTGTTGTGTCCAAAATGAACACGTTATGTCATGTTCATCTTCTCATCCTTCTTTCGATTTCATTCTTGCTATTCTGTGTAGCTTGTAGTAGCTTTAAATATCCGTAAAAAGGAGCATTGATGGAAAGAGGGGGGAAAGTGCTCACCGTCGGCTTCCTGGAAGATTATCATTTTATTGTACCGTTCCTTTTCCTTGTCCGAGATATCGATGAAATGGTTTACTTGTAACAAAACGCACGCTTTAATTTAAAGTAGATACATATATCTCCACATGTATATGAAGATAGCAAGCTGAAGTGTTTGATATCTAATATATATAAGAAATAAACTAATGTATTGTCATGAATCACAGTTTTAGAGGCAAACAGGTATCTTGAATCCCTGAAAGTTCCCACAATAACTGTACAAGATCCTAGCCCTACTTCCTCGATGAAGTATTAAACTACGTCTGTAATGTTTTCAGATTAATGACAAGGCGTTAACACCATGTTGCGCCATAGAGGGAAAGTAGTTATAACATCACCTTCTAAGGATGACAAGAAGGACAAAGACAAGGAGATCACTACTGCCACCAAGGACACAGCTGTTCCCTTGCATGAATCAATCAGACCTATCATTCTAATGGCATTGTTAGTTGGCTACACGCCTAAACGATTCAGAATACCAGGTAGATATTGCAATACTGATATGACATGTAGTTGCATATTGTCGTTGTTGTTACATGTATAGTTGTTGTTAATCTTCTTCTCCGTCTTCTTCTTGTCCGTCCTTCTCTCTTCCTCTTCGTGTTCTTTTTCTTCTTTCTTATTCATTACTTCCTTTTCTTCTGGTTGTTGTTTAATTTCCTTCTTGTTCTTCTTTCAGTCCTTGTTTTTCGTCTTGTTTTTCGTTTCTTTTTGTATCTATTCATTTCCAGTACTTCTTAACTTTTTTACCCTCTTTATTTCATGTTTGCCATTCCTTCTTCCTCTCCCTAACTTCCTAAGGAAGACATCCTAAAATGTTAAAATCCCGTCTTTCATTGCCTGCAAAAAATTATCTTGCTTTTGTTTTTCAGCTTTGTGCCTTTCTTTCTCGTTTCGTCATTATTATTATTCTAATTCTTTTCATCAACTATTTCTTCCTCCTTTCCTTTCCTGGCTTCTTTCACCGTTTGGCATTCTCCTTCGCGCGCCATTCTCTTCAACCTCTACATTTATCTAATCCTATCTTTATTAGGAATAATTGGTGGACTTCTGTGGTGTGCCAGCCTATTCCTACATACTGCCTTCGACTTCATGTCAGCCCGCAAGACATACGGCTACGCTTGGGCGTCTATACAAGTGTTACTTTTCATCAATCTTGCCATGTGTACGTATTCTGTCAGAAGTAAAGTTGTTCCCTGGCTTGAGAAGAGTGTCAGCAAGCTTGACAACGAACATAAGTACTTGAAGACTTTTGCGAGAATTAGGAAACTATTTAGGGTGAGTGGAAGGTATCTTGCATGGGGTGCGAATCATATATTATAAAACAAAACAAAAAATAATTGAAATCGCGGATATTAATGTGTTCGAAATGAACGGTAAATACGTAACTAGTTTATGCATACCAGCTGCCGGCTTTGCGGCATAACACTTTCTTTAGATGTCTTCAATTTGTTTTGTTCATAATTAGCTGCGGCTAACTTAAGCCTGGTCTCCAGATAATCTAGAACGATTGAGAACAGACGCAAGCGATCGAAAAAAAATAATTTCGATTATCATGAGGGAAACAAACGTTTTTCGATCCTACGACTGTTTTCGATCCATATATGATCGCGATCAAAATCGTCGTAGGATCAAAAAACTTTGGTGTTCCAAAAATCGATTTTTTTTTTCAATCGTTTGCGACCGTTCTCGATCGTTTGTGATTTTGTGGAAAGCAGGCTTTAAAGTACTTCTAAACAACCGATTCTAATTCATTTTTTCAGGCCATACCGTGGTTCGTAGTCCTTTTCTCACTTCTCGGTACAGGGCTACAGTTCTTTTGTTTCTACTACGACAAGGCCTTTAGCGTCAGCTTTGAACAGTCTGTTTCTAAAGAATGGGAGATAGGACTTCTTGTAGTCTGGTTCGTCACTAATGTACATCTATTGTTCGCGTTCTCGTTCTTCTGGTGTGTGTCAATGTGTAATATGTATACAACTGGCTATTCTATGACTGAATATCATGGTAAGTTCTAAACATATTTACAGAGGTGGATTCAAGGGGGAATGAGAGGCCGTTGACCCCCCCCCCCCCCCCATTTTGATCTTTTTTTAGGTAGTTCTTTTAATTTTTGATTGATAATCAGTGTTTCTTTTTATTTGTGTCCCCTTTTGATTAGTCTCACCCCTCCCTTCAAAATTTCTGATCCGCCCCTTTTTTAAGTAGCATCAACTATAGCCAACACTTTGGTCCTCCTTCGGCCTGAAAAAATAATCTTGCCATTGTTTGAAAAATATATATATATTTGTACTCTTCATGTCCTATAAAAAAATATATGACCAAACGAAATTCCCCCCCGCCTTCGCTTTTCTAAAGTTTTGTCTCTCAGGGATCGGTTGTACGAAGGCTGAATAAAGTTATCCATGCACTGGATAAAGTTATCCACTCCATAGAATTTCTTTAAAACTTATCCGTTGGATAGCGATCTATCCCGTGGATATAGCACTATTCGGGCTTCACCGGTCCCTCGAAATTATCGCTAACTGCTCTTTTGCTCAGATATGATGACAACACATCTAAAGAACAAAGACACTCCCGTCACATTCCGACAAGCAGTTCATTCGTTCGCTGAACGAGGAAAGTTTCTCAAGAAATCTGCTTCGGTCTGTAGGGTAAGCTAAAGCCTTGTTCACACTCAGTTGTGAAAAAGGAATAGGCACAGAGGCAAAAAGAAGGAACACGTTTCTTTTTCTTGTGCTTAAGCTTATTCCAGCTTGGTACACACTAGCGTTTTCTTGTGCTCTTGTTTGTGCTTATTTCAGCTCGGTGCACACTAGCGTTTTCTTGTGCTTGTGTTTGTGCTTCTTTCAGCTCGGTGCACACTAGTGTTTGTGCTTATTTCAGCTCGGTGCACACTAGTGTTTTCTTGTGCTTGTGTTTGTGCTTATTTTAACTCGGTGCACACTAGTGTTTTCTTGTGCTTGTGTTTGTGCTTATTTCAGCTCGGTGCACACTAGTGTTTTCTTGTGCTTGTGTTTGTGCTTATTTTAACTCGGTGCACACTAGTGTTTTGTTGTGCTTGTGCTTGCGCTTTATTCGCTTATGCTTATCTCAAAAGTGAAACAGGCTCAAAACATTTTTTTTCACTTTCAAATTATTACGCGCGTTGAAAGCGCGCCAACCAGACACGTATAAACAGTTCTTAGGCCTTTCCCACACTACGCTGGACACAAAGCTGGATAAATTTGAAAACGGAACATTGTAACCGAAACCGTTACAAAATAAATTTCATTGAACAACAGAAATGGTATAAAATTGATTCGTATTCCTAGGTGTTTAGTGTGGTCTATCAAGACTTCTTATCATTTTTCACCCTTTTTTCAGATTGCGCTGTCATTTCTACTAATTTACAGTATAGCGTCACTGGGCGTCAATGCCTTCTACTATCTCTACAAAAAAAGACGAGCTTCGTATATATTCTTTGCTCTGATGCCACCTATATGTTCTGTGTATCCTCTTTGTCTTGCTGCCTGGGTGACAAAGACTTATAAATGGTATGTGATCAGTTTGCTCTTTTGAGTGTGTAAAACTGAATAAGACATTGAATGAATTGATGAATGATTGAATTAATTAATTAATTAATGGGTAAATGAATGAATGAATGAATGAATGAATGAATGAATGAATGAATGAATGAATGAATGAATGAATGAATGGGTGAATGAATGAATGAATGAATGAATGGGTGAATGAATGAATGAATGGGTGAACGAATGAATGGGTGAATGAATGAATGAATGAATGAATGGGTGAATGAAT
This sequence comes from Diadumene lineata, assembly GCA_918843875.1. Classification (NCBI taxonomy): domain Eukaryota; kingdom Metazoa; phylum Cnidaria; class Anthozoa; order Actiniaria; family Diadumenidae; genus Diadumene; species Diadumene lineata. The sequence continues at coordinate 5,170,204 of OU974079.1, forward strand.
GAATGAATGGGGGAACGAATGAATGAATGAATGGGTGAGTGAATGAATGAATGGGTGAATGAATGAATGGGTGAATGAATGAATGAATGAATGGGTGAATGAATGAATGAATGGGTGAATGAATGAATGAATGAATGAATGGGTGAGTGAATGAGTGAATGAATGAATGAATGAATGAATGAATGAATGAATGAATGGGTGAATGAATGAATGAATGGGTGAACGAATGAATGAATGAATGGGTGAATGAATGAATGAATGAATGAATGAATGAATGAATGGGTGAATGAATGAATGAATGGGTGAACGAATGAATGAAGGAATGGGTGAATGAATGAATGAATGAACGAATGAATGAAGCAATGGATCAATCAATTAATCCATGACTAAATGGATGAATGAGCCGAACCCGCATGACATATTTCCTTTATATTTCAGCCACTTTTATTTGAAATAAACTTGATTGATTGCGACAAAGGATGTGATGTCAATGTGAATCGATCAAACTCGGGACCTTGCGTCGAATTGGGCCGAACACTAACCATCACTGTTTCTTATTAGAAATTGAACTTTAGACTGTCTCTGTTCTAACTGTCCCATCTCCATAGGTACCTCGCTGTAGTGGTAAAAGCCTGGGCCGAGCGTCCAGAAAGTTCCGACGAGGAAGAAGAGAGTGGTTCCGATCAACCACGCCGCGGCAAAAACAAGAGCAAATCCTTTGCTAGGAAACTCACCAAACGCGTCAAAAGCGCCACAAGGAAAGATGATAATGATGAGAGCAAGCCTAGACGGAGAAGTATTTTTACACGAGCAATGCCGTTTATCGGTGGTTCAATGACTGATTTGGACAGCTCCTACCCCGACGGTAGGAAAGATAACGATAAACCAAGAAGACGAAGTTTGTTTGTGCGAGCGAAACCGCTCGACTCGGGTACCTTGTCAGATACGGAGGGATACACTAAAGCCAAGGGCAGACGACGAAGTTTATTCGATCGAGAAAAGCCACCGGTTTCTGGTGTTTTATCAGACACAGAAAGTTCAACCGCGAACCTTAAGAAGAAAGAAAAGGGAAAGATTAAGAAACCAAGGAGAGAGAGTCTCTTTGCTCGAGGTAAAGCCACTGCAGCAGGTTCTTACTCCGACACCGAAGGCTATCCTGAGAAGAAAGACGAGTTGAAACCAAGACGAAGAAGTCTCTTTGCGAGACCTAAATCAGCCTCGAGTGTTCCTTTCTTTGAAAATAAAGGCTTTACACCCGAAAAGACCGAGAAGCTCAGAGGATCTCCAAGCACCAAGAAAAAAGCTAGTAGCATGATTGAAATAAGTAGCTTTTCTCCTGTCAGTGAAACTGAAGGGGAATCTGAAGAAGAATTAAAGCCGACGCCTACCGAGATGAAGCCAAGTACTACTCGACTTGACCTACAAGATTCGACTGTTAATCGACTAGTTACCCGGCTGACAAACGAAGAAAATCCGAGTGTTAGAAGAGTAGATTCCGAAGATAGGTGGAAAGAGTTGAATCATTTCAGACCTGGAAACCGGCTCAAGCCCTTGAAAATAGAATCTACAATAAAAGAGCATGAAGGCATTGGAAGAAATGATAGGGACAATTTCGTCAGCTATAAAAACAGTAAAGATATAATGAAGACACAACACAGGCTAAAACCTTTAGACATCAAACCACCACTTAGCGAAGACGAATCGACCGATGACGAAAACAAAACGACGACAACCGATACCATGCCGAGAGCAACACGACAAGACATGATGAAGCACAATTTAGTGGTAGATATGCGCCGACCGACAAGCGAAGATGAAGTGACAGATGATGAAAACCAAGCAAGAAAAAATGACAAAAACACCGAAGAAACAGTTTATCAAAATAGACTGAAACCAACAGATATACCACGACAACTATCCGACGACGAGGTGACGGACGACGAAGGTAATCCCACAAAAACTGATGGTAAACCTAAGGTTAACCGACAGAGGGTTATGGAGTTGATACTGCGTGGCACGGCACGGGCTGTTGGAAGGCTACAACACCGTGCTAAAATGCCAAAGTTCAACTTTGAGAAATACATCTCATACTTGCAGAACGTTCTTCCAAGTATCGGGTTTAAAATAATGGGAATCACAGTGACATGGGAAATGGTTTCAACTATACTATTCTTAGAGGTGTCTTTACTTGCTCTGTTTATGCAGGAATCGATATTTGGCAACCAGCAAGCCAACGTTGCACTCTAGTACGTTCTTTACAAGTTTTGTAGTTTTTCTACCTTACTATTTCTAGATCAGAAGTGACTTTGCTTGCTGTTTATATAGAAATGTAGTTCACCATGGCAACAAATACTTTATCCATGACAACAAACACTTTCACTATGGCGACAAATACTTTCACGTCCATGGACACCAATAATTTTACAAAAGTGTAAGGAATAATTGCTTCGACACAGCATTAACAAAGTCATAAAGGGATTGAAACTTGTTCCGACAATACATGCTTTTGCTTCATGCTTCGGAATATTCGATTTTTTCATCGAAAAGCCTTACTCAAATAAAATCATATCTTTTATGATTCATAAACCTTACAAACTAAGAAAAACTCTGCTAACAACTCGTGAAGCGTGGATCTACCTCAGAGTATCAAGTATTGAGCAAATGCGGTGCCAAAATTATGGTAATTAATCTGAATATTCCGGAGCCTGGAACCGTGCTACACGTTTCAATCCCCTCAGGAGTTTGTAGCAGAAGTTAATCCCTATAAGTGTATCGTATTGTTAAATCTACTGATCATTATGCTGTACAAAGTGCAATTATTTTTGAAATAAATGATATATATTTTTGAATAGTCTGAGAAAGCACGTAAATAAACAAAGCACAAATAACTCCAGAAAAACTGACCACCAGGATCGATGGGAAACGAAACTTCGACCTTGCAATTATCTAAACGGATTCTCTGTTACAAAATACTCGATGTGAATAACCAGTAAAATGCTTCAGCATACGTGGCTCGACGCTTCGTCCAGTTTGAGCTTGGAAAACCTACTAGCAGCTACAAGGTAGCCGTCTAACCAGGAAAATACGATCGACGGATGACCCAAACTCATACCCAGTCACTTCTTATCACTCGCGGATAAAACGCGCGCAAAGAGTGACGAGATTAAACAATTAACGTAAGGATCGTGAAAGCCGACGCACCTTTGCGCATTACGCAATTTGTTTCCCAAACTCCTCTGCGACGCAAAAGAAACGGGTGCGAGTCTATGGTTGACCAAGATGGACACACCCCTCCCCTCCTAAGTAACTATAGCTAGCAAGGCTACTTCGAGTCCACTCCACTCCTCTGATTCAGTCTCCCCTTCCTGATCTGTTTACGGTTTAAAGTTCCCCCAAAGATTAACGTGCAACAGCTGACTTATTTCAATATGACGTCATATCAAAATAATCTATTGTTTAGAAAAGGATCGTGGCCGTTGGAGAGGGGTTAAGATCAACGCAAATTCACAGACAACCACATCTGCGGACTATATATACCACACATATGACATCATAATGCAACAGGACATAAAGAAAAGACAGCAGAGTTGTGGTTCCAATTGAAAGTCTATGTTAAAAGTACAAAAATATCACAGTAAAATAATAATATTGTGTTTACAATAAATATAAGTCATTTTAACAGGGCTTGTTATTAACGTCAAACTAGTTCTAAAACGTGTTAACTCAAAACTCAAGTCTAATCTTGCGGGCTTCCTGTGGAATGAACCATTGTAAAAAAAAGAGGTAAAATACATGACTTTAAAACGGTAACTTGAAGTTTTGTTGTGTTAAGATTGGATAGGGAAAGACAAACACACTGAGCAGTATCTGTTTTTCTCTGCTTTTTCTGCTTTCTTTCCTTTTCTTTCGTCGCTTTTTCCCTCGTTACTTGAATTCTCTTTCTTTGTTCCCATCTTTTTCCTTTACTTTTTCATCTTCTTTTTTACTTTGTTTTCTGTTATTGTTCTTGTTGTATTCGTTGTTATGGCCATTGTTGATGCCTTGTTGTGCGGCAAGATGAACGAAAATTTGTATTAAATTCAACGAGCTTAGGACGAAGTAGTGTTTTATGCTCTTAGAGCTTTAAACTGGGTGAATAAGTTAAGAATATGTGAGTCGAGATCGCTTGTAAATAACAACGTTTCCAGTGTTGAGATGTATTGAAACACTTGATCGTGATTCTGAAACAGAAGTTGCAATTACACCAATTAGAACAAATGATCATATCCCTTAAATATAATTTAAAATGTTCGGTTTAGCGGCAGTTTCGGCCTATCGAGGGTTTTTTTTAGATAAAATGTACTGAAACCCAAAAAACTTCAAGATGAGAAGAGATGATTCCGGTATACAGGGTCCATGAAAGCAAAAATTATCTTGGCCAAGACAAGTTATTTAAGGCAACTATACACGAACAAGGTCCACGGGGCGTATATGAGCAACCCTGCTGGTTGGGAGACTAACCACAAGAGACCATAAGATAAGAAATGTAATGTAATGTAGTACTTATATAGCGCATTTTACCTAATGTCTGAATGCGCTTTACATTCTCTAATACTTATAGTATGTAATCCGGTTTTACAAGCATGAGTTAGATTAGTAATTAGCATGTACTAGTGTAGGTATCACCGAGGATGGTCGTTACCTTAGTCCTCAGTCGTTCGAGCGTTAGTCCTTCGTCGCAGTAAAACTTACATTTTTACCACAATGCATCTCGTTTAATTGAACTCAGAAAAGGCCTATGGTTTATAAACAACATTTGGTCCAAACAACTTACCATTAACAAAACTTCGCGTAATCGTTCTGTAGTATATTTAAACCAGGGCGTTTCGAGGTGGTGTTGATGTTGCTCGCATCGCACGATGTGTTCCGTTAGCATCATTATAAAGCGCTGAAATAGAAAATGCAACACAATGATCAAGTTGTTTAGTGTCTCGGTCACATTCGTAAATATGAGAGTAAATATAATCTTAAAAATTCACGCTAATTTAGTATCCAAGGGATAAAAACAGAACAAAGAATTCTTTTATCTTTGCAATGTGTAATAGAATTTTACTTGTAAATAGCATATATAGCTTAGCATAATATTTTATATTTATATTATTTTATCAATTACATTATTTATTATTATAGAATATTGTATTATATCTTTATAATGTAATTAAGCCTTATGGCTGCAATTTTTATTAATAAATTCATTCAAAACTTAATTCGTCTACTCATTCATCCCTTTCAACTACAGTGTGACGTCTTCAACCGAAGCAACTTTGAGATTTTTAGCCAATAGGAATACTTCAGCCGAAGCCACTTCGAGATTTTTAGCCAATAAGACTTCAACCGAAACTACAGCGGAATTTTTAGCCAATAAGAAGACTTCATCCGAAGCTACCTCGGAATTTTTAGCCCATTAGAAGACTTCAACTTTTTTAGCCAATCAGAAATCAAAAATTCCAGCATGAAAATACAAAGCTATTTCACTTCATTTTATTCATAGTACTGAAAATTTGGACTTGCAACAATCTCGCGTGATTGAATCAACCATTGCTAACCTGGAACAAGATAAGATACAGTTGCTTTTGTCCACGCTGGGCATTTTCTAGTTGTTCAGTCATTTCTTCAACAGCTGCTTTCTTTTTTTCAATATCCTCTGTTAGAGTGGTTGCTCTTGGTCGATCATCGTCTGTGATTTGACTCTAAAAACCGAACAATACTTATGTTATTTGTGATTTGACATGGATTTGCGTTAACATTGAATGGAACCCTTGAATCGATGATCAAATGTTTTACCAGCCTTCGGTGATGTTTTACGCAGGAGTTGCATCATTAGGCACTTACTCGGTAGTCATTATTTAACTATCATTTCTTTTTCCGTCTAGTGTTCAATCTTATGCGTCGTAATCATAAATTATTCACTTCTGTTATTTAATTGTAAAATACATGTTAGTGTGATACACTAAATTGAGTTCATTCATTGATGAGATTATCATCATCATTATTATAATCGCGACAATAATAATGATGGTGATAACGATGGCGATCATAGCAATAACGATGATGATTGTGATGACAAGGATGATGATGATAATATGCAAATGTAATGATAACAGTATAGTAAATGGCTTCTACCTGTCGTTTTTCCCGTTCCTCGAGTTTCACCAACTGATCCTTTTCCTCGCTTAAGTCACTACGAACCTGAAATATGACGACAAAAAGAGTCCAGTCCCCATATACCGAGGAATATTCATTTGGGATGATGAAAACTGCCAATTTGTTTTAGATTAATGATTGTTTGAAAATAATTTCAATTGTTTTACCTTAATGGTATATTTACTCATTTTACTCAAGGTTCCTTTCATGATCTCCCACGCATAACATCTACAAAACAAAAATGATTAAAAAAATAATTTTAAGGAGCAAAACAATAATTTTAAGGAGCAAGGATGGTGCAGTTGGCTAGTGCGCGGTTTTCTGTACGAGGTCCCGAGTTCGATTCCTAGAGACTTCACATCTTTGTTTCGACTTCATTCTATTCAGTGTAGCTTGTAGTAGCTTTAAATACCCGTAAACAGGAGCATAGATAGAAAGTGGGGGGGGGGGGGGGGGGGAATTGCGCGCCGTCGGCTTCTTGGGAGACAGCTTACTTGTAGCTAAAAGACCTTTTCCTTTATACATCAGACTGAGCACTGTCCTCCCTGAACTGAACATTTGCCATTGTTCAGTCCACTAAACATGGTGGCCAAACGGTCAAATGTTAAGTGGGTGGACAAAATTAAGTTTATTGATTTGATTTTATATACAGTATATATGCAATGCGAAAGTGAGCCGGCTTCCTTGTGTCTGACATTGAAAATATAATGTATTACCTTGTGAAGTCATTTGCCATGTCATTTGAAAGAAGCCAGTTTACAACAGCAGAACATTCTACAATCTGCATTCTGACCATTTTATCAATCAATATCACAATCATCTGCAAGAGCCAAACAATAAAAATACCATGATTAGCTAGACCGACTTTAGTTTTACCTTTTACTAGCTGGCAACGTCAAATATAGTCCCCCATGATGCTTTGCGAACTCGACCATAATGATGTCAATAATGTCACGTGGTCCTATTGCTCCCAAAGTCACATCAATCCAACTAAGATCAATTTTACGCTAGCTTGCCCGACTTCACGCTACATTAGCGTCTAGTTATCCATTGAAAACTCGTTTCTCATGGCCATGAATATTGTTTTGTAGAAATTCATGGTGCAATGAATTTCCCATGAAAAAATGTTATCAGACAATCAAGAAATATGACAAAATTTTCATGGTCACGAATATTGTTTTGTAGAAATTAATGGGGCCCTGAATTTTTCTTGAAAAAACATTTCTAGGCATCCAAGAACTTTTAATGAAATAAAAATAACAAGTGAGTTATGAAGTAGATGAACATTAAAATGGCCACAATGGATACTGATGTCAGGGATGGCCTAGGATATGTTTTTTCACGTTACACACCTGTGGATGTGTTTCCCAGAATTCTTTAAGTGTTTTCAGCAAGTGAATCTGGGCATCTTCAGTTGTGATAAGAGTCTTGAACATCTTGTGGTATCTGACAAAATAAATAATAAGAGGGTTATGGAAGGTGCGGTTTTATGAATCTCAATGACAGTATGAATAAATAAATTAGTGAAGGAATGAAAGAATGCATATGAAAGAATGAATGAATGAATGAATGAATGAATGAATGAATGAATGAATGAATGAATGAATGAATGAATGGATGGATGGATGAATGAATGAATGAATGAATGAATGAATGAATGAATGAATGAATGGATGAATGAATGAATGAATGAATGGATGAATGAATGAATGGACAAATGAATGGATGAATGAATGAATAAGTGAATGGACAAATAAATGGACAAATGAATGAATGAATGAATGAATGAATGAATGAATGAATGAACGAACGAATGAACGGACAAAATAATATATGAATGAATGAATGAATGAATGAATGAATGAATGAATGAATGAATGAATGAATGAATGAATGAATGAATGAATGAATGAATGAATGAATGAATGAACGAATGAACGGACAAATTAATATATGAATGAATGAATGAATAAATAAAAGAATGATTAAATAAATGGTGGAGTGAACGAATGACTTGAATTAAGTGATGAATGAATATATGAATTGAATGAATGAAGGAATAGTCAATGTTACAAAAACACACCACTTACTTTGTCAAGGCACTGAATGAATGGCTGATGGATTTGCAGCCCAGCCTAAGTACAGTGTGTGTAAGTACTTCAATCCTTAAAGCAGGGAATGACAGCTCTGTTGTTGGTGCTGAAATGCATGAGAGGTTATGAGAACAAACTATCTGGATGTAATAAAAAAATGTATTTACAGTATGTCTCCCACGTACAAAAAACTCTTCAACTAAGAAAGTGATAATAACTTGTAAGATACTAGTGTGGGTTGCATTGGTTTTTCCAAGGAAATAGTTATATAGGTGAATAGCCCTATTTCACTATGACGTCATGGTTTTGTTTACATGAATAAGAACAGACCTAACTCGGGCTAAATAGTTTTCCTCTAGTACATTTGAACATACACTTGAACGTATATTTTGTTCTTTTATTAATAAACAGATTTTTAGCTTATTTTTAAGTAATATACAAAATATGAGCAGCTGATCTTTATGAGGATCTAAAGCACCAAGCCACATGCAAGCCGTTTTAAACCTCATAAAGATCAGTTGCAATCCGTTCCTAAATCATATTTAGCTGAAATATTCAACAACGAACAAGAAAAAATGTTATTTTTTGGGGGAGAAAATTCAAGTTGAAGTTGTATTCAAATCAGGACGAATCTCTTGCTGATTTAAAAACTCGCTCATGGCTATGATTTTGTATTGTTCTATCCCTCATTAATTATTCGTGATTTTTTAATTGAATCAAACATGCTGTATCCCCTCTAGCGACCATGATTCTTAGCGTTGAAACAATAGATTTGTTTTGCACATTTAAAATATAGGAATTTATAAACGTTTTAATTTAACAGTCATGTTTCGACAATACAAATGCCATCCTCAGTGAGAATGAGTTCGTTATAATTTTGAAACTATATATATACTAGTACAATGATTGACAGTAATGATTGACAATTGATTTGATGTGACATCATAAGGAAATAGGGCAATTAGATACTGTAAAGGGATGATGGGGATACTACACTGATTTAAGTAAGACTGTAGTGTCATTCTTACCATCTGCATCATCAGCCTGTCCGGTTGCACTGGATGATATCTCATTCAGTAATGTCTGTAATTCATCAAAGTCTTTCTTTGCTTTGATTGCTTCAAGTAGCTGCTTAGCAATGTCACCGCCAGGCAACCCATCTAGAATTATTGCAGGAATCAATATTGGTTTGTCATACAGGGGCGGATCTAGAGGGGGGTAAAGGGGGTGTGCACCCTCCTCCCCCCCCTGAACGCGGACAATCAAAAACAGATTTTCACTAAATATTCTAAAAAAGTTTTTTATATATGATGTCATCCCCAATGTTGCATCCCTCTTAGGAAAAATCCTGATTCAGCAACAACCCCCCCTCCCTTGGATCCAACTATGTCATATAGATCTTTGTAAATTCCATCGTCTCATTCTAAAATTCATTCACTTTGATATTCCTTTATTCCCTTTTTAAGCATTTAAAGTTTCTCAATCATTCATCCCATTTCTTATCTTTTCATGCTTTTCTCATATTTTCATCAATTCACTTTATCCTTCATTAATTCCCGGGTTTATCATTCATTTACTCCTTCATTTTCTTGTTCATTCATTCTATTTTTTACTTAATTACTTTCTCATCAATCCAATCATTTTTCGTTCATTCACTAAGCTTTCCATTTATTCATTTAAGTTTGAATTTTCCATTAGAAAAGGGAAGTTGACTATACACACCTTCAGTAAATCTATACTTGGGTTGTGATTGTGGAGGAATTAAAGGAATAAAATCCTCAGGCAAGTTATTTACCATGTATTGATTGTAAGAAAACCTACAACACAAAATAGAAACATTTCAATGTGGCAACAATGTAGAATTACTGACATTACAGGTCATTTGTTTCCTGCTAGCAGAGTCTTTCTCGTTGGTGATTCCTGACAAGAAGAAGAGACTCTGTCCACTCAAGAAGCATTGTTTGACATGCCGGCATCAACAATTGTGGACAAACAAAACCAGTTTTGTATCGGGTTTGACTGGAAATAAGCCTACCATTAGGTTGCATCATTTAAGGGTATTTGAGCACAATTTCTCACATGCATTGTGGTTGCTTGGATGCCAAAGAGTGTGCACTATAAGAAAGGCAGCCATGGGTTGGCAGAGTCTTTCTTTTTTCTTGTCAGGAATCACAAGCAAGAGAAACTCAGCAGTGAAGTTTTTTGTCAATAGAGACTCAGACTTAAAAGGTTGTGGAAATGTGGAAATATGCAATAATTTTATAAATTAACTAATAACTATTTCTCAATATGAGACAGTGATCCTTGTTGTGAAATTGCCCATGTATGTCTAAAATCTACATTAACAATTACATTTTCAACTAAGCAGAAATATTTGTTTACAGATTGGGCTGTGTCAAGAAATGTTCCTCTTTTATTGTTTCTTGGTTGTACATTTTTAGACATTAGCATAACTTGGTAGTATATTATGATATCAAACAATATGATTTTTTTTTACCTGATAAGTTTTTCAATTAATTCATAAATAAATTTGTACTTGGGAGAGTCAGGATTAGATGTGTGAGAAGCCCTGAAATTAAAATAGTCAATGATTCAAGATACGTACTGCTGAACAGTGAAAGACAAGTTGGCAAACAACATTTTTTTCAAAGTTAAAATTACTTAAAATTCAAACAAGCTTGGCCTATTTGAGGCACATTATTAATGACACACAAATTCTATGTTACGCACCTTAAAATTCAAAAAGCAAAACATGGTCGTCACATAAAAATTGCAAAAAGTATTTCAACCAAGTTAAGTTCCACAATATAGTGGTTAAAATGTTCATCAAAACTTACCAGTCATTCCAGCTCCATTTGAAGTTAAAATTGCTAAGATGATGTGACAACCAATTGCAAAATCTGAAAGAAAAACAATGAACTACTATTTATTTTCGATGAAGTTGAAGAGTTTGGTGGATGTACTGCAGTGAAAAATATAACATGTTGTGTTACTATGAAATCATGTATATCATTTGTCCAAGAAAATTCCCAATACATTAATCAAATTCATTTATGATTCATGTACAGAATCACAATTGTGAGGGCATCTTTAATCCTGAAAATTCATCCTACTTTTGGCAAAGAGGTTTACCTTAAAATATCTCTGCAATATTATACCTGAATTTTTTAATGCAAAAGAGAGGCAACACACAAGACATTATGCAATATAAAGCGTCACCTTCCTTTTATCTCACTGAGAAAATTTTCAAATCCTTAGTAATTTTCATAATCTTAATACAGTACAATGCCCAACGTGTGACTAGTAGAAATATAGTCATTTGCATTTCTTTTGCTTATCTATCGATTAATCAACAAAATGCTCATTTCTCTTGGAGAAATATTTAGCAGCTACTCTACTAGAGTAGCAAGTTCTACTACTAACTTCAAGCTATTGTTTGACTGCTGGGGCTGGTTGTACGAAGCTTGGATGGCGCTATCCACCAGATAAATCCCTATCCTGCAGATAAATTGTAAAGAAATCCTATGGAGTGGATAGCTTTATCCATGCTTCGTACTGACTGCATACATCAACTATTCCCACTGGTTTTATATTTGAGGGTTGAATTATAACTGTGCTACTACCAAGCCACAACTCACCTATCAATACATGTTGTATTCATTGTCTCTAGATGTTCAAACAGTAATTCTGTAGCTTGTGCAATCTACCTCATGTTAAGGATGTTATCATTGACAAAGCAAGCAAACTAACTAAAGATAGTAACTTATGAAACTGAAAAATGAGACATGGTTTGTACCACTACTTGTTTTCACTACGTACATCCATGTTGTGTTGTCGAGTGTGACGACTTCAAACGAAGCAACCTCAGGATTTTTAAACAATCAGAATACTTCACCCGAATCCACTTTGGGATTTTTAGCCAATAAGAATACTTCAACCAAAGCCACCTCGGAATTTTTAGCCAATAAGAAATTGATAACTCTAACATTCTACTTGTAGTAAAATTTGCATTTGCTCCAATTTTGCTTAAGGATGTAGCAAATTCAAATTGATAAAATAAGATAACAAGAGAAGTAGAATACCAATGAAATCATGTTTTGAGCTATCAATTTCTGTAGATTTGCAATAAACCTTGACTGGCTTCAGTTGAATTTGCACTGTAAATGGTTACATTTATGATAAAAGGATACAATACCAGGTATTACATTTGGTTGCGACTTGCATAGTTCTATCAGCAGTGAATTATAAAATATCTCTACATAGGGAGGGTTAGGTAGTCTTAACAACTCTGAGAATATGACCTAGAAATGAAGCAGAAAACAACTTGAAAACACTGCATCTTTAATAAGAACACATTTAGCTATGGTAACACAAGCACTTCTTATGGCCAGAGCAAAGCTCAATTTCTATACATGAATAAAACAACTTTATATTAAGACTACATAATAAAAATTGTTGACCAATTTTTTGAATTTTTATTTGTTTGTCATGTTGTCTTTTTTTTCTTTGTTTTTTGTTTTTGTTGTTGCTTGTTTTCTGTCGCTGTTCCTGTTGCTGCCATTGTTGTTGTTGCTGTTGTTTTCTTTGTTGTTGCTGTTGTTGTGGTGGTGGTGTTTGTTTGTTTGTTTTTGATTTCACTTTAATTTATGTGAAAATAACATGATTTGAATGTAGGATGTGCATTTGATTTCACAATCATTCTTACCTCCACTAAGCAGTAATTGAAGGGAACTTTGGACTTGCCGGGAAGATTCATCAACTGATTTACACTGCATGATAAAAAGAGCCATTTGAAAAAGTTACATAGTTACTGTAATAGATAAAGAAAACAATTCCTTGATGGCATTAATCATGATGATAGTAAATAAATTGTGATGAAGCTAAAGAAAGAAGGGAAGGAATCGCAACTATATTTAAAGTGGTTATAACCCTTTGAATGAAATTTATGTAGTTAATTCTACTCACTGTCAGCTTTCGAGGTATATCTTAAGGGTATTTGATAAAATATGACCAAGTTATTCCATGCGAAAGTTAGCCTTTTTTTTTTGCATTTTTACATGGTCGTCCGAATGACGGAAATGACGTTCAAGCAGGTTATATGGGTACCAGCATTTGCTAGTAGACCAGCGCTGGTTTCCAGATGCTGAAGGACTTTGGAGGTTTAACATAGACATTTACTTTACTTTTTTTTACTTGACTTTAATGTCTAATATACAGCTATAATACTGATTTAACGAATAACAAAGTCATTTACATATCTCATAGTTTTAATTTTTTAGCCTAAATAAAGAGTCAAAATGTACAAATTAAATAACTTTATCCACATAATTATAATAAACTATGTAACTATATAATATGTGCAGCTTTGTATATAAAACAAGAAAACTGAAAACTTGATATATGCAAATGACATTGAACTTATTCGCTAAATCAGACTTATTTTAACTGAGTCAGACACTACTGCAGCATTACCATTCTTTTCTGTCCTTGTGATGTGAATTCAACACTCTTCTTATACTCTCTTCAACAAGAAATCTTTCAATGGAGTGTGCTCCAGGCATTGCAGGTCCCTGTGGAATAGATAATTCATACAATACATAGATGATTGCATATCCACAGTGACTTACTGCAATTTTTTCTGCAATTTTGCATGGTGTAAAAAGTTTTCATCTCACACCATATCTGTCGCATATAACAAGTTCTTGAAACGGAAAAGCAAGTTAGCCAGCCAAAGTTGTGGTTTTGATACATGGACCAAACTTTTACGGCTACTTTATAATTATGTATTTTCGGCTTTCCATGATGATTTTGGACTGCCAAATATTCGATGTGGCCTGTCATTTGGCCATTGGCAGGCTTCTTTTTCAAGCCTTGATGTAGAAGTCATGGAACTCTCAAAATAATTAGATAGCACTTTTAGATTGATTGCAATCAAATGTCAAGGTAATTCCGTAGAAATAAAACTAGATATGGAAATACCTTGAAACTTTCCAAAATAATATTCTTTGATTTGCCTATTTACATTTGTAAAAAAAGAAATTTAAAAATGGGGTCCCCAAACTCGTTTTCTTGCAAGAATTTTTTGAAAAGTACCATGTTTTGTGTTTTAGGAGTAAAATTCGAAAATTAAAAAGTAATTAATTATTGGTCGATAAATATTTCTAGACATACACAATTCTCTTGATTTTGATATTTTCCCATAAAGATATAAGTGGATATAAAAATCATATGATTATTTGATCAGAAAAACCTTTTTTCTAACCAAAAATGCTAAATTTCTAGCATAGAGTATAGTGTTCGAGGGAAGTCGAAGTGCCTATTCAAGACACATTTCTTGAAATATCTTAAAAACTAGACATGGAAGTTTATTGACAACTAGATATGTGAAAGAAAACATAGTTCTTGAAAAAATGAGAAAATAAAAAAAGGTACCAGTAGGTGCCCGAGTTCGTTTTCGTGCTATCGCCATCTAGAGACCTCAAATGTATGAAAATCTATACATTACCGGGAGGGAACTGGGTCGAATTACAGAAATATCACGTTTTCTCGCTTGAAAATATCTGAATTGTCCGGGTTTTTTCTTTAAAGCACTTTTCAAATGTAATTTGACTAGAATCCACAATAAAATTCATAATAGCAAAAATTTTGAAACATGCGCAGAACAGTGCGCAGTGCAAAACTACGGAATTACCTTAAGGTTGATGTACATGATGTGAGATGTGAGTGAAAAATTCTAAAACAAGTTTTAGAGCATGTACCACTTGTTTTAGAAGTTATGACTTGGTGTGTCACATTATACAATGTATTTCACATTGTTTATTGTTTATTTACCTCAGGCACATCTGTGTAATCAAACATTCTGTATATTACTGTAGGGCAAGGATATGCAATGCCATCTTGATGTGGAGGAACAGTGAATGTTGGAAGAGAATGCTGAAATTAAATGCAAAACCATATCAGCATTACTTTTACTGAATGAATAGAAAATGAGGCAGTGTGCTCTATGGAGTTATACCAGTGGTATTTAAGAGGAATAGAAAAGCATTAGGGGAAGCACAATCATGAAGCAGAGTGCTTTTTCATGCTTCTTATAAATCATAATACAGAAGATTTGCAACCTTTGGCTGGAACAATTGAATCAGATGCAACCTAGTAAAAAACTCCCAGGGGGGTGAGCCCCAATTGAAATAGGGAAGGATGCTAGTCAGAATTTTTTTAAATGACCACTGAAGAGTACCAAATCTCTATCCAGAACGGTGTAGGAATACCTGATTTTTTACCCTTAAAGGTTCCAACTCAAACACAAACAATTGGATATAATGGTCATAAATGATGAATACCCTAAAAGGTACCAGGTCTCAGAGTCTGACCCCTAAAAGGTACGAGGAGCCTCCCCGCCCTCCAATATCTGTGAGTTCCCCATTCACCCCTCCTCCACAGTCTCCTGCAGGTAAAAACTCCAATATACCTGTAGTGCCTCTCCTAGTATACTGTCAAAAGCAAGATATGGTCTTCGGATATGTTTTTCCTAAAGAAAAGGATATACATTAGATCAATAAGTACTTCTTTATTCAATAATACCTAATATTCCTTGCGGCATAAAATGTGAAGGCTGTTCACTAATTACAATGACCTAAAATCTTTGACAAAATTGTTAAATTAACCATATGTCGATAAAATGTAGAACATTGTAAAGTGCACTGAGATTTGAAATGCGCTATATAAGCACCTCACGTCATCATAGCCATGTTCTGAACATTTCAGAAAAGAAATGGTCAGCCTCTCCACCCCTATCAATGTTGTGAGACATTTGGGTATATTGTTTGGGTGCTCTGGGGGACAAGAAATGGAAAAAGAACAAAAATAATGGCTTTAAATGGAAACAGAACTGGAAATGCATCAAAAATGCAAACATTCCTGTTTGTGACAAGCACATCTGGTCAAAGATTGCACAATACAAATTGGGAACTTGGCTGGGGCAAAGCACATACACATAATAGGCAATTTGAATTTTACTTTTGTCATTTTACTACTACTACCAGCATTCTTTGCGAATTCTCTTTCATAATCAAATTTAAATTCAGCTGGAGATTACTAAAACAATTTTCACTAATAATTGCAATACAAAATCGAGTTGGTAAAGCATTCTGGTATTGTAGTATGTAATAATGCAAATCGTCTATTGGAAAGAGCTCTTTTTTCTTATTCAGAAGAAAAATGAAGAATGTTTTAGCTGGTTACTGTATTTTGGGTGTTTGTTGATATAATGATTTGAACTTCTCCTCACCAGCACATTTACATTGTAAGGGTTTTATCCTATTTTACCTGCCAATCATCAGCTTTAAGTTTCTTGATTTGAGCCCACAGACAATCCAAGTACTGGTCAGACAACAAAAACAATAAAATCAATACTATTGTAAACTATACATTTTTTTGTGCTTGAGTATATCAGGGTTCCCACTCATCTGAGAAAGCAAAATTCCCTGACTTTTCCCTGACTTTTCCCTGACCTTAAAGCATTTTTCAATGACCAAATACCTTCACATGCTTTCCAAAAACCAATATGGCCGACATAACTCATACCCAGTTCTTCTATTTTTTTCTCCACAGGAAACCCATGGGAGCCTTTTATTTATATAATATCACGATTTTTTTAAACTCTTAATAAGTAAGCATCGATAATTCTCACAAAAAAGATTATAATAATGTGAGAAAAAAAATTCCCTGACTTTTTGACAATTCTCAAATTTCCCTGACCAAAATCAAAATTCCCTGACAATTCCCTGACCTTGAAAAAAATTCAAATTTCACTGACTTTTCCCTGACCGTGGGAACCCTGTATATAGACTGAGTTAAGAATTTTTGCTTTTTTGGCTTGATAAATTGAGATAATGTAGGTTGATAAATATCAGAGTTTGGGATTGACTAAATGACCATTTCAACTGCCAGACAAACTTTTCAAGAACAGTTATGCAATGTGTTTAATATTCACCTCTTCCTGTGGATGTACATCGTCAGTAGACCACACCCTTAATGCTGGTACATGAAGCTTCTGGCGTTGACTGAAACATAATATAACATCTTTTAGGGTTTAGAAACCAGTAAGTTAGAGTAATTTATTTCAGAAACATATTCCATTTTTCCATTAGTCTAGTGAGAACAAAGAAGGCACTAGATGCCGTCAACCAACAAATGTGCCCATCATATCCTGACTATTATGTAACAGCCAATAGCATGCACACTGGTCATACATGTAAAATGAATGAGAAATCAAACGCTCAACAGGAGGCAAACGTTAAGTGCTGTATGAAGACTTTATTCTAGACCAAGGCAAATGCATGTTTCGGTCAACACATCATGAATCACAGTCTCTAAACCATCTAATTTTAACCATTTTACATCTTCATCTTTTGTTTCTCTATTATTATCTAATGAACAGCCAATGGGCGATTTGCATTATAGCGTCAGATACTACAACTACCAGAATGCTTTGCTTACTTTCTTTTGTAGCATAATTAGCACAAATTGTTCTGTTAATCTCCAATGAAAGGAATTAAGAATTTGAATCAAAGAGAATTCGCAAAGAATGTAGTTGTAGCAAAATGACACCATAATGCAGATCGCCTATTTAACTTCATCTGTACAGTAAAATGATGATGACTTGCTTAGGTTTGAGATACATATTTCACACAACCTTTTGAAATACAGATTTAATTGTCAATTATAGATTTTGAATGGTACAATATTAAAATCACCTGATGTAACCATCAAGAGCAGTCAATAATCTTTCCAAATCATGGCTCTTTTTCTCGGAGAGTTCTTTGCCTGCCTGATAACAAAAGTGGAAAGGGCATCACTATCACAATCTATACCAATCTTATCTATAACAATTTCTATCTAAATTATCCATAAATTAAAGTAAAATGTCATGGCAATAAGCCATGTGGATTTGCCTCATGAAAAATGTAATTTTCTTGTGGTTACAGTCAAAACACCTCAAGCGTACTCAACAAAAGTTCATTATTGATTTCATTACTTGAATAATGATTTGATTATTCAATTTGAATATTGAAATTTTGAAATCGACATCACTTGAAACAAGAAGCCACCATTTGAGACAGAAAAACTGTCTAAAAACTGTAACTGATGTATTTCTTGACAAAAGAGGGACAGTGTTTTGTATATTTTGGACTTTTTTTTAAAATATGTTATTGTGAATTTTGTAGACTTACAGTGAGGGCACTCAAACCGTGAACATTTGTCTTAATTTAGCTTTTTATTTTCTGAGCTTTCTACTGCTTCGAATTTTCTGAAAAAGTAGGACTGAACTCAAATGCACTGAGTTATCAAAATTCAAATGTTTTCAAATCGATTCACTCAAAGGATGCATGTTAAAAAAAGTGTCAAAAAAGCACAAAGTGTTTACGGTTCGAGAGTCCTCACTGTAATTTTGAAATTTGATAATTGGAAATGAATAATCAATTCAATATTGAATTAATAACAGTGACAATGAGCTTTTGGATGGTACGTCTCAAGTGTTTTGACTGGAAGTGGCCATTGTGCACCTTTCACTAATTGAGACCCACAACTTATCTGCTGCACGTGCTCAATTTATTTATTTAATTATAAATTAATTAATCATAAATAACAAATTATAAATTTATAAATTAAAGTAACTTTTCTCTAAGCAAAAAAAAATTTCACTGTTCCCAAGTCTCGCAAATCCTAATCTATTTAATGAAACAACTGCCATGCTTGTGATGTACAGGTCTGGAGCTGGTTGTATGAAGCCTGAATAAAGTTATTCACTGGATAAAGTTATCCACTCCATAGAATTTCTTTAGAAATTATCCGCTGGACTTAGGGACTTATCTGGTGGATAGCACTATCCAGGCTTTGTGCAACCGGCCCCTGCCTGATAATCTACATCCGTCTGTCCTCACACTGGTTTGGTTCAAAGCAATTTTAACTCAAGCTCTCATGATTTTCTTGAATATCAACAACAACTTACCCAAGGCAGAGCTGACAGAACACTGTATACAAAAGTATCAGTACGGACCTAAAAAATCATCAGAAAAAAAAGTAATATTATTAGTTATAACTGGAAAGAGTAGCAAACAGTGCTAACATCATTTACAGATAACAAACAAATTGCAAAGACAAACTAAGAAAAAACAACAACAAAGGACTAACGTCCGAATTGTCAGTTTTGCCTTTTTCATTCTACGGCATAAAACTTATCTATAGCGATACATTATGTTTATAAACAAACAAATTGTTATGCTAATGTGCCAACCAGAACTACAATAAGCTCTATTGAAATAACAGCCAATCACTGTCTGGTTGGCACATGAATAACAAAAGATTATGTCAGCTGAAATATCGCTATATATTTTGCAACTGTTTCTACATAGAAACACTGACACAGTCTAATCTAGTATCTTACTGGTATTTATCTCTTTGCTAAGAAAAACAGTAATTAATCTGTCAATAACTGTGCAGTTGCCATCATACCTGAGGAACATCAGTATCCAAACTTGCTGCTACAAACTTCTCAAACAATTCAATCAGTGATATGGGAAGAACCACATGGCAATTCACTAAATCAGCCAGAAATCGAACCTTGACAAGAAAAATATTAGTAAAACACAGTTGTGAGGAAGAAAGTACATGTAGAGATGCTATAAATGGCATGATGGGAATACAATATTAAAATATATAAAAAAACCATAGTAAATGTACAAAGGTTTCATATGAACCTAGAATCTTCATGTGTAGCCTCTAGCACAGGTATTCTTAGGCTAATAAATTACAAAATTTCTTTTGTTCATGGCAAGAGAAATTTTGTGATGAGCCTACATAGAGTGACAAAGAGTGCTAGCTGCATCAAATCATAACCCTAATTTCCAAGAAAACAATAAAAAAATCTGGCATATCATAGTATCATTTTCACCATGTCAATTCCAAAAAAATATTTCTTAAGTATTATGCAAACCTGACTATTCTATTCAAGTACCACAAATACAGCAAAAAAAACTCAAAAATCATTATAATTAACATTTGTATATGATAATATTTATTTATTAATATAATCATTACCATTAGCCTTGCTCTGTCAAACTGGTTGGACACCAACACATCTTTCAAATTAGCCATCATCATATCAAGAAACTAAATTATAAAAACAATAGACAACAATTTAAATAATCAGGTCAAATATTGATGGATGGATTGATGGATAGATTATTAGATGGATGGATGGATGGATCGAATGATCAATGGATTGGTTGATTGATCAATGGATTGATCAACAGATTGATTGATTGATCAACGGATTGATTGATTGAGAAACGGATTGATTGATGGATCAATGGATTGATTGATTGATCAACGGATTGATTGATTGATCAACGGATTGATTGATTGATCAACGGATTGATTGATTGATTAAGGGATTGATTGATTGATCAACGGATTGATTGATTGATCAACGGATTGATTGATTGATCAACGGATTGATTGATTGATCAATGGATTGATTGATCAATGGATTGATTGATCAATGGATTGATTGATCAACAGATTGATGGATTGATCAACGATTGATTGATTGATCAATGGATTGATTGACTGATCAATGGATTGATTGATTGATCAACGGATTGATTGATTGATCAACAGATTGATTGACTGATCATTTGATTGTAATTTTTTCTTTTTTTCTCATTAAATTACTTTGCAACAAACCCAAATGGCTGACAGATCATACATGGTACATTTCAGCCAAAACCAAATGATATTGTTTATAATAATCAATAACAAAATGGTTACATTGTACCTCTTCTCCAAATTTGTAATTCTTGGCATTGAGCAGTCCTACCAAAGTACTGTATATTGCTATCTTTTCAGGTAGGTTGGTTACACTACAAAGCAATACCATAAATATAGAAGTTAACTGCAACAACATGGGCAGATCCAGGATTGTTTCCAGGAGGGGGGTGCATCATCTTCAGGAGGGGGTGCACTACCCAGTAAACATGAAATACTGAGGTTATTTTGGAAAAATATTTGATAAAACAAGGACTCAAAATCCTTCCAGGGGGGTGCACAACCCCTACACTACTCCCCTAGACCTGCCACTAAAAAAATCACTATGTGAACGTACTCTAAAGTAATACTGTAAGTTTTGTCATCATCAACCAGTGCTTACCATGTACAGATAATTTTCAGAATCCTGTCTTTATAGTTGGGTAAATCAGCTTCCAGCACATTAGACAGGCCTTCAAGGTTGCTCTCTAGTGATGAGGTACTCTAGAATTCAAGAAAAAAGTTGCATACACAACAAGCGGGCTAACAAACACAAATTAAACAGAGAGTATTGTTTGTTTTGTTATTCTTAGCCTACCTTTTCTCCTACTCTAGTTATCAAAGACTCGAGCCTGTCCTCGATATCTACAGCTTCAACCATGCGTCTTCGTTTTCTTGGTTTCTCATCTTTCAAAGCAAAAAGGAACAAAAATGTAATTCAACTTTGACATGTATGCAGAACCACATGTTTCCTTGTAAATACATATAAATAAACGATGTTTGACGTAATTTGAGAAGTTGAAATTGAAATGTAACTTACCATCGTCCTCGTAGTATCTTTTGCGGTCTTTTGACATGTTGGTAAAATTAAAAAGGCTAAAAATCCAACTTAGACACCAACAAACTTCAAATTTAGAGTTCTTTTCACATGGAAAAGAAAGATATCACCTGGTTACCAAGTGCTTAGCTGCCAAGCCTTTCAATCCAAGATGGCTGCCGTTGTGGCGATGTTCAGAACAAGTAGGTTTTTCATTGATTTTCTCTGCTTTTTTTGTAGTGATTGCTTTGATTTGTGCTTTCCATTATTGAATAAGCAGCGGAGCATAACATAAGACGTATTTTTTTAGTTGTATTTTGTCATTCGTGTTAATTATAATGCATTTTCATGATGATTCTAAAAGTAGTTTTCTTTTAATTTATCCAGGTCATATTCATAACAGCTTTAGGGATATTTTCAATATCTGCCAATCAATCTGCACAAAAAGAGGAATCACAACGTTAAGAACATGGAGTTCTCGCCAACACCAACTAATATCACACAGTTCTTCTTCATGTCAGACTATAACAAATATCAGAAGGTACGTGTACAAATATATTTGCATCCATTAATTTCAAGGTTTCCCATCCAATCCGGGCATTTGAATTTGAGAACAACAACAAAATTGTCAAATGCACTACTATGATGGAAAAACAGATGGCCTAATATCCCACTGTTAGGGCTGAAAAATTGCTTAGTTTCCAGGCTACTTGCTAATAAGTCTGAGGAACAAAAGCCCCATAGTACGGACAATGCCTAGGGATTTGCCCAAAGAGTAGGGGGAATGCAAAAGCTTGGAATTGACTGATGCATATAATGCGATGTACCCTAATGTCTCAATGATTTACAATCTCTGATTTATAGTATGTAATCTGGTTTTACAAGCATGAGGTTGATTAATAGTTAGTTTGTTTTCATTCAACTAATTTCTAATGTCTAGACAAAGCGTGTTTGATTGATGGAAGAGAATTGACCACGTTTGGAACAACTGTTTTTATGCAGACAGGCACATATAGTTATGAATATAGTGGTTATTGTATCATTGATTTTATCAACAGTTTTGCTTCAAAGGCCAAGCCTCAAATGATCCGAACAGATTATACTAAATTTAATGAACAGCCCATAATCTATGTGAGTGCAACATACAACAATACAATGTTGACACTAACAGATCACAAAGGAAATACGTTAGCCTGGTCATCAGCAGTAAGTACATTTATTTGATTGACTTTTTCAACCTTCTGGGTTCCCTGTGTTAAGACAAAAGCTAAGCAAACAGGCAGGGGAAGACTCCACTCCACAGGAATCCTGTCAAAGAGAAAAAGCCAGAATGTTGTTTATGGAAAAGGCTATCTATTTGACATTAGTTTATTTTAAAAAGGCTTTTGTTTTTAATTTATGAATGAGCAATTCTCTTATTTGTTTTTCTTTCTTCTTTCCTTTCTTTTACTTGATAACTTGTATGATGAATTTCAATGGGTCATTCATAAGTTTTGAGACTCTAAAAAAGCAAGGTTTTTCTTTGTTCACTTATTAGGTTGAAATTATCTTGACCCTGCATGGGTTTTTATTCATTCTCATCCAAAATTGTAAAATGAGCTACCATAAATGTTTTCTGTGGATGTATTATAAGGACTATTCCACTCATAAATCATGAAGTATTTCAAACCATATGTCAAAGTTATGACTTTGGTCTGTCCACTTAGCTGTATCCCATAATGGTATAAACAACTGCAAAACAAAAGATTGAGATGGGTCATGCTCAAAGTAAACAAAGACCTAAACAAAAGAATTTCTGAGCCATTTTGCTTTACTATGACTGAATAACTTGAAAGTCTGACTGCTTTTCGATATTTACAGGGCAGTGAGGGTTATAAGAATTCTAAGAGAGGAACCAGTGTAGCCGCACAACAAGCCTCAGTCTCATTAGCAAAGGTACGGTACTAGGGGACTACTTAATGAAGACATTGTTTACATTTCATTTAACATTTACTCGTTCATTCAATCATTCCTTTGTTTGTCAGTCTTTCCTTCTGCTTTGGTTGATTGGTGGATCAGTTGCTTTGTTTATAGTATTTGCTTGCTTGATTGCACATGATATTATTTTAATGATTGAATCATGAAATCAATAAATCAAGCATTGAAAGTTAATATGCCCTAAATGTTGTAAAGTTAATGTTTCCACAGTTTGCTCTTGTTAATCTCAATATTAGTTATTAGCTGTAAAATATGCATATGTAATATTTTTTGGTGGGTTGGGTTAGGGTTCAAATTTATTTAGATGTTGGAATTAAGGGTGTAAATACCTCAGAGGGGACTTAGAGTCCTTTTGTGTTCAGGTGAATCACTTGAAATTAAAAAAAAAAACGAAAAAAGAAGAAAGAATAAATAAGTGATCAGCCAAAACTCAGGGCATGAATATCCATAACGCTTAGGCAAAGTCTACAATTTTCCAAAACATGGCAATTTTGTAAACAGTACTCGTTGCCTGACTACATAAATGGAGATTGGGCGGTTTGTGCAGTAGACCATTAAGTACTTGAGAGTAGAGACATACCGGTAGTAATTATGATTAAGTAATGTCTGTTTTCCACCTACTGAAACAAATTGCATGTAGTTGCTTGATGGAAAATTGCCTACTAAATCATTACAAAATATAGAAATTCTGTTAAAGAAATTAATATTTTCCCCTTAATAAAAATAATACAAATTAGTGTAGGAGTTAATTCCAAGATGTACTGTGTGTAAACATTAACTGGACCAACTCGAACAATTCTGATCAATCAGAAACATTTGTGTTTAATGTTTGTTTGTTTATCTGATTTTGTTGTTTTCTTTTTGTTGTAAAATTGTTTGTTTATTAAATAATTTATTTTCTGGTCAATATGTGTTTAATCATCAGAAAGCCTGTGAAATTGGTATTCAGAAAGTTAGAGTTAAAGTCAAAGGGGTTGGAAATGGAAGACAGGTAAAAATAGACCATACAATTTGTAAATAGAATGTATTAATGTTATTTGCTTTTAACATGCAAATGAAGCCATCTGCATATTAAAGTCAGTTAAAGTCAAAGGGGTTGGAAATGGAAGAGAGGTAAAAATAGACCATACAATATTATGAATAGAAAATGTTAATGTTGATCGCTTTTAACAGGCAAATGAACCCGTCTGCATATGTATACAACACAATTATATGCATTATCTGCTAACAAAAGAAATACTGTTCAAATTCTCATTATTCATATCCATATGGTTTTATTTAGATACACCTCTGCACTAATCTATTCATATGGTTTTTTATACATCCCTTAATACATTTATTTATTTATTCATTTGTTAAATGATTCTTTCATTTATTCATTTGCTCATTCATTCAATCATTCCTTCATTCGTCCATCTATCCTTCCATTTTATTTTATCATTCATTTATTCATCCACGTATTTTATAATTATTAATATAAAAATAGTATATAATTAGTTTGGAGAGATTTGTGCATTTATTCATTCATTCATTTTTTTTTTTTTTTTTTTTTTTTTTTTTACAGGCATCAGTCAAAAGCTTATCAAGTGCAGGTCTTAAAATAGTGTCAATAACCGATGTCACTCCTATCCCGCATAATGGCTGCCGACCAAAGAAAGCTCGTAGAATCTAAAACAAGATTTTTCTAATAAACTGTTTATACTTGTATATCTTATCTTGTTTATTTTTTGGTTTTCTGGTTTGTGTCTTTGTTTTATTTGTTTCTTGGTTCAATTAAATTTTCATGACCAATTTACATTGTTCATCATAAACCCCACAAATTAAGACATTTCTAAGAACTCAATAAATCAATCTCTTATAAATAGCAATCTGATTAAGCCGCAACTGCATTGCTGTGGTTTTTCTCAGTGGGTTGGGTTAGGGGTTGGAATTAAGGGTGTAAATGCCTGAGGGGGACTTAGAGTCCTTTTGTGTTTACACCCACCTTTGGGTGAATCACTAAATTAAAAAAAAGGAAAAAGAAAAAAAGAATACATAAGTGATCAGCCAAAACTCAGGGCATGAATATCCATAACGCTTAGGCAAAGTCTACAATTTTCCAAAACATGGCAATTTTGTGAACAGTACTCGTTGCCTGACTACATAAATGGAGATTGGGCGGTTTGTGTAGTAGACCATGCATTAAGTACTTGAGAGTCGAGACATACCGGTAGTAATTATGATTAAGTAATGTCTGTTTTCCACCTACTGAAACAAATTGCATGTAGTTGCTTGATGGAAATTTGCATACTAAATCATTACAAAATATAGAAATTCTATTAAAGAAATTAATATTTTCTCCTTAAAAAATTGATACAAATTTGTGTAGGAGTTTATTCCAAGATGTACTGTGTGTAAACATTAACTGGACCAACCCGAACAATTCTGATCAATCAGAAACATTTGTGTTTAATTTTTGTTTGTTAATCTGATTTGTTGTTTTTCTTTTTGTTGTAAAATTGTTTGTTTATTAAATAATTTATTTTCTGGCCAATATGTGTTGAATCATCAGAAAGCCAGTGAAAGTGGTATTCAGAAAGTTAGAGTTAAAGTCAAAGGGGTTGGAAATGGAAGACAGGTAAAAATAGACCATACAATTTATGAATAGAACATGTTTATGTTATTTGCTTTATACATGCAAATGAAGCCATCTGCATATGTATACAACACCATTAAAAATAATATCTTCAACACTGCACAACAACAATGAAATTAGCACAGTTAGGTAAAATGTTTGTTCTCAATATTTTGATTTGGAGAGATTTGTGCATTTATTCATTCATTCATTTTTTTCATATTTTTGTAGGCATCAGTCAAAAACTGATGAAAACCAAAGAAAGCTTGGCGTAGAATCTAAGACCAGATTCTGGTTCTTTTGTTTGTTTTTGTTTGCTTGCTTGTTTTTTTATTTGTTTCTTTATTTGTTTCTTTATTTGTTTATTATATATTTAATTGTTTTTTTGTATGTTTGTTTGTGTTTCTTGGTTTGTTTGTATGTTTGTTTGTTTTTGTTGGTTTGTTTGTATGTTTGTTTTTGTTTGTTTGCTTGCTGGTATGTTTGTTTTTTGTATGTTTGTTTGTTTGTATGTTTGTTTGTTTGTTGTAAAATGTCACAACGTGGTTGCTTTTATTCGTATTGTTGAATGAGACGAATGTCTCGCTGTATTGCTAAATAAAGTACATAAAAAAACCCTCGCCATATATTATCGCATTGGAGTGAAACGATCTTCTTCAAAGAGTCACGATAACCGTACCCTGGACGAATCAACACACTTTATCAACCAAGGTCATGGCTTCACTATGGCGGATATGTTGCAAGGAATGTTGTCTTACAGGCTGGAAAAGTTGTTTTCAAAACCACCAACCCGCACCTACAAAAGATGAGAGGTCAGCCCCAAAAAGATAACATTCATACGAAATGGTATTATTGTCGGCTGTTCTTGGAAGCTTTGGTCTCTTTATCGCGTTGCGTTGTTTGTTTTCATGACAAACCTAAAGACCCACTTCAATTGCTTGTCTTACTGCTGACACCGTGCAAGAATGTAATACACACGTACCATTGTTGAACGAAACTAATTCAACACACTGAGATATAGGAAACCTGGTTATTTGTGGTTAAATGATTGGATGAATGAATGAATAAATGAAAAATTGAATGAAGTAATGAGTGGATGAACAAAATAGTGAATGAATGAACAAATGAATGGATAAATGATTGGAATGGGTGGATGGATGGTTGAATAACTAAACGAATGAATAAATGATTGAAAAAAATGATGGAAAGAACGAACGAAAACATTTTCAACATTACTATAAATTAGCCAAACCATTTCAAGACCACTATGATACAAAATTATAATTCGTTAATAAACGTTCTCCTCGGCTTCATGCATGTTATCATTCAAATAGATCATGAACACCAATGAGCCAGATCTTTTTTTAACTTCTAAGCAAAATTGAGTGACATCAAAGATAGCCCTCAACGAATGAGCGCTCTATATCGAAACGATGCATGTTAACTAAGACCTCTATCTCTGTCTGCATCAGTGTGTGCAGTTTGGATGTTGCCTCAGCCGCGAACAGTCACAAACTAATCTTGTCAAGCAACCAAAGAGTTTTCGACCTGAAGCCATTGCAAAGATGCCACGGTTTCAAAAGCAAATCAAGCAAGTGGAGAAGAGGTTACGCGAAGTAGGAGAAGAGAGAAAATGTTTGACGAATATGGAGTTGTTTGTATTGGATAATTCGCTTCGCGAGAGCACCGTATATCGAAACGATGCAGACCTCTAAGACATATGTCTGCATCAGTGTGTGCAGTTTGGGTGTTGCCTCAGCCGCGAACAGTCACAAACTAACCAAAGAGTTTTGCCATGAAGCCATTGCAAAGATGCCACGGTTTCAAAAGCAAATCAAGCAAGTGCAGAAGCGGGTACGCGAAGTAGGAGAAGAGAGAAAATGTTTGACGACTATGGAGTTGTTTGTATTGGATAATTCGCTTCGCAAGATCACCGTGGGGCAGTTACGTGGTCATAACCGTACCCTGGACGAATTAACACACTTTAGGGACGGACCATTAGATATTTGAGGGGGGAGGTGGGAGTTGCGCAAATACCAAAAAATAATCGAGCAAAGAACATAAAAAAACACGTTTAACTGGCCTAGTCTGCAAGCACATAGTGTACTTAAAAATGTGTACTACTCTATAAATATGTAAATGGTATGGCTCCATCTTATCTAGTTACAGAATACAAGTGTACATACCAATGTCACTCATAAAACAAGAAAACGTGATCTAATTCGAATCAGTTTCGCCAAAACATTGAAAATATCAAAACAGTTTTAGAATTAGCGAGGCAAAGGCACTTAACTTACTACCACTTAAAATGAGAAATTCACAAAGCCTGGACCAATTTTGTAAATCCCATGTATACGTCTTTTTTTTACTGAAACTTTGTACGATAGTACTCTTACGGCTTTTGTGTTCGGTCATAGTAAGGTATTGAGGTTTTTCGTTTCTTATACAATATGTAATTATCAACTTGTAAGCATTTTATGTTAGACAGGACTCTATACTTAAACTAGCTTAAGCTAAATAGATGTTCCTGTAGAAATATTGTTGTAAAATAAAATAAATAAATAAAATCAGTTGTATCAATAAAGGTTGATCCCGACACCGTGTAAGACTGCTGTACATGAAAAATTGAATGAAAGAGTGGATGAATAAAATAAAAAATAAATGAACAAATGAATGCATAAGTAATTGGATGGATGAATGGATGAATTAATCAAGAAATAACCCAGAATAAAGGAATAAATAAATGACTGTAAAAAAGAACAAACAAACGAATAAGTGAATAAGTCGTTTGAATCGTCAAACTGAAATTGAAAACATGTTCAAATTTCAATATTATAAACTAGCCAAAACATTTCATGACCGTGATACAAAAATTATCATAATTCATTAATAAACGTTCTCATGCATGTTATTATTCTAATCGATCATGCATGAACACCAATGAGCTTAACTTCTAAGTAAAATTGAGTGACATCAAAGATAGCCCTCAGCGAATGAGCGCTCTATATCGAAACGATGCAGACCTCTAAGACCTCTGTCTGCATCAGTGTGTGCAGTTTGGATGTTGCCTCAGCCGCGAACAGTCACAAACTAAACTTGTCAAGCAAACAAAGAGTTTTCGACCTGAAGCCATTGCAAAGATGCCACGGTTTCAAAAGCAAATCCAGCAAGTGCAGAAGCGGGTACGCGAAGTAGCAGAAGAGAGGAAATGTTTGACGACCATGGAGTTGTTTGTACTGGATAATTCTCTTCGCGAGAGCACCGTAGGGCAGTTACGTGGCCATACCATTGAGAACAAGTGGCAGATTTACAACGAGGTATCATTTCATGTTTAGCAAGCAATGTTAAGATAACAACGATTGCATTTTACCGCCGTATAATCGTCCGTGTGGGTTGAACAATCAAGTCGCACCGGGGTGATACAGAAGTATGACGTTACAATCGGATTTCAAAAAAAATTCCCAGAAAGTGTTAGCATAAATATGAATTTTGTTTTAAAAAATCAGTAAGAGCGAAAAATGGCTGATTATGTATGCCTCAGTGATTCTTAATCCTGAGATATGGGCGATTGAATGTAAAAATCTCGCCATACAGAGGCATTTTTCAGCAAGTGCAGGCAATATGTACCATGTTCAATTATAAGTTGATATTAATTAATAGTAATAATTGTTGCCACTTGTTCTTATATGTAAAATCATAACAACTAGAAACTGTGCGACATAAGCAGTTGGCACAGTTAAAATTGTTCTTCATTCACCAATTACTTCATGATTTTCAAACTCTTTTAAATTAGATGGTCGTAAAGAGAGCAAATGTGATATAACTTTAAGAAAAAGTACGACTGTTTTCAACTGTTTAAACATGTTTCGGCGAGACTTTCGCCATCATCAGTATTTTATTAGGTGGAAATAAGCTCAATATATAACAGTCAAAACTCTCTAAGGAATATAACAATAATAAGTTACACCTTGAGTGTGATGTTAGAATGGATCACTTGTTGGTTTAAGGATGGTCTTAACCACTTAATGCGGTGTATTGCCTCTTTCAGTTTAAGTTGGTATTTTGAATTGGCCTTATCAATAATAGCAAAACATTCTTCACTGCATGCATTTCTGCATTTGGATGAAGATTCTAGATGCTGAAAAATGTGTGAAGCCTTATCCCTATTGAGGTGTTCATTGACACGTGTAGACAAGTGGCGGGAAGTTTCCCCCACATAGCAAGCAGAGCAGCTTGCACAATCAAATTTATACACTATACGTGAATGTAACCCCTTAGGAATAATATCTTTCACATTAAACGCATTTGAGATCTTATATGTGCTAAATACTAGTTTGATATTGATACCAATACAATATTGATTAACTAACTTGACAATTTTCTGTTGAGTAACTCTAGAGAAATTACCGATGTAAGGTAGCTTAAAATAATGATCTTTGTTGTCGTTGACGCATTGATCATGAACGTTTGTTGATTTTTGTTTGTTTAAGTAGTTTAGAATGCATTTATCCATGATCTCTTGAGGATACGCATTTTTACTTAAGTAATCTTTGAGATTGACAATATCTTCATGAAAGCCTATCCAAGTATTATTGATCTTAAAGATACGATCTATATATTATATATATATATATATTATATCAATATCAACAACTCAACGCAAGGCATCACTAAAACAACTATTTTTCGTAAGAAGACGTTTATTGGCTTATTCACTAACTACCTTAGTTTTTCACCCATCAACTACAAACTAGGTCTAGTCAAGACTCTTATACTCTACTAACTATGTTTCCACCTAATAAAATACTGATGATGGCGAAAGTCTCGCCGAAACATGTTTAAACAGTTGAAAGCAGTCGTACTTTTTCTTAAAGTTTTAAGTTAGAATAATTTTTTGGCCTTTTGTTTTCGGTTTTCGCCACTTTATTCTTTCACTTTTTAAAAAATTTGAATACATCGCAGTACAATCTATTTGTAGCCAGACGGCCTAGACCTTTTACGGCTGTTGGTTTGTGAGAAAGCAATTTCTCCGGGTGTTCGGGCAAGTCTTGAAATAGCAGTCCGAAGACAGCAATTTCTCCGGGTGTTTCATCGGACAAGTCCAAAACAACAAACTGACTTGGCCATTTATGGCTCTTATTCTGAGAGAAAAAGCGATTTCTCCTGGTGCTTCATCAGGCAAGTCTTGAAACAGCAGACTAACATGGCCATTTATGGCTGTTGATCTGTGAGAAAGCAATTTCTCTGGATGTTTCATCGGGCAGCCTTAAAGCAGCACATTGACTTGGCCATTTATTACATTTATGGCTGTTACTCTGTGAGAAAAAGCAATTTTTTTCAGGCATTGCGTTGGGCTACAGAACACGAAAAAAATATATATTGTTTCTATGATGACAACTATTGAGCAAACTTTGAGTCAGAAGTCATACTTGAAGTGTTAAAACCAACACCACACCCTACCTCAGAAAACCAACTCCATGTTCGACCCCTGCCGATTATGCGTAGTTTCAAACGACGAACATCGGCAGGGGGGCAAGATTTCGTATGAAGCTCCTTATGGTCGATCCCACTTCGCTATCAGTCTGATTTGTTCGATATTTTTTGATAGTTTTATTTAGATAATATTGGCTTCATTCTTTTTACAAATTCAGGCTGCAGACACGACATTTGCAGAGCAGCTCTATGACATCATAGTTATGCACAATAGGTCACGTTTTTGCGGTGGTCATACGTTTTGCTCATACAGCGTCTAGTTTAAGATGTTTTCAAGCCATGCGTGGAGCATTAGCAACGGTTACTGGATCATGAAACAAACACATTATTGTAATGTAATGTAATGTAATGTAATGTAATGTAATGTGGTGCTTATATAGCGCATTTCACTCAGTCTCAATGCGCTTTACAATCTTTTAATATTTATAGTATGTAATCCGGATTTACAAGCATGAGGTTGATTAGTAATTAGTATGTATTAGTGTAGGCCTATCACCGAGGATGGTCGTACCTGCGTCCTCAGTCGTTCTTTTACGTCCCCCCGTTAATGGTTAGTGTGTAGTGTGGCGAGACGGGACCTCCAGTTTATCGTCCTTATTACCGTATTCACGTAGAATGGACATTACAGAAACAATTTTAATTGTTTCTGTTAAGATTTAAAAATCTTAACTAGACGCATAGCTGCGTGAACTCGGGCTTCTCTGATCTTTTTTATACGCAAAAAATTAAAACTCTATTATTAAGATTGAAAACTTTTTGCACTATTTCTGTATCTTCATTTTGAAGTTGTCTGCTCGTCAAACGCAATCAGCAAGTATTTCATTCTAAAGCTCTTTATTCTAAACTTTAAAAACAATAACCACCAAAAAAAACTTTTCTGTTAATACATGTTAGCCGAAAATAAACATTTTGTTTCTTGGTATTTTTGAAAACATCTTGTTAAGAAGAAAAAAATAAACAGATTGATTAAAAAAAAAAAGAACAAAAAGAACAAAAAAAAAATCTGGCTTGAGCGGGAATCGAACCCACTAACGCCTCCGGATCATTAGCATTTGAACATAACCATTGATCTATTCGGCCAAAACAAATCATTTTCGGCATTCTGATGTTTTTATATATGAAATCAATAATGAAATCAATAATGAACTTTTGGTGGGTACGCTTGAGGTATTTGACTGTAAATGGTGAACCACTTCCAAACAACTGTAGAATTCCAAAAAACGCGTATATACCCTAGTATACAAATGAAACTACTTTTCATTTTGTCGTTGTCTGTCTGTACATTTGTCTGACTGTCTATTTGTTTCCTGTCTGTCTGTCTGTCTAATTGTTTACTGTCTGTCTGTCTAATTGTTAACTGTCTGTTTGTCCGTCTGTCTACTGCCATTCTGGCTGTCTGTCTATATACTGTCCGTCTGTCCGTCTGTTTAATGTCTGTCTGTTTCCTGTCTTTTTGTGTCCTCATTGTTTGTTTGTCTGTTTGTAAACTGTCTGTCTGTTTGCCCTGTCTGTCTATTAGTTCTGTCTGTCTGTCTGTCTATTTTTAATGTCTTCCTGTACGACTGTCTGTCTGTGAGGCTGCATATTGACTTACATTTCTATTTCTACCAGGTGAAGAAAGTTGGTTTCCAGCACATCATCGTTGCTTCATTTTCTCATATGACTCGAATGGGCGACATCTTTATCGAGCAACTCCGCGAGAAAGGCGAAGACTTCAACAAGCTCTACGCTTTCAGCGAGTTCTTAGAAAAGATCGACAAAAAGCGAGTCCCGATTGCTGATCTCATCCCTGTGGGTCTTCGCAAATGCAAGGAACATGGCATCAAGCATTGCATCATAGAATTTGACCTCGTGTATCACGGCATCGACTACAACGTCTTCAACGAGGAAGCAATGTGCAAACTATTGTCGGATAGGATGAAATGGGTGCGAGAAAACATGGCCAAAGATTCACGCATCTTATTCAATTTCCGTGACTTTGGTGATTGCATGACGAGAGAACCAGAAAGGTTATTTCATGTCGTCAACTATCTCTCGTCCCTCCCAGCTAACGAGCGCCCATTTGGGTTAATCTACGAGGAGTCTGGCAAATATCTCCCTGAAGAAGTTGGCGCTTGGACAGCAGCTGTGCGCAAAGAGATGGATGACTGTGGATTCAAGGAAGGACATCTGCTTGTCCACGTTCACGAGCAGTGGGGAATGCAGGATGCAACACAATTGGATTGTCTTGCCAACGGTGCGAATGGCGTCTGGGCTAGTTTGTGCATCGAGGGTGCGTCTATGGGTCACTCTACGTCCACCGTCACGATAATGAATCTAGTTAGGTTGGGAAACAAAGCCGTTCTGAAACAGTTCAACTGTACGAAGCTGCGAGAAGCCGCCATCAATGTCACTATGATTACAACAGGAAAACCACCAGCACCAAAACAGGTGGGGCCAGTAACAACGTCGGACCCTAACCATAAAATAAAACCCCTATCCATTGGATAAAACCCTACCTATCGGATAAAATCCTATCCATCGGATAAAACCCTATCTATCGGATAAAACCCTACCTATCGGATAAAAAATATAGAATCAACTCAAATCAAGAGCTTCGACTACTTGAGGTCGTTTACAGAATGGACCCCTATTTGAATAATCCTTGATCCACTACTGACATTACATCTTATTTTAGGTAATCTACGGAGAAATGGCTTTAGACATGGTGTTTGGGATGCCACAGTTTACTCCTAATAAGAAAGACTTCAACATGGCGGAGTTCTTCGGAGAAGAATCGGTAATGAGAATGACAACCCTTGCATCACCAGGAATGATCGTCCTCAGGCTCAAGCGACTCTTTGGTGAAAACCCTGACTTCACAGTCCAGCGAGCGACCAGGATGAAAGAGGTTCGTACCTGGTAAAGGATTGCTGAAAACAGAAAGTTATTTCCGTTCATTCTTAGCATGCACAACGCTGAGATACACGTGACGGATGCTAGGGGGACTTCTCGTAGACCTGCTTGAACAGACCCTTAGGGACGGACCATAATATATTTGAGGGGGGAGGGGCTGGGCAAATACCAAAAAAATATCGAGCAAAGTCTTAAACAGAGCAGATGTGCCGATAAAAAATATCGTGCAGGGAGGAAGAAAATATCCTGCACAACCATCACATGGGAAAAAAATATCCCCCCGCCCCTCTCTAATATCTAATGGTACGTCCCTTAGCCATTCAAAACCATTTCGATCGCCGCTAGTTAAGCTGTGGTTGTCGTCATGGAAGCCTATACTAATTGATGTTAGAAATACGTCAAATTATCGGCAAACTTAAATAGGTAGTTTACATGAAGACGTAGAACACTACCACTACCAGAATGCATTGTCGACTCCACAGGGATTAAAAATTTGAATATGAAAGAGAATTTGCAAAGAATGCTGGTATTGGTAGTAAAATGATGCCATAATGCAAATCGCCTATTGGGTTAAATTAATGTTGCTTATGTCTGTGGTTAGGGTTAGGGTGTCGTTTATGTTTTGGTTTAGGTTTAGGGTGCGGTTTTGGATCAGGTTTGGAAATGAGTTTTTAGCGTTTTTACTTGAAAATGTGTAGTGTGTAGTATGCAAACACTAAATGTCATGTATGCAACAGTTGTCACTATTTAGCAGTAAATAGCACTAATTAAACAAAAGAAAACAATTAGCATGAAAGAGACCATTTAGTGGTATTTATGTTGCACACTTTTAGTATATGTACTCCAAACAATGACACTAATTTCCGTACCTGTGGCTAACTTAGATGTCACTTTTCCAACTACTGTAGGTAATGTTGGAAGATCTTGGTAAGAACATCAAAGAGGAATACATGAGCGAAACAGGTCTTGCAATGCTATTTGACCGTTCTGGTGGTAAACTGACAGGCAAAATGGCCGAGGTTGTTGCCAAAGGGAAGACAACTGATCCTCATCACGTTGCGTTGATGACCGAAGTTCGTGCGATGTGGGACGAATGGGACTTGAGAGACGGAAAGAAAGACGACATGTTGGAGTTCGACGCTTTCTATAATGGCTTCTTGGGGCGTTACTTTGGATGCTACAGGTTAGCTAGAACACGCTCTTTGTAAAAAAAATTAAAGACAGCACCCCCCTAAAAAAACAGATTTCAAAATGGCATGCCAAAATAAGCATTCCCCGAAAATTTGGAATTTATTTTCTTACAAATTGAAAACAGTGATGGTTTTGATGGCAATGATGTTGGCGAGGGGAGTGATTATGATGATGGTGGTGTTGATAGTGATGGTGGTGATGATGATGATGATGGCAATGGTATAGTAATGTTGGTGATAATGAATATGATATGTCATTATTCAGATGTGATGAGACCAAAAAAGCCTTGAAAGCCCTCGACATGGACGCTGACGGTGTGGTAGACTGGAATGAGTTTGCTGTGTATCTTACATGGGCTTTACGTCAGTACCCTGACATCAAGGATGCTGATGAGCTGCTCTCTGTAGCTTTCCGTAAAGGTCTGATACCAGCCATGCAGGATGAAGTCATAAAACAAACCTAACCAGCCTATAACGACGAGATAACCCTTACCGGGGGAGGGGGGGGGATTCCATGTCAAAGTATCAGGGATGCTTCTCAAAAATCTTCAAAAGTACCCCAAAGAAATACCAGCCGTTCTGCGAATGCAGAAATTGTGTAATAAGTTCAATAGTTGAATCAGTTTCACGGATAGAGCTCTTAAAGCATTCTTTGATAATCGTAATTTCAAACTACCGACTCGATGTTTATTTTTTACCCTAAAAGACACTAAAAGTTGTTTGATAGCGTAAACGTCTATCTGGCCGGACACCCTGAGAGATTCCAAATCGATGATTTTTATCCCCAAGAGATATGACGAGAATCCCCCTAACTTTATCATGGCAGTCCCCCTCCCCCCTCGGGATCTTTCGGCCTCTAAATACTTGTAGGTAGCAGCTCACCTTCGTCTTCGAAGCTAAGGCTTTGTAAAAGAGAATTCGAACCTGGACAAATTAAAACTAAGACAGTGAAAAACTAGTAAAACACTAATGTGTGTTGCGTCGGTGTTTGAATAAAAACAGTAAAAGATATTGGTAATTTAGACAACGTAAAGGGGATGATGGCGATACTTACGGACACCCCATTCATTCTTTCTTTTTTTGGCTCATATTACTCCGACGAAGGACTAACATCCTAAACGTCAGGGCTGGGTTGTTCAAAGCCCGATTAGCACTAATCCTGGGTTAACTCTTAAGAAAACCTATAGAGTTAACCCTGGATTAGCACTAATCGAAATTTGAGCAACCGGCCCCAGGGCTGGGTTGTTCAAAGCCCGATTAGCACTAATCCTGGGTTAACTCTTAAGAAAACCTATAGAGTTAACCCTGGATTAGCACTAATCGAGATTTGAGCAACCGGCCCCAGTATCGCAATCATTCATTTACGGTGTCTAAATTACCAGTATATTTTAAAACAAGATCTGGTTGTAGTCTGAATCACCAGTTGTTTTGAATGAAAAGTAGTTAAACGTTATTTTATTTCATAATTTCTTAAGACGTTAAGACGATAATACAAAATGTTTAGGATATCTGTCAAGATCATAATACCATGAATAAGTTATCATTGTGAAACCTTTAGAAGAACAACTTTTTGGCTAATCCTGGCACTGCAATAAGAAGATTTGAAGCACTTAAAAAAGATTGTCCACAACCTCTTCATGTATCTCATCATCACCACCATTACCATCATCGTCATCACAAGAGTGCACGCACTAAAAGTGTGCAACATAAATACCACTAAATAGTGCTATTTTATGCTAGTCCTATTGCTATTTCCTACTAAATAGTGACAACTGTTGCACACTTTTAGTTCGTTCACTCTACCACAATCAACACGTTTTGTCTGATACTGATAAAAACATTAAAGGCCGGTACACACTAGGCGACAAGTCGCAGCGACTTGTCGTCACGACATGTCGCCTCAGTGTGCATTGGTTCAATATTTGTCGCCAATACATCTGATTTTGTCGTTGCGACAATTTCCGCCAAAAATACCTAGTACACACGGGGGTAAATTGTCGCTACGACCTATCGCGGGGACAAGTCGCTGCGACTTGTCGCCTAGTGTGTACCGGCCTTAAGGTCGGTACACACTAGGCGACAAGTCGCAGCGACTTGTCCCCGCGACAAGTCGCTTCAGTGTGCACTGGTTCAATAATCTAACCGGTTGGATTTCATGCGGCAAGTCTCAGCGACAAAATTCTGTCGCAGCGACAACAATTTTCGCCAAAAATACTTAGTACACACGGGGGAAAATTGTCGCTGCGACCTGTCGCGGGGACAAGTCGCAGCGACTTGTTGCCTAGTGTGTACCGACCTTTAAAGGCCGGTACACACTAGGCGACAAGTCGCAGCGACTTGTCCCCGCGACATGTCGCAGCGACAATTTCCTCCCGTGTGTACTAACATTTTTTGGCGAAAATTGTTGTCGCCGCGACAGAATTTTGTTGCTGCGACTTGCCGCATGAAATCCAACTGGTTGGGATTGCTGAACCAGTGCACACTGAGGCGACATGTCGCGGGGACAAGTCGCTGCGACTTGTCGTCACGACATGTCGCCTCAGTGTGCATTGGTTCAATATTTGTCGCTAATACATCTGATTTTGTCGCTGCGACAATTTCCGCCAAAAATACCTAGTACACACGGGGGGAAATTGTCGCTACGACCTATCGCGGGAACAAGTCGCAGCGACTTGTCGCCTAGTGTGTACCGGCCTTTATTAATATGTAGTGCCACACACCAGGGCGTTTTCACACAAACAGCTATCCTATGATTGTGATTTCAAAAATGCTAATGAGAATTACACGCGGGAATGTACTGACTTTGATTCACAAAGACAAAGGTAACTTTGATCAGCTTATTATCGTAAACGTAAACGTGATAATTGATTGAGCTTTCCTTTGTCTTTGTGCATGAATGCGTACATTCCCGCGTGCAATGATAATAAATAATATAAAAATTAGGTAAACCTAATAGCGGAGCTCCGATTTAATGAAATGAATTATTTATTCAATCATTCATTCTTTCATTTGTTCATTCACTACAAATTATTCTTGATCAATTTTTTTTTTTTTTTTTTTTTTTTGCTATGTTATGTTCTTTTCATGATCAAATAATCATATAATCAATTAAAATACACAAAGCTTTATGCATGCGACAACATTTTATCATACGCAAAAATGCGAAACTTGTCAATTAAAATTGATTGTCCAATGAGAAGTTAGAAAAGCACTCAAATGGCTTCCTTGAGTTGTAAACAAATCCCCGCGCGCTTCTCGCTTTACGCTATTTCACGTTTGAAAAAAAATGTTATAACAATCGACAAAAATTTCACTTTTCTGGTGAAATGTGTAACGAATTGCTTATTGGTAATCTAGCTATCTAAAACGGTTGTGAATTTTTAATTATCAAATGTGAATACTGCGTAACTCATTAAAAAAATAGCTAGTATGAAGTTTTGAAATTTTAACTTGTAGACTAGACGATCTAAGATCGCTTACATGGGCTTCCCAAATATTTGCATGTGTAGATTACCGTTAAAAACTGATGGCGTCAAATGAAAAATAATGAAAGACTAAAATCTGTCGAAAGACTAAACTGATTGTGATGTTTTATCGGAATATCAAAGTTATCACACATTGTTCGATATAAACAGCTACAAAATGGAGCAAGCAATCACAAAGGAGTCTTTTTGAATGCGACTTTTGTATCTTATTTCTACTAATTTTTACAAAAGATGAGAAAAAAACATGCACAACGATAAATTATTAAATGCTCTAAATTTTTCTTTCCTTAGTAGCAAAACCGCAAGATTTGCAGCCCCAGTGAATTTTGCATTATTTTCAATACTTTTTTATAACTTTCACCCCCAAATTGTTTTGAAGTCATTTACATTTTTCATTCGATTTCCATCTAAATGTGCAATTTATTCTTATAAACAATACATTGTTTGAAAGAAACTATTTTAGATGATTCTTCATCTTTTATAATCCCAATAATAATTCAGTACTACAAGTCAAATAGAAAGCATTTTAATGAAATTTTCAAACAATAACAAACACCACTATAAAACAGTACATACAACTATTTCATGCCAATTATATTGTTTTCTATTGGTTCCACATGGAAAGCAAAGCTAACAAAGGTTATAAAAACCTTACTACATCGTGTTCAAAAGCAATAAATACTATTAAAGGAAATACAACCCAAAAAAACTTACTGCAAGGAATATTTTAAAGTATTGACTTACGAAAATCATTTGTAATTGACTCCTTCGCGATGACAAACTACCCAACATGGCGGCTTTAGCTTGTCTATCACGATCGAGCGATCTTCTTGGTAAGTTGCTGGCTTTTTCTTGATCAGGTACATCTGAATTCCTCATTTGAGCATATATGGAGTCAGTTGTTTTAGTTTTGTCAATTGTGTTGTCGTTGTCATTTACAATTATTTCAAATCACTCTAGATCTCGAGTGAGCACGATGTCCAAGTAAAAGAAAAGAGTTCGGCGGATTTGTTTGGAGTGTGACCTTAACCGTTGGCGACCGTTCCCAGTCCCCGCGCAAATTTCCTATTTGAAGCGTAAAATTCAAAACACGGGTAATCCTAGACATGGTCTTCCACAGGAAGCCCATGTAATAAGTAAGTACACTGACGAATTCATACATTCAAGCGTTTTATTTTCAATAACAAATCAAAGAATTACAAGAATCAAATTAAAAAATCACACACACATAAAGATATCAACGATGGATAAATATCTTACAAAAACAAGTAAATATAATTATTGCAAACTACTTTCATGTGGATGGTAAAAAAGAAATTCATTAAAGATCGGCAAAAAATGTAAACATACCGGCGCCACGTTTCTTGTCCTGTACTGTCACTTTTCCACTGAATCTTTTGTCCTCAGTTCTGATTACAATAAACTTGTTCATGTTTTTAAAATTTTAAAAGTGGCAAAAAACATTTTCACCGCCTCTAAAAAGTTTACACAGTTCAACTGAACGGCGACGGCAAGCTTGTGTTGCTTGATAACATATTGTACTAAATTTGCATTTCCATCCACTCCATGAATTGGCAGTCCTACTTTGTTGACGAACATCTTGTATGAAAAGTTATTCTTCGTTGTGAATAGTTGATAAATCTGCATTGATCCTAACGCTCTCCGTGCATGTTCTGAATTGCCCGTAAAAATTGATGATCATCTTCGTGACTCATGTTCGTGCTTCGTCTTGCTTTCACCTCTTTTGAAATGCTGCAAATGCACGGGTTTTTTTTGTTTCTGTTTTTATGAACTTTTGGTCACCGTCGACTTTTTGTACTTTTAAAGGTAGATTAGTCGATAAGTAATTACTGAAAAACGCCATGAAGAATCCACGAAGAATACGGATTTTTTTACCAACTGACAAACTTGTCAAAATCCAGAAAATACATCTTGTAAAATCTCCCAGCTTTGAATGACTTTTAAGTATCAAATAAAATTTTAACAGGTCTGCATGACTCCACATTTGAATAGTTAAAAGCATCGGTACGTGTCTTTTATCCAGTTTGTCAGTGACTAAATATTTTGAAGCTTTTCCAGCTTTGTCCATTGAATCGTAGTTCGATCTTTTTCATTTTCACGCGGCGGTCTTTGTTTCTCTTTCTCGGTCAAACCTCTTTTAGCCGTCAGCTTAGGCTTACCACTTTCTTGTGCTTTGTCCATTGTAGAAATATGTTTTGTTGAAAGTTTTCAGTAAACTGTAAAAAATTGATTGTGAATTTTGTTGTGCTCCTGGTTGTACGAGATTAACAAATTTTGTCAAAGTTTTGACGCCCACCTAAAATGGTCGGCGACTTTGCGTGCGATGGGCACGGACGGACGACGGACGGACAAAAAAACCGTACGTCGGTCTTCCTGTGTCGGTCGACGAAAAATCAGCTCCATGGTTTACCATATTTTCTTAATTATGATGCTCCGCTTGCGCGGGCCTTCGGCCCGCGCGGAGCTCCGCGATAATAAGCTTGTTCATGTTTTTAGAATTTTAAAAGTGTCAAAAACCATTTTCACCGCCTCTAAAGGCCGGTACACACTAGGCGACAAGTCGCAGCGACTTGTTCCCGCGATAGGTCGTAGCGACAATTTCCCCCCGTGTGTACTAGGTATTTTTGGCGGAAATTGTCGCAGCGACAAAATCAGATGTATTGGCGACAAATATTGAACCACTGCACACTGAGGCGACATGTCGTGACGACAAGTCGCTGCGACTTGTCGCCTAGTGTGTACCGGCCTTAAAACGTTTACACAGTTCAACTGAACGGCGATGGCAAGCTCGTGTTGCTCGATCACACATTGTACTAAATTTGCATTTCCATCCACTCCATGAATTGGCAGTCCTACTTTGTTGACAAACATCTTGTGTGAAAAGTTTTTGTCGTGAATAGTTGATAAATCGCCATTGATCCTACAGCTCTCCGTGGTATGAATATTCCGTAAAAATTGATGAATGAACAGAGAGAAATTATCTTCGTGAGTCGTGTTCGACTTGCTGTTCACCTCTTTTGAATTGCTGCAAATGCAGCGCGTATTTGTTTTGTTTTTGTTTTTATAAAAGTTTTATCGCCGTCGATTTTACTTTTAAAAGTAGATTAGTCGAGAAGTAATGACTGAAAAACGCCACGAAGAATCCATGAAGAATACGGTCTTTTTTACCATCTGACAAACTTGTCAAATAAACTCTTCCAGAAAATACCACTTGTAAAATCTCCAGCTTTGAATGACGTTTGAATGAATTACGACAGCTCTGCATGACTGCACATTAGGACGGTTAAAAACAGCCCCATGAGCGACTTTTACCCATTTTGTCATTGAAAATATTTTGAAGTAGCTTTTCATCGTTGAATCGTAGTTATTTTTCTTTTTCACGCCGCGGTCTTTGTTTCTCTTTCTCAGTCAAATCTCTTCAAGCCGTCAGCTTAGCTTTACCATTTTCATGCTCTTTGTCCAGTAGAAATACATTTTGTAGAAAAATTTCAGCGAACTACATCAAACTGCAAAAATAATGAATGTTTTGGCGCCGACTAAAACTGGTCAGCAAATTTGCGCGTGAGTGTACACGGACGTACGTATGTATGTATGTATGTATGTACGTACGTTGTACGAATTTCTGGGCTTCCTGTGGTCGATTTGAAATGAGCTCGATGGTTTACCATATTTTCTTAATTATGGTGCTCCGCTTGCGCGGGCCTTCGGCCCGCGCGGAGCTCCGCTAATAATTACATTAATTAATTCATT
The DNA here is from genome assembly GCA_918843875.1 of Diadumene lineata. Lineage (NCBI taxonomy): Eukaryota > Metazoa > Cnidaria > Anthozoa > Actiniaria > Diadumenidae > Diadumene > Diadumene lineata. The sequence goes on from OU974079.1 coordinate 5,213,529, forward strand.
AATTAATTAATCAACCAATTAATGATTTAATTAATTAATTAATCAAACAGTAAATCATACTGTCACGAATGCTAAATAATTACAATTTATAATTAAAAGAAAGGTTCTGTTTTTCAAGAGTGCCGTGTGTTAGCATATAGAGAATTTGTCTGCGCATGTTGTAAGTTGATGGTAGAAGCCGCTATAATCACGCGAAAGAAAAATACCTTCTAAATCCCCTTTAATCCCAATTCACAAAAGCGACACTTCAGCTGAGGAAAGTCTCTGTTCCACCCATACAGTGATTGGCCGTTATTTGCGTACGGCTTATTATAATTCTTGTTGGCACATTAGCATAACAATTTGTTTGTTTATAAACATGAGGTATTTGCAAGATTCTGCAATATGGCCGCTTTCACAACGAGATTAGGTCATCTTTGACTGCCGATCAAAGATTTTAGCCAAAATTCTGTTAAAAACCAAAAGTATAATACTAATCTACGATTATTAAAGAAAGCATACCAAGGAAAAACTTCGCAGCGCATAACATTTAAGCTCGACTTTTCTTCCGAATTTATGCGAAAAAATTGACCATAGAGTAAGACAGACAAATCTTCTCCGTGCTTGAGTTAAAGTTTATATTTATAGTGAAGATAGAAGTATATCAACAAAAGCCTGGCCAGAAATTTACAAAATTTGGTGGTTCATCTGTGTTTTCACAATTATTTGGATTAATCGAGATCATTCTAACCTAATTTCAAGTTCGGTATTCAACTCAGTCGAAATTGCTTGAGAGGAGAAACACAACCATAGCGTCAACAAATAACGCAATATCACGTTTTGGCCAAGCTTTCTTTAAAAAAATAACAATGCTGCGATGTAGAATGTGGTTTGACGACTCGCATCAGTTATATTTAGCTTTGGCGCAGCCCCTCAAACACACCGCTTATCAAGAAGGAAAGTTTACCAAAACTTGCAAAATGGGCAAATAATCTGTTCATCACTCAACAAAATCGATCTTCGATAAGAAATCATTTTGTTCCACACAATTCCCATCAGCTTTGATTCTTAATCTGTGGAAAACGTTTTCTGCTACTTCTTTTATTATTGCAGCAGTCCGCATACAAATGTAGTAGGTTTGTGATTTTCTTCTTCGTTTTGCGGACTTTTGCTCAAAAATATTTTGAGATCAATATCCTCCACATTTACTTGACTTAGTCACAGCACCTTAGACAGTGATAGACTTTAAGTATCCATTTATATTTTCCTAAATTGAAGATCAATAAGATTGCGATTAGAGCTCCAAAGTTCCCCGGTCGTAGAAAAAAATGTAAACATGACCACGAGCTAAAATTTTCTGACATGCGCAGACAATTTCTCTATATGCTCCGTGTGTTTTGATATTGTATCACAAAAGTTTTGACAGTCAATCAGTCCTAAAAGAAACAGTTGTAAATGTAACGGTAAGTTGTACACCATAGAGTGATTCAAGAAAACTGACGTTTCGGACGTTAGTCCTAAAAGAGTTTATGGCAGTCGACACGAAAAGATTTTACACTAATGCGTGTTTTTCGTAGTTCACTTGGAATGCTGTTCCAAAGGTTTGCAACATGATAGCTAAAACTATTCTTTCTGAAGTTTGTGCGAGGCAATGGAACAAAGAGTTTATTGTCTGTGTTTCGTAGAGAGTAACTAGAAACACTGTCACGATCAATAAATTTCGATGAGAGACACTCTGGTGCTAAACCATGTAGAGATTTATAGACCATGACAGCTGTTTGAATTTGGTGCGGGCATCAGAGTCATAGCTTGAGTAAGTTAGTACACGGGCGGCTCTATTTTGAAGTCTTTGCAGTTTGTTAGAAAGAGTTATTTCACAATTACCCCAGACCACACTACAGTAATCAAACTTTGGCTGGATAAGTGAGGAATAGATAAACTCTAGAGTTTTCTGTGGAACAAATGGTGTAATTCGTTTAAAAGCCCCAATAGAGCTCATTATAAACTATTAAAAGGTAAAAAAGTGGTTCATAGTTTCGCTTCAAAAACTTGTTGTTTTGTTTTCCAGTGGCTTGTTTGTGACGGCTTTATAGTTTGAATTGCCTTTTAATTTATTTCAACAACTAGTCAGTTTTACTGCTTCCTGCTTAAACAAATAACTTATAAATCTTTTTAAAAAATTAATGCTTCAATGAAAGAGAATTTTTTACTGTACTCGATTTATAACTTACATAGTTTTTATCGAAATTTCATTCAGTTTTATGATAGGACTTACGTTAATGCTTTATTTCTTTCATTTTTCGTGTCTGAATATTTTATAAAAGGAATAGAAAACTCGACAGCAGTGCACTAAGCGTGGAGAAGCACTCCGTTATCGCGTCTCTTAAGGTAATTCCGTAGAAATAGAACTAGCCATAGAATTTTGATAAAATGGTCAATACCAAATATTTTGAATGTGCTTTAATGTGCTCCTTATACATTGGGCTACCGATGTAAAGCAAAAGATTTGCACTAAAATTCAACAGCGAAGAGAAATAAAGCAAAAATCAACAAAACGTTCGAATTTTTACGGGCCTCATTGATGCTTTGAAAGAAACACTTTTCGAAATTACGAAAAATCTAGCCATAGAATTTTGTCATCGATCATATATATTTTACAAAACATGATTTCAAATGATATTATGAAATAAAAAAGATAGGTGCCCGTATTGGTTTGCGAGATATTTCGATAAATATCCTCAAAATTCAATAATATCAAGGCTTTGCCGAGTTTGGACTGGGGCGAGTTTAAGGAAATTCGTCATTTTTCGCTAGAAAATGTGAAAACTGTTCGTATTTTTACGTTAAAGTGTTCCTCAAACATAACTCTATATTTATTGATGATAAGAAATGTCATATCAAACAATTGAATGCTGTTCACGCGGGAACCCTGGGTTTTTTTTTAATTATGGGCTTTTTTCACGAAACCGAGGCTGCAAAGTTGATCATATGTGACGGACATTTTAAGTTTTTGGATTCTCTACAATATCTGGCAGTTTTCTCCTAACTTTAAGCCTTTAACCCTAAGAAAAACGTCAAAAAAGAGTTCAAGCGTACTTCCAAATAAGGTAAAATTTACCAAATATGGTTAAACAAGATGGCCGATCGAACAGCAATTTCCCTATTAGCAATTCTTTGATATGACAACTCTAAAATTCGAAATATGCGCAGAACTGTGCGCAATACAAAACTACGGAATTACCTTAAAATCCCCGCGTGCTCTATAACTCGATAGAGCACGCTGCCTCGTTTTCTATTCTTTCAAGGGTGGATAGCTTTATCCATGCTTCATACAAACTCCCCTGACTGCATACACCAACTATTCCCGCTGGTTTTATATTTGAGGGTTGAATTATAACTGTGCTACAACCAAGCCACAACTCACCTATCAATACATGTTGTATTCATCGTCTCTAGATGTTCAAACAGTAATTCTGTAGCTAGCTTGAGCAATCTATCTTTTGTTAAGAATGTTATCGTTAACAAAGCAAGCAAACTAACTAAAGATAGTAACTTATGAAACTGAAATATGAGACATGGTTTGTACAAATATTTGTTTGCACTAAGCTACATCCATGTTGTGTTGTCCAGTGTGACGACTTCAAACGAAGCAACCTCAGGATTTTTAAACAATCAGAATACTTCAACCGAAGCCACCTCGTAATATTTAGCCATTAAGAAATCGATAACTCTAACAGACAATTACAAAGTTATTTCACTTCATTTTATTTGTAGTAAAATTTGCATTTGCTCCAATTATGCTTAAGGATGTAGCAAATTCAATTTGATATAATGTATAAAATGAGAAGTAGAATAACATTGAAATCATGTTTTGAGTTATCAATTTCTGTAGATTTGCAAAAAATCTTGACTGGCTTCAGTTGAAGTTGCACTGTAAATGATTACAATAATTTTACAAGGATACAATACCAGCGGTATTACATTTGGTTGAGACTTGCATAGTTCTATCAGCAGTGAATTATAAAATATCTGCACATAGGGAGGGTTAGGTAGTCTTAACAACTCTGAGAATATGACCTAGAAATGAAGCAGAAAACAACTTGAAAACACTGCATCTTTAATAAGAACTCATTTAGCTATGGTAACACAAGCACCTCTTACACCTCTTACAGCAAAGCTCAATTTCTATACATGAATAAAACAAATTTATATGCATAATCAAGTTTGTTGACGTTTTTTTTTTTTTTTTTTTTTGTTATTTTGTTTGTCATGTCTTTTTTTCTTTGTTTCTCAGTTTTTCTTGTTTTTGTTGTTCAGTGTTGTTGTTGCTATTGCTTTTTTTTCTGTCGTTGTCCGTTGCTGCCATTGTTGTTGTTGCTGTCATTGTCTTTGTTGTTGCCCCAGACCCCCCCCCCCCCCCTCAAATAGCTAATGGCCGTCCCTTAACACTATTTAAATCACTGTACCATTACCATTCCTTCCTGTCCTTGTGATGTGAATTCAACACTCTTCTAATACTCTCTTCAACAAGAAATTTTTCAATGGAATGTGCTCCAGGCATTGCAGGTCCCTGTGGAATAGATAATTCATACAATACATACATGATTGGCATCCCATGATTGCATATCTACAATAACGCATACTGCAATTTTCTCTGCATTTTAAGGCAAATTTGCATGGTGAAAAAAGGTATTCTCCACACACCATATCTGTTGCATATGACAAGTTCTTGAAACAGGACAGCAAGTTAGCCAGCCAAAGTTGTGGTTTTTGATATGTGGACCAAACTTTTACGGCTACTTTATAATTATGTATTTTCAGCTTTCCATGATGATTTTGTACTGCCAAATATTCGATGTGGCCTGTCATTTGGCCATTGGCAGGCTTCTTTTTCAAGCCTTAATTTTATGAAACTCTCAAAATATTTAGATAGCACTTTTAGACTGACTGCAATCAAATGTCTTAACGACGTATGCGCTAGTAGCGAAGTATTTGTCATTTTTTTTTAAACTTCGCCAGTTGATAAAACAGCATGAAACACATGTTATAAGGGGGGGGGGGGGGGAATCGGGGGTTTCCATTCGATCTTCGGAGCTACAATTTTTTGTTGGCCATTTCGGCACTTTCCGTGAGCAGCATGACAAGTCATCATGAGGTAAAACGATGAAAACAGAAAAATTACCAAACAAGCTGAAAGGTTTATAAAGAACAATCGTATTGACACTAAACTGTTTGAAAAGCAAAAATTATTGATCACTTCTAAGCAAAAAACACTCTTTTAATGGAAATACCACGCGCATTGCTAGCAACTATGTTGCTTCGGCATAGCTTTCGCGGGTCGAAATTTAGCAGAAAACATCACGTTTTCGTACGAAAAATAAATGTCATTTTTTCAAAAAAACTGAATGAACATAGAATTATTGGTCCTCTTTCCATCTGTGAGTTAAAAAGGGGGTATCCATTCGATTTCGCGAACAAACGACAAAGTTGGTGATTATATAACTTGAGAATGCGTGTCACAATCAATTTTTACAGTTTACTGACTGAAACTTTCTACAAATGTATTTCTAAAATGGACAAAAAAACAAGAAAATAGTCAAGCTAAGCTGCGCCGGCTAAAAGAGTTTTGACTGAGAAGACTCGTACGCCGAATTTGCAAAAAGAAAAAGAACTACGATTCAACGAAGAAAAGCTTCAAAATATTTACCCTAACAATTCTCGTGCCGATGTTTTTAACTAGTCAAAATTAATGTGAAGTCGTGTAGAGCTGTTAAAATTTTCTTTGGTCATTCAAAGATGGAGATTTTACACTGAGTTATATGTTCTGGAAGAGTTTATTTGGCCAGTTTGCATCGTGGATTCTTCGTGGCGTTTTTCAACTCATTACTCATCGACTAGTCTACTCTTAAAAGTAAAATCGACGGCGACCAAATGGTCATAAAAAAACGTGCATTTGCAGCTTTTCAAAAGAGGTGAAAAGCAAAATGAACACGCGATCACGAAGATGACTTCACTCTGTTCATTCATCAATTTTTACGGGCAATCTATAAACACGGAGAGCCTTAGGATTAATGCAGATTTATCAACTTTATCAACTATTCACAATGAAAAATAACTTTTCATACACGATGTATGTCAACAACGTAGAACTGCCAGTTCAGGAAGGGATGGAAATGCAAATTTAGCACAATGTGTGATCGAGCAACTCGAACTAGCCATACTACGCCGGCCGTTCTGTTGAACTGTGTAAAGTTTTTAGAGGCAGTGAAAATGTTTTTTTCATAAAAAACCCTCGCCATATATTATCGCATTAGAGTGAAACGATCTACTTCAAAGAGTCACGATATCAACACACTTTATCAACCAAGGCCATGGCTTCACTATGGCGGATATGTTGCAATGAATGTTGTCTTACAGGCTGGAAAAGTTGTTTTCAAAACCACCAACCCGCGCCTACAAAAGATGAGAGGTCAGCCCCAAAAAGATAACATTCATACGAAATGGTATTATTGTCGGCTGTTCTTGGAAGCTTTGGTCTCTTTATTGCGTTGTTTGTTTTCATGACAAACCTAAAGACCCACTTCAATTGCTTGTCTTACTGCTGACTCCGACACAGAGATAGGAAACCTGGTTATTTGTGGTTGAATGAATGAATGAATGAATAAATGAAAAATTGTATGAATTAATGAGTGGATGAACAAAATAGTGAATGAATGAACAAATGAATGGAAAATGATTGGAATGAGTGGATGGATAGATGAATAACTAAACGAATAAATACATGATTGAAAAAATGATGGAAAGAACGAACGAAAACATTTTCAACATTACTATAAAGTAGCCAAACCATTTCAAGACCACCATGATACAAATTATAATTCGTTAATTAACATTCCTCTCGGCTTCATGCATACTATTATTCAAATAGATCATGCATGAACATACCCTGGGTACCAGAGGCCGCGAGGGTAGCATGAACACCAATGAGCCGGATCTTTTAACTTCTAACTAAAATTGAGTGACATCGAAGATAGCTCTAAGCCAATGAGCGCTCTATATCGAAAGATGTTCACTAAGACCTCTAAGACCTCTGTCTGCATCAGTATGTGCAGCTTGGGTTTGCCTCAGACGCGAACAGTCACAAACTAAACTTGTCAAGCAAACTCGCAGAGTTTTCGACCTGAAACCGTTGCAAAGATGCCACGATTTCAAAAGCAAATCAAGCAAGTGCAAAAGAGGTTGAGCGAAGTAACAGAAGAGAGGAAATGTTTGACGACTATGGAGTTGTTTGTACTGGATAATTCTCTTCGCGAAAGCACCGTAGGGCAGTTACGTGGCCATACCATTGAGAACAAGTGGCAGATTTACAACGAGGTATTGTTTAAAATTTAGCAAGCAATGTTTAGATAACAACAAAACGATTGCATTTTACGCGGGGCCGGGGTATAGCTGCATGGGAATACAGACGGTATGACGTTGCAATCGGATTTCAATAAAATTCCTAGAAAGTGTTAGCATGAATATGAATTTTGTTTAAAAAAATCAGTAAGAGCGAAAAATGGCTGATTATGTATGCCTCAGTAATTTTTAATCCTGAGATATGGGCGATTGAATGTAAAAATCTCGCCATACATTTTCGGTAAATTGAGCCCTGGATCATGACAATGCGATGTAGTTTTGAACTAACTCACATTGGATGTACTATCATAGCAGAGGCATTTTTCAGTGACTAATTTGCAAATCTGCTGTTTCTGCTTGGACTGTCACCTAAACTAAAAATCATCCATGAGATCCGAGGTCTATAAAATTAATATCAAATTTGTTTGTAGACTGATTCCATAGTCCATAAGTCGATCCCACTTCGCTATCAGTCTGATTTGCTCGATATTTTTGATAGTTTTATTTAGATAATATTGGCTTTATTCTTTTTACCATAGTTAATAGAGGGAGATGGTTAAGAAACATATTGTTATATCAGTCTTTGTTTCACTTTTCATGTTGAACCGGTCCTGAGGGTGCACAATGTTTGACTTATTCCCATCCGAAACTGCAGAGTCACTAACCATAAACATTGTCTAAGTTATTATGGCGAGGAATGTTCAAATAGCTATCAGAAATCTTTAACTATTTAAAACTAGAAGCCAAAAGAAAGATTTCAGTCTGTTCACTCAGCCATAGCCAGCAAGCCTAAAACAATGCTAAAACAAAAGATTGTGCACTGTCACGCTTGAAAAACTTGTACAAAGAGTTATAACATTAGGTTTCCTAACCATATCCCTCTATGAACTATGTTTTTACAAATTCAGGCTGCAGACACGACATGTGCAGAGCAGCTCTATGACAACATAGTTATGCACAATAGGTCACATTCTTGTGGTGGTCATACGTGTTCATACAGCGTCTAGGTTAAGGGTCAAGTAATCACGATTTTTTGTTAGAAAGATATTTATAGAGAATTTATTGCCGAATCTTAAAACGGAAAGAAAAATATATGGTCCCGAGTCCGTTTTTGAGATAAAATTTTTTGAATGGAACCATGTTTTTGCGATTTTGAAGAAAAAATGACGAAAAATCACTTTTGCACAAAAAAATATTTCTCTTTAAATAATGGAGATATTACTATAATGTTCGAATAAATTTGCAACCAGACATTATTTTACACAAAAATGGGAAAACAAACTATATACGATTTTTGTTTGTCTTACCGGTAGCCTGAATAGCCAGAGAGGAGGACGAGGTTTGCAAGATTTTTTTTTTTTCACAACATATAATCGCTAAAATCACGGGTCACGACCGACTTCAATTTCACGAATCACGGCATGTTTTTTCTGCTTTTCACCGATCACGGCATAAATATAGGTCGAATCACGGATCCCGGAAAACCCCTTCCCCAGCCTGTATACAGTAAGTATAGATACGTGCCAGCTAAATTTATTCAAATATATATTACCAATGTTAGTTAAAACGAATTTAATGAAGAAATGCAATACAAGATCGTGAATTATTGCTAAATAACCAATAAATGAAATACCTATAAAAATCTTGCAGCGGTCCGTCCCTAACATCTATTGATGGTAAAATTGAGAGAAGTTTCATCAAAAGCTCCAACGTCCACGTGACATGACGTCACAGATTGTGATTGACATGTAACAATGTTTTGTTTATTGTGTTTGATTGATATAGATAGAGTGTTTGATTGTGAAAATGTTATAAACTTATTCATGGTTATTACATATACCGTCAAGGTTATTACATTTACCGTGATTATTACATTTACTGTCAAGTTTATTACATTTACGGTTGATTATTACATTTACTGTTGTTATTACAATTAGCGGTGATACACAGGCTGCCCACCTACTCATTTAGTACGTCGACTTTCATTTCATCGATCGATCCACGGATGCGCTGTGACTGAAATTATCGGTCAAAGGCCGATCGAAGGTCGTTTCAGGGAGCATTCATAATTTCTCGAGTGGGGGACTATGATGATTTTGACGGGGGGCATCATTTTTGCCATATGCGATTTAGGAGGGGGGGACAAATATTTGACCATATATGAAACAAAATATGGGGGGGACTGAAAAAGTTTACCCGAAAACATATCAACTATGAAAAACTGAATGTAACTACGAATCCGGCTGGATTTTCATAGTAGATAAAATTTCTATAAAGTTAGGAGTGCTTGATATTTAAGTTCTTCATAAGACTTGGTTTAAGCATACCATTGAGTAATATAATAATACACTGTATATCCTTATCATGTTTGTGGATTAGAATATATTCAATATAATATTCCACTCCTTTATAATTATCCATGACGTTTCCCAAAACTACGGAGCCCTGGAAGGGACACTTTTTTTCTGGATGCTATACTTTTGATGATGGGAAGCCTGTACTCATTGACATCTCGTTCGTTGATACATTTTTGGCAAAATCCAATACTTTAATAAGCCAAAACATGGTTTGCAGTTAAAAAAACTAATGGTTTCAAAGAGGCGAGCTCGCAGTTGCTAGGTGAGCACTCTTGGCCATCCCTCAAAAGGATATGACTTCGGAAGGCTTTCCGACGAACCGAATCCGAAGCGGACGGCTGTATTCCGATTGTTTCCGATCAATTGAATTGGGAGATTCGTACATTCAAGACGTCCAATACTTTTACAGATAACTATCCTGAATTCTAAAACTTTCAACGCAAAAATTTAACTGAATAATTTCATGATTTGAAAGCTTTTTAAGTGAATATACATGAATATACAGGCCGTTTGACCGATCATCTTAAACTTAGTCAACAGACTAAGTTTTATCAGGTGCTGTCTCAGTTACTGAAAGTTCTTCTGAAAACCTCCTTCTCGCGGATGGCCGATCAATCGCACAGACAACCAAGGGCGCCTGGCCATCCCTCAAAAGGTGATACAATGAAAACTCGTGAAGTTCGTTTATCCGTCCAATGAAGGCCGTACCAACAAAATTTAAAGTTTATAACGAGGTGGATGTATCAAGCGGTTACATCAAAAACTCTCATGTGTTACATCAGTATCAGTAAGTAAGGGACGGACCATTAGAAAAGTGAAGAGGGCGGGGGGGGGGGGGGGGGGGGGATGGGAAGGTTTCAACCTTGCCTATATTTTTTTCGGCTTCTCTTTTATGAAAGTTGCTTCGGGGCGGGGATGGGGGTCAAACATTTTTCTTTCTTTTTGCTTGTCTTTTTTTTTTTTTGTTCAATTGTGTGGGCTCCTAGCCTACCTTTTCTTTTTCTGCCGTTTTTTACTGCCTAATTCAAAAATAATGTTTCAGCTAACCTATCTTAAGTCTAGAGATTGAATAATGCATGTACAATTGCTAAAGCGGACATAATAAAAAGAATATAGAATCTTTATTGTTTTATTAAGACCACATTCAAATATCGTTCTAGCTGCTGTTGCCAAAGACAGCACTTGATAAAACTAATATTGTCTGTTGACTAAGTATAAGATGATCGGTCAAACGGTCTGTATATTCATGACTTAAAAAAACTTTCAAAACATGAAAATACGTTTTATTCAGTTAAATTTTTGCGTTGAACTTTTAGAATTCAGGATAGCTATCTTATATCTGTAAAAGTATTTGAGTCTTGATCGGAAAGAATCGGAATACTTTAGAACCTATTGCCTCTCGTCCAAAATTGAAATAGCGTCCCCAGGCTTTAACCTTTTTTGTTTGCAGCGTTTCTTTTTTGTTTGCAGCGTTTCTATTTTTGTTTGCATCGTTTCTTTTTTTATTTGCAGCGTTTTATTTCTTTTTTGTTTGTAAGTTATTTTTTTTTTGTTTACAGCGTTTCTTTTTTGTTTGCAGCGTTTTTTTTCTTTGCATCGTTTCTATTTTTGTTTGCAGCGTTTCGTTTTTTATTTGCAGCGTTTTATTTCTTTTTTGTTTGTAAGTTATTTTTTTTGTTTACAGCGTTTCTTTTTTGTTTGCAGCGTTTTTTTTTTCTTTGCATCGTTTCTATTTTTGTTTGCAGCGTTTCTTTTTTTATTTGCAGCGTTTTATTTCTTTTTTGTTTGTAAGTTATTTTTTTTTTGTTTACAGCGTTTCTTTTTTGTTTGCAGCGTTTTTTTTTTTCTTTGCATCGTTTCTATTTTTGTTTGCAGCGTTTCTTTTTTTATTTGCAGCGTTTTATTTCTTTTTTGTTTGTAAGTTCTTTTTTTGTTTGCAGCGTTTCTTTTTTGTTTACAGCGTTTCTTTTTTTATTTGCAGCGTTTTATTTCTTTTTTGTTTGTAAGTTCTTTTCTTGTTTGCAGCGTTTCTTTTTTGTTTGCAGCATGTCCCTTGTGTGCCATCGTACGCAAACGATCGAAAAAAAAATTCGATTTTTGGGAAAAGTTTTTCGATCCTACGACCGTTTTTGAACGATTTCGAATTTTTTTCCATCACTTGCGACCGTTCTCGAATATATGGAAACCTGTCTTTAGTACTAAATAGTACTAATTAAACGAAAGAAAACAATAGAATTATAGGATAAAATAGCACTATCATTTAAGGTCCGTGAATTATTAGTTCGTTCCTAACTAGATACAAATCGAACAATATTCAAATAATGAAATCATTAATGAACTTTTGGTACGCTTGAGGTGTTTGACTGTAAATGGTGAACCACTTCCAAACAACTCTAGAATTCTAAAAAAACGCGCAAATACCCTGGTATACAAATGAAACTACTTTTAATATTGTCGGTGTCTGTCTGTCCATTTGTCTGACTCTCTATTTGTTTACTGTCTGTTTGTCTAATTGTTTACTGTCTGTTTGTCTAATTGTCTACCGTCAGTCTGCTTGTTTATTGACTGTCTGTCTATTCTTTTACTGTCTATCTGTCTGTCTGTCTACTGACATTCTGTCTATCTGTCTATATACTGTCCGTTTGTCCGACTGTTTAATATCTGTCTGTTTCCTGTCTTTTTGTGTCCTCATTGTTTGTTTGTCTGTTTGTAAACTGTCTGTCTGTTTGCCCTGTCTGTCTATTAGGTCTGTCTGTCTGTCTATCTGTCTATTTTTTCATGTCTTCATGCACGACTGTCTGTCTGTGAGACTGCATATTGACTTACATTTCTATTTCTACCAGGTGAAGAAAGTTGGTTTCCAGCACATCATCGTTGCTTCATTTTCTCATATGACTCGAATGGGAGACATCTTTATCAAGCAACTCCGCGAGAAAGGCGAAGACTTCAACAAGCTCTACGCTTTCAGCGAGTTCGTAGAAAAAATCGACAAAAAGCGAGTCCCGATTGCTGATCTCATTCCAGTGGGCCTTCGCAAATGCAAGGAACTTGGCATCAAGCATTGCATCATAGAATTTGACCTCGTGTATCACGGCATCGACTACAACGTCTTCAACGAGGAAGCAATGTGCAAACTATTGTCGGATAGGATGAAATGGGTGCGAGAAAACATGGCCAAAGATTCACGCATCTTATTCAATTTCCGTGACTTTGGTGATTGCATGACGAGAGAACCAGAAAGGTTATTTCATGTTATCAACTATCTCTCGTCCCTCCCAGCTAACGAGCGCCCTTTTGGGTTAATCTACGAGGAGTCTGGCAAATATCTCCCTGAAGAAGTTGGCGCTTGGACAGCAGCTGTGCGCAAAGAGATGGATGACTGTGGATTCAAGGAAGGACATCTTCTTGTCCACGTTCACGAGCAGTGGGGAATGCAAGATGCGACACAATTGGATTGTCTTGCCAACGGTGCGAATGGCGTCTGGGCTAGTTTGTGCATCGAGGGTGCCTCTATGGGTCACTCTACGTCCACCGTCACGATAATGAATCTAGTTAGGTTGGGAAACAAAGCCGTTCTGAAACAGTTCAACTGTACGAAGCTCCGAGAAGCCGCCATCAATGTCACTATGATTACAACAGGAAAACCACCAGCACCAAAACAGGTGGGTCCAGTAACAACGTCGGACCCTAACCATCAACTAATCTATTGGATAAAACCCTATCTATCGGATAAAACCCTATCTATCGGATAAAACCCTATCTATCGGATAAAACCCTACCTATCGGATAAAAAATATAGAATCAAATCAAGAGCTTGGACTACTTGAGGTTGTTTCCAGAATGGACCCCTATTTGAATAATCCTGGATCCACTACTGACATTACATCTTGTTTTAGGTAATCTACGGAGAAAGAGCTTTAGACATGGTGTTTGGGATGCCACAGTTTACTCCTAACAAGAAAGACTTCAACATGGCGGAGTTCTTCGGAGAAGAACCGGTAATGAGAGTGACAACCCTTGCATCACCAGGAATGATCGTCCTCAGGCTCAAGCGACTCTTTGGTGAAAATCCTGACTTCACAGTCGAGCGAGCGACCAGGATGAAAGAGGTTCGTACCTGGTAAAGGATTACTGAAAACAGAAAAATATTTCCGCTCTTTACGCGCATACGCAACGCTGTGACACGTGACGGATGCTAGGGGGACTTCTCGTAGATCTGCTTGAACAGACCCTTAGGGACGGACCATTAGATATTTGGGGGGGAAGGGCAAATACCCAAAAACATATCGAGCAAAGTCTTAAACAGAGAATAAACTATCGTGCACGGCAGATGTGCCAACAAAAAAAATATCGTGCAGGAAGGAAGAAAATATCCTGCACAACCATCACATGGGAAAAAATATCCTGCACAAAAAAAATTGCCCACCCCCCCCTCAAATATCTAATGGTCCGTCCCTTAGGCATTCAAAACCATTTCGATCGCCGCTAGTTAACCTGTGGTTGTCGTCAAGGAAATCTATACTAATTGATGTTAGAAATACGTTAAATTATCGGCAAACTTAGTTTGCATGAAGACGTAGAACACTACCACTACCAGAATGCATTGTCAACTCCACAGGGATTAAAAATTTGAATATGAAAGAGAATTTGCAAAGAATGCTGGTATTGGTAGTAAAAGGACGCATAATGCAAATCGCCTATTGGGTTAAATTAATGTTGCTTATATCTGTAGTTAGGGTTAGGGTGCGGTTTTGGATCAGGTTTGGAAATGAGTTTTTAGCGTTTTTACTTGAAAATGCGTAGTGTGTGGTGTGCAAACACTAAATGTCATGTATGCAATAGTTGTCACTATTTAGCAGTAAATAGCACTAATTTTAAAAACAAAAGAAAACAATAGAATTAGTATAAAATAGCACCATACAGTGGTATTTATGTTGCACACTTTTAGTATATGTACTCTAAACAATTACACTAATTTCTGTACCTGTGGCTAACTTAGATGTCACTTTTCCAACTACTGTAGGTAATGTTGGAAGATCTTGGTAAGAACATCAAAGAGGAATACATGAGCGAAACAGGTCTTGCAATGCTATTTGACCGTTCTGGTGGTAAACTGACAGACAAAATGGCCGAGGTTGTTGCCAAAGGGAAGACAACCGATCCTCATCACGTTGCGTTGATGACCGAAGTTCGTGCGATGTGGGACGAATGGGACTTGAGAGACGGAAAGAAAGACGACATGTTGGAGTTTGACGCTTTCTATAATGGCTTCTTGGCGCCCTACTTTGGATGCTACAGGTTAGCGAGAACACGCCCTTTGTAGGACAAAAAATTAACACACACACACACACACGCAGATTTCAAAAGGGCATGTCAAAATAAGCCTTTTCTGACAATTTGAATTTACTTTCTTACATGATGGTGGTAATGATGGGGATGATGATGGTGGTAATGATGGGGATGATGATGGTGGTGATGATAGCGGGGGTGATGGTTAAAATGATGATAGTAATGGTGATGATAGCGGGGGCAATGGTGATGATAGCGGGGGTGATGGTTAAAATGATGATGGTAATGGTGGTGATAATGACTATGATCTAATAAACTCTATATCGCAATCCTGCCATTATTCAGATGTGATGAGACCAAGAAAGCCTTAAAAGCCCTCGACATGGATGCCGACGGTGTGGTAGACTGGAATGAGTTTGCTGTGTATCTTACATGGGCTTTACGTCAGTACCCTGACATCAAGGATGCTGAGGAGCTGCTCTCTGTAGCTTTCCGTAAAGGTCTGATACCAGCCATGCAGGATGAAGTCATAAAACAAACCTAACCTAACCACGGGAGAACCCTTACCGGGGGAGGAGGGGGGAGTGTCATGTAAAAGTATCGTGGGGGTGCTTGTCAAAATTTCTTTAAAAATACCCAAAAGAGATACCAGCCGTCCTTTAAGGGCCTGTGTATATTGAGTGAGCCAACCCGGTTTAGCGTGCTGGTTTCTTTCGTGTTCAAGCTATCAGAGCTCGCCTCATATAAACACAGTACAGACCCTAAGAAGGGGGTGTCCAAGCAAATTTTCAACCCATAAAAGATACCAACCAGAAATCAAGAAAATGTTTAATAAGTTCAATAGTTGAATCAGTTTCAAGGATAGAGCTCCAAATGGCATTCTTTGATAACCGTGATTTCAAAACTACCGAGTCAATGTTTTTTTGCAACCCTAAAAGACACCAAAAGTTGTCAGATAGCGAAAATGCCTACCTGGAAACCCAAAATTGATAACAAATCGTTGATTTTTACCCTCAAGGGATAAGACGAGAATCCCTTTTACTTTATCATGGTAGCTCCCTCCCCCCCCCCCCCCCGGGTCCTTCAGGTCTCTAATACTTCTGTAGGTAGCAACTAGTGACTTGACTGCGTAACATGAGGGCCATTACTCATTACTAAACAAAAGCATATATCACATGTCCTGTAAAAGAGAATTCGAAAGTGGACAATTAAAACTAGGACAATCTGATTGTAGTCTGAATCACCAATTGTGTGAATTAAAAGTAGTTAAACAAACGTTTCTATCTGAATCTATTTTTAATTTCTAAAAAGCCGTCAAAACTGTATCACCCAACAAATCTGTATTATCTTACATGTATCTATATTGAAGTCCAATTTAATTGTACAAAAAATATGGGTGTTCAGTGTTAATTTGTTTGCATTTGCGGCAAGTTGGGATGCAAGACTAACGATGTCAATGGGCTGGAACTTCACAGAAAGGTAAAGAAAAACACAACACTCATTAACGGATTTTTTTTGTTTGTTTTTTGTTTTGTTTTTTTTTTTTGCATCTTAGATATGTCGTTTTATTGCTTTAAAATCCAACGAAAACGTAGTTAGGACTACCTGTGGTTGCGGTAGTGCATAGAGGCAGGGATGTTGGGTTTGGTTTAGCTGGCGATGAGAAGTGGTTGATTTGCATGCTAGGAAAAAGCATGTCTTTTATTTTCCTTTTCCTAATTAACATGTAATATGACATTTTTTTTGTTTTATACATTCTTGGTCAAAAATATGGAGCAGAAATCGAAAGCTTATGTTAGCTCATTTTAGCTCATCTTAGATCACTTTAGCTCATTTTAGGTCATTTTAGATCATTTTAGATCATTTTAGGTCATTTTAGCTCATTCCCTGTTTTAGTAACTACGCGTTAGTCTGCTCTACAAAGCAACCAAACAACAATCCATTTTCAGAAAAACAAGAAAACAAAAAAAAAAAAACAAGCACAAAAAAACACTGCTCTCACCCAGAAAAAAAACAACATAAAAAACGTTATAAGAACAGTGCAGTTTAATAACCAACAGTAGAAAGCCAGTCTGAATCGTCAAAAGGTACAAAAACGTTTTAATCAACTTTTGCCGTAAGTTGCATTCGAGCGAAGGGTAAGTATGTCTGCAAAGTCGCCCACGACGAATGTAAATTAACTTGTCTTATGAAAACAAAATAATATTATTATTAAAGATATTATTTCATCTTTGATTCTTTGGTGCATTATTTGTTCTGGTTGTTATTTTAGTTTGTTTCAATCTTTAACTTTTTTACCGGTACTAAGCTTTATTTTACATGTGGTCTTATGTCGTTCTGTCTCACTTTAGCTTGAAAAATTGCTGCTCTGATATAAGACAAAAGTTGTCAAAAATTACATTTAAAAATCTCAGTATCTATGGAATAAATAAATAACACGATGAAAAATGCTTGTACGATTTTTATGCACTCGTTGATACGTATCAGAAAACTCACTCGTTCGCTGCGCTCACTCGTTCGTTTTCTTGATACTTCTCAACTTGTGCATAAACACCGTACGCGCGCATTTTCCATTGACTAATCTCTATACACGTACCATTGTTGGACGAAACTAATTCAACACACTGAGATAGGAAACCTGGTTATTTGTGATTAAATGATTGGATGAATGAATGAATAAATGAAAAATTGAATGAATTAATTCCATAGATACTGAGATCTACGCACGGATATTCCATTTGGTAAATATTCGTTCGCTCATTGCTCTCAGCCAATCAGAGACGCGAACGATGTTTCTCACTAGTGAAAATTCATCGTTCGCGCTCCTCAATGGACGTACGATGGAAACTCACTAGTTAGTGAAAACCGTACGTCCAATCAGAAGCGCGGACGGTCAAAGCTCACTGTCAACAAACTTTCAGGAAATTTTGCCGATTGATCATGAAACGACGCCGCCGTTAGGCTGGGTAGATACTAAAACAAGGAATGAGGTAAAATGATCTAAAATGTAAAATGACCTTCAAAAGAAAGCTCCTATTGCACTCTAATGATTTACCTATAAACCCAGTGTGGTCAATCGATGAAATCCATTATCGGAATCCAATCAATAAATCGATACTCAATCGATATAATTGGCTAATTGTACAAACAATCAAAAGAAAAATTAGGTTTCACTTTTCACGTTAGTTTTTTTTTTTGTGTTTTTTTTTTTTTCATTTTAATAGACACGTTCTGCGTGATTTTGTTTTGCAATACTGATGAAAAATATCAAAAGAACGACCGAGTCAATCCAAACTATGTTGCTGGGCAAGGGTTTTTTTTTCCTGAAATTTTTTATCCAATCAAAAAAGTGCAAATCCAATCTTCTATTTTCCGTTGCAATATTTTACAAAATATAATGATTTTATTTCATGATAATGTTTTGTGGTCATTTTATACAGTGATGACTAGTGATATAGTTTACGCAATGCAATACAATACAATAATTGACGTTAGTGTCAGCGTTATTTTCATGTCAAAATAGTAACGCTTTGTAAGTGGCGTGACGAAGTCGTGACATAGCAATGTCAGCCGAGTAATCTTATATGTATCTATATTGAAGTTCAATTTTATTGTACAAAAAATATGGGTGTTCAGTGTTAATTTGTTTGCATTTGCGGCAAGTTGCGATGCATGCAAGACTAACGATGTCAATGGGCTGAAACTTCACAGAAAGGTAAAGAAAAACACAACACTAATAAACGTATTTTTTTTTTTTTTTTTTTTTTTTTTTTTTTTTTGCAGTTTAGATATGTGGTTTTATTGCTTTATAATCCAACGAAAACATAGCTAGGGAAACCTGTGGTTGCGGTAGTGGCAGGGATGTTGGGTTTGGTTTAGCTGGCGATGAGTAGGAAAAAGGCTCTATGTCTTTTATTTTCCTTTTCCTAATTAACATATGACATTTTTTTGGTTTATACATTCTTGGTCAAAAATATGGAGCAGAAATCGAAAGGTCATGTTAGCTCATTTTAGATCACTTTAGCTCATTTTAGGTCATTTTAGATCATTTTAGCTCATTTTAGATCATTTTAGCTCATTTTAGCTCATTCCTTGTTTTAGTAACTACGCGTTAGGCTGCTCTACAAAGCAACCAAACAACAATCCATTTTCAGGAAAAAAAAACAAGCACAAAAAACACTGCTTTCACCAGAAAAAACAACAACATAAAAAAACGTTATAAGAACAGTGCAGTTTAATAACCAACAGTAGAAAGCCAGTCTGAATCGTCAAAAGGTACAAAAACGTTTTATTCAACTTTTGTAAGTTGCATTCGAGCGAAGGCTAAGTATGTCTGCAAAGTCGCCCACGACGAATGTAAATTAATTGTCTTATGAAAACAAAATAATATTATTATTAAAGATATTATTTCATCTTTGATTCTTTGGTGCATTATTTGTTCTGGCTGTTATTTTAGTTTGTTTCAATCTTTAACTTTTTATCGGTACATATATCTTATTAGACAGTTGGATGTGGAATATGGCTGGATATTTTTACGAGTCACGCTGTATTTTGACGAGCCTTCAAGTTATTTATTATCCAACTATCTCGTAAAAATGAAAAAAGGGTCGAAAAAATCGAAAAAAATAGTAATTTTCATTTCCTTAAAAAAATTAGGTGAACATTGCGTGACGTACGTATTGCATTCTGATTGGCTCATTTTTCATACAGGTCAAACTGGTTTTAGCAGCTCACACAAACACGCCGTTTTAGCCGATTATCAATGTAATTTTCTCGACTGTTTTTGCACAAATTTTGGCTGTATTTAGAGAAAAAAGAGGGAGAACGTCAACAAGACAAATGAAAAAATGGCTACCGTTCGGAAACTTTGATGAAGTCAAATGAAAATGCAGTAACAAAGGAAATGTTGTGTCAAGAACTTGCAGCGATTGTAGTGCTTTCGTTTCCATTCGTGGGTCGTAGTTGCTTGCTTCAATTAGCTTTACATTTCTACTATAAAGGACATTTTTGCAGCTCTTCCACTGAAGGATTACATTTTGTTGTATTAAGGTAAAATTTTATTTTTTTTCTTTTCCTTTCACGAGGTAGTTAGTCAGCTTATTTGTCAATAAACTTGTGAGCTTACAAAGCATTTTCTGTTCTCTGTGTTTACATGTTCACTTTGACTCTGTTTTCAATTTTAATTTCGACATTTTCGTTATCTTATTAACAGAAGAATCGAAAGCGTTTCTGTAAAAAACGTTCAAAACTAATTCAGTTTGCCTTGCAGACATTTTAGCTGTAGATGCTGTAGATGAAAACCTGTTAAACTGGTTTAGACAGCGAAAAATATCGCTGTATATTTTTACTCGATCCAGTCTTACTCACGCGTTATTTTTTACAAGTTGGATAATAATAAGCTTTATTTCACATGTGGTCTTATGTCGTTCTGTCTCACTTTAGCTTGAAAAATTGCTGCTCTGATATAAGACAAAAGTTGTCAAAAATTACATTTAAAAATCTCAGTATCTATGGAATAAATAAATAACACGATGGAAAATGCTTATACGATTTTTATGCACTCGTTGATACGTATCAGAAAACTCACTCGTTCACTGCGCTCACTCGTTCGTTTTCTTGATACTTCTCAACTTGTGCATAAACACCGTACGCGCGCATTTTCCATTGACTAATCTCTATACACGTACCATTGTTGGACGAAACTAATTCAACACACTGTGATAGGAAACCTGGTTATTTGTGGTTAAATTATTGGATGAATGAATGAAAAAATGAAAAATTGAATGAATTAATGAGTGGATGAGCAAAATAGTGAATGAATGAACAAATGAATGGATAAATGATTGGAATGAGTGGATGGATGGATGAATAACTAAACAAATAAATAAATGATTGAAAAAAAATTATGGAAACAACAAACGAATAAATGAAAAGTCGATTGAATGATCAAATAAATTGAAAACATTTTCAACATTACTATAGCTGAAATTAGCCAAACCATTGAGACCACATTGAGATCACCTTGATACAAAATTATAATTCGTTAACAAACCTTCCTCTCGGCTTCATACATGCTATTATTCAAATAGATAATGACCACAATGGGCGGTTCTTTTTTTAACTTCTAAGTAAAATTGAGTGGCGACATCACATAAGCCCTAAGCCTCAATCGCGAACAGTCACAAACTAAACTTGTCAAGCAAACTCGCAGAGATTTCGACCTGAAACCGTTGCAAAGATGCCACGATTTCAAAAGCAAATCAAGCAAATGCAAAAGAGGTTACGCGAAGTAGCAGAAGAGAGGAAATGTTTGACGACTATGGAGTTGTTTGTGTTGGAGAACTCTCTTCGCGAGAGTACCGTAGGGCAGTTACGTGGCCATACCATTGAGAACAAGTGGGAGATTTACAACGAGGTAACATTTCAAGTTTAACAAGCAATGTTTAGATAACAACAAAATGATTGCATTTTGCCGCCGTACTATCGTGTGTGTATTCTACATGGGAATACAGAAGTATGAGCGAAAAATGGCTGATTATGTATACCTCAGTGATTCTTAATCCTGAGATATGGGCGATTGAATGTAAACTTCTCGCCATGCATTTTCGATAAATTGAGCCATGGATCATGAAAATGCGATCCAGTTTTGAAATAACTCACATTGGATGTGCTATCATAACAGAGACATTTTTCAGTGACTAATTTACAAATCTGCTGTTTCTGCTTGGACTGTCACTTAAATTAAAAATCATCCATGAGATCCGAGGTCTATAAAATTAATATCAAATTTGTTTGTAGACTGATTCCATAAGTCTATAAGTCCATAAGTCGGTCCCAATTCGCTATCAGTCTGATTTGTTCTGATATTTTTTCGAATAGTTTTATTTAGATAATATTGGCTTTATTCTTTCTACAAATTAAGGCTGCGGACACGGTATTCGCAGAGCAGCTCTATGACAACATATGTTAGAATACGCATTTCTAAATATTTTATTAATTTCACAATTCAATAGTTAAGTATGTTTTGCAGTCATATCTGCAGCAGGAAACTATGAAAAAGTACACAACTATAATTGGATGTCGATTAGACTGTAGAAGCGTGACGTCACAATAGTTCACTAAAATGAAATTTAATTAGAATGATGTTTACCAGATTTACTAATAAAATTGTACTATTTAGCATTACTAAAGTTTCACGGATTAATTGTTTGCACTCTAACAGTTACAAACAATGACATGAATAATAGTTTATAATTATAGGACTATATCCACAATTCAGTGCAACATGTTTTCTTTATTT
Organism: Diadumene lineata; assembly: GCA_918843875.1. Lineage (NCBI taxonomy): Eukaryota > Metazoa > Cnidaria > Anthozoa > Actiniaria > Diadumenidae > Diadumene > Diadumene lineata. Next base: position 5,235,852 of record OU974079.1, read on the forward strand.
TTCATGATTATTGTAGTTGTTGAGTTTGGCAACATGAAGAACGTTAAAAATCCCATTAATATATTAGTACATGTTGTTTTTAATTTAGTGTACCACCTTACAAGAGCATAGATTACTTCATATCGTAATTTTAATATTTTAATTATTGAGAAATGTTCTTCTGAATGGTTACAGTTCAGCTCATGTTGTTGCATATTTAGTTAACTCATGAGCTGATCATGGTTTACATGAAGTCTTCTAATTTACTGAGCAATGTTCTTCTAAATGGCTACAGTTGTTTAGTGCATAATTTTACAAACCCAATCGAGTAAAATCGTAGCCTGCGTACACACACCTAGTAAAATCGCCGATAATTACAATTTTCGAGTGATTTTAAGGCCATTCAGTTGATCGACAGTCGCAGCCAAAGTTCTTTCATCTTGGGTTACCTGTGGTGTTACATTCATCCGTCACCCCTAATCCTGCGCCGTGACATAGCTTTCGAGTGGTTTAATTTTTTAAAACCTTAAAATGAAACAACCATTACAATGTTATAACAGGATAGTCAAGTTTAATTATATTGTTTTCCTTTTGCAAATGGTATTGTTTCACTGGTTTATAATTGAACAATCCCACGTGAATTATACGGGATTTTGCTATGGCAAACGAACTACATAAAGCGGGCCCATATAGCCTATCGTCTCAAAAATTATATACATGAGACTGTACAAATTGTAATAGAAATGTGTGCATTATATCGATACTATTACAAAATACAGTATTGTTTTATACACATTATATTTCAATATCTATGTTTAAAAAATACGACCTTAGCGTCTGCCAAATACTTAAAAAACAACCATAATTCCAGCTAGTCGTTGAATATTTAAGCTATGATGAATAAAAAGAAGTCTATAAGTATAAAAACAACAAAAAACTCACCTCTACTCAGCGTTGAAAATCAATCCAGAGTCAATCCAGTGTTGCTTGTGCAAAGCATGTGCGATGTACTCGTTCCTAGTCTCTTCCGTGACAGTACAAATGACATACGAGTGGGGGTATGGTAGGGATTTTCCATGCTTCGGAAAGTGGAAAAACTTCAATTCTTATCATAATATCAATATAGTTTAGTAGTTGTAATAATTTTCAAACGCAATTAGGTAAACATGGTCGAGAATTATGATTTTCGAGTGATTTTCAGCCTATTTTTGATCGCCAGTCGTAGCCCACATTTCTTCCATCTTGGGTTACCTGTGGTGTTACATTCATCCCTCATCCTGCGTCATAGCAATGCTTTGGAGCATATATATATGCACCAAAGCAAAAATGACACATTTATAATTGTCATAAGTCAAATCTCGAATTATTGTTAAAAGTGAATCGCATACCATTTATGGAGTATGTTTAAGCTATCTTGAGTGACAAATGCTAAAGCTTGTAAAGACTTATATTTTAAGATTTTAGGATAACATCATTAGTTAGTTAGTGTGTGAGTTGATTATAAGTTAGAATGCGTTAGTTGAATCATCAGACGAATGTAACAAGTAGCCGTAGAGCTAGCAAAAAACACTTTAAAAGTGAAATGCAAAATATATGGAATTTGAAATATGAGCTTTAATTTCCGCGTATTATCGACTCGGAACCAAACGACGTCATACTCGGAAGCAAATCAGTTTTCTAACAAACGTTCTCCTAAAAAGATTCGTAGCCATAACCATAATGGGCACCATTTCTTTTTCCAAAGTGGATTTTTGTGATTGTCTGCTATTTATGGCCATGGAAAAATTCAGCGAATGCCTCCTGAAAAACAATCAGCCATTTTGAATTAAGAAGCACAGGAAACCCAAGAAACGGAAATATGCAACAAATAAAAAAATATAGAAGCCAGAAGGCTCAACACAAATAAAAGATAAATCCAGTAATAAAAAAAGAAACCTCGCTACACAAATGTAGATACTCGCAATAAAAAATAAATAAAACATAATAAAACATAGTCCACAAAGAAAAAAACATTACACGCAAACAAAAAAAAAAACGCTCACAACGACAAAGAAGTCTGGGTACTAGCTCCTAATTTCCCGTCAAATCTTGCTGCACCAACCAAATCAAAGCCAAATCACCATGTTTTGCAGTCAGTGTGGTGCGGAAAGTCCTAATCAATTGGCCAAATTCTACCACCACGTAATTACAGCCATGATAGGAGGCAGGAACAACGTATATTATTCCTCAATTTCCTCTGAGAGACAAAACTCTTTCTCGTATAAATGCAGATTTTAGCGGCAAGCTATTATTCCTGCCAAATGTCATGCCTGCCATCGATCACGTAACGGTGTCGGTAAAGCCTCTAAACCGGGTACGTTTTCTACAACGAGACACAAAAAATAAGAAATTATCTGTTACAAAGAAAGCTGATGTAACAATAAACATTGGATGTATGAAATAATTTGTTTGTGTGTGTGTGTGTTTTTCTTGCAGTTAGTTTTTGTTGTTGTACGTGTTCCTTTTTTATTTTATTCAATATATTTTTTTATTTGTGTTGAGCCTTCTGGGCTTTCGTATTATTTCTATAAAATATTTTTACGGTGCAATACATTTATTTTTATTTGTGTTGAGCCTTCTGGGCTTCTAACATTTTTTTATTTGTTGCAATCATTTTTTGTTTGCGTGTGTGTATTTTTTATTTGTGTTGAGCCTTCTGGGCTTCCGTAGGATTTGCCTTCGTAAATACTCCAATTATCGTGTAAACAAACAAATCATCGATGGAAATCACCTTTATGTAAGTAAGATATCGAATAAATACGATGTTACTTTGATTGATAAATAGACGTGTTTTCTTTGTTGTTTTTGTTCAAGTTTATCAGAAAACTTCAAAACTTGCCGTCTGTGGTTTTCAAACAAAAGTCATGTTCAAAATGTGCTTATCGTCACAAGCACATCTCTTTGCATCGTTTAATAAACACAATTTACATTTATTTAACTTTCTCTTTTGAAGAAATGATTGAGGGAAAAAGATATTTTGAAATAAGTCGGGTTTTTTTTCACAATCAAAAACAGTGGTTCCTGTAGTGATTTTGAAATACCGCTCTCTCGCGCTTGAAATACCACTGTTTGGGATAAATACCACTCCTCTCAGCCAATCAAATTGCAGGATTTTATCGAACCATATTATAAACGACTTTATAATATGATTCGATAAAATCATGCAATTTGATTGGCTGAGAGGAGTGGTATTTATCCCAAACAGTGGTAACTGCTGAACACTTTTAGTGCGTGCACTCTATTATCAAAGCAATAAACAAAAGAAGTGCAATGAAAACAAAAGTCGTTTGAATTAGCATATAGAGAATTTGTCTGCGCATGTCAGAAAATTTTAGCTCGCGGTCCAATCTCGTACCCTGAGTCGGCCAGCGGCTCGAAACAAGGACTCTGGCATAATCTACTGAAAAGTCCAAGGTTTCTTGGACTTCCGGTTGCGCATGCGCCTTTACGGCCAATATGCAAACCGACCAATGGGGAATAGAGATTATGTCAGAACTGATATTTAAAAGTAAAACCGTTGTAATTCTGATGTAATCGATATACAGCATAGATCGGAGCATCGATCAACATACGGCGATATCGTCAATGAAAATGGATTTTTCCTAGTGATATTGTGGAAGTTTTGGAACAAAATTCATAGATTGTAATGATTATTTATTGAGTAAACATAATCCGAAGGGATTTTTGGTTAATTTGTGATTTTTGACAAGCTAGAAGAAAAAGTTCTGTCGGCCGTTGGCAGCCGTGAGTAACGAAGGGCGAAACATTAAATAATTTCCTAACTATTGCTTCAAATTGGCTGAAATTCTCTAGGAAGGTAAAGAAAATAGCGATTCACAAGTACAGACTTAATTTTTAATCATATTTTATATATTTTCTACTGCTAAAAACGGTCACAAACATCTAGCTTGAGTTCATTTGCGTTTCCGGTTGTTTGCGCTTGCGTGGTTGTCAAAATTGAATGACCAATAAAATTTTAACAAAAATCGGATTATGTCAGAGCCCTTGTTATCCGCTGCTGGCGAGGAAAAACGCGGGCTCTGAGTATGAGATTGCTCGCGGTCATGTTTACATTTTTTTCTACGACCGGGGAACTTTGGAGCTCTAATCGCAATCTTAGTGATCTTCAATTTAGGAAAATATAAATGGATACTTAAAGTCTATCACTTTGTAACGTGCTGTGACTAAATCAAGTTAATGTGGAGGTTTTTGATCTCAAAATATTTTTGAGCAAAAGTCCGCAAAACGAAGAAGAAAAACACAAAACCACTGCATTCGTATGCGGACTGCTGCCATAATAAAAGAAATGGCAGAACATTTTTTCCACAGATTAAGAATCAAAGCTCATGAGAATTGTTTGGAACAAAATGATTTCTTATTGAGGATCGATTTTGTGGGGTGATGAGCAGACTGATTATTTGCCCATTCTGCAAGTTTTGGTCAACTTTCCTTATTGATAAGCGGTATGTTTGCGCCAAAGCTAAATATAACTGATGCGAGACGTCAAACCACATTATACATCACAGCATTGTTATTTTTTAAGAAAGCTTGGCCAAAACGTGATATTGCGATATATTTTTATGTCATTGTTGTGTTTCTCCTCTCCAGCAATTTCGAATTAGGTTACAATGATCTTGATTAATCCAAATCATTGTGAAAACACAGATGAACCACCAAATTTTGTAAATTTCTGGCGAGGCTTTAATTTATTGATATACTTCTATCTTCACTAAATATAAGCTTTATCTCAAGCACGGAGAAGATTTGTCAGTCTTACTCTATGGTCATTTTTTCGCTTTTGTGAATTGGGATTAAAGGGGATTTAAAAGGTATTTTTCTTTCGCGTGATTATAGCGGCTTCTACCATTAACGTACGACATGCGCAGACAAATTCTATATATGCTGTTTGGATTTTTGTCATAGAGTTTGTGCTTCAGTGAATTCGTAGTTCATAGTGGTAACATAGCATATAATTGATAGAGTGCAAACACTATGACTGGAAGCAGCGAGGCGGTACTGTTATATACCCCACAAAATGTAATAACTCACACAAAATGTAATAACAACGCAAAATGCAATAACTTTTGCCGCAAAATGTTATATTAACACAAAATGTAATAACTTTTGCCACAAAGTGTAATAATTGCTCTAACGCAAAATGTAATAACTTTTGACGCAAAACGTAATAACTCTGTTTAACGCAAAATGTAATAACTTTGTTACTTTTATTATTTCAAAAATATCAAGTCTTACAGACTGTAATGGTGCAGCAACAAAAAATATGAAGGACACTATTTTGGAGTAAAAAACGTGCACTGTTTAAAATAATTTCGATTTCTAATGATTAATCGCCCCGATCTCTTTGAAAAAAAAACTAATTTCAATTATAGATGAGAAGACTTAGTTAAAAAGTTTGAAAAAATATGGTTTGCTTTTCGAAAAATATAACTTGAAAGTCACTTATAATTTTTGCACCGAGCTATAATGAGATGCACATGAGTACTCGCCTGTCGAAAATTAACCATGACACAGTTCAACTACAACTACACAATTATGTAAGTACTAATTTTAGTTTTTTGGCAGAAATACATCAAACAACTAATGCACAATTACGTCCTGACGTATTGTTAGACTAGCCCATGTAATTTGGGATCGATGACTCGTGGCGATGGTGTACCTTTCAACATCTTTTATTTTAGTACTGTGCTACGGTCGACATTGTTCCAGCTAGCTGTAAGGTTATCTTGTTACATTCGACTGATGATTCAACTAACGCATTCTAACTTACAATCAGCTCAAACACACACTAACTAAGTTATTCTAAAATCTTAAAATATAAGTCCTTACATGAAGCTTTAGCATTTGTCACTCAAGATAGCTTAACCCTATTCCATACATGGTATGCGTTTCACTATTAACAATAATCCGAGATTTGACTTATGGCAATTATAAATGTTTCATTTTTAGTAAATCTAGTAAACATCATTATAATTATATTTCATTTTAGTGAACTATTGTGACGTCAAGCTACTACGGTCTAATCGACATCCAATTATAGTTTTGTACTTTTTCTTAGTTTCTTGCTGCAAATATGACTGCAAAATATACTTAACTATTGAATTATAATTAATAAAATATTTAGAAATGCGTGTTCTAACATTCCCCCCAGCTTTGCTTGATGTACCTCCTGGTATATCCTGTAAATCAATATTGGAGCGTAATAAGCACCATTCAGGCATGTAAGAGGGCAGAGTTTTAATTCTGCAGTTACAAAATAATAGTGTAGCAAAACTGGATTACGTGACCTTTCCGTGACAATCAGTTTAGTTCCGGTGTAATGTCATAGCACACTCCTTGTTGACTTACGTAACTAGCAGTATCCAGTTACGGGATTGTTGTACAATCTTCAACGTTATTGTACGTAATTTAGTGATTTCCTTTACGTAAATTCCCGATTAGATTAACCTACGCATGTATACGTAAGCATTACAAATGTAACTATTTTAGAATGTAAATTGTAAATAAATAGAGCACAATTGTAACCATTAGACAGTCACTTCTAGCAGTCTAGCTAACAAGCAATAAAGTCGTTCATAACTACAACACTCTGAGTCTTCACTCGCCGATTCTCGGTCCGTTACAACTGGTGGCAGCGGTGGGATATTTTAACAGAACCTACAAACATGGAAAACTCAAGCGAAATTCAGTTTGGAAGCTTGATTGACCTCGCTCCCGAAGACTTAGGAAAGGCAATGGCGACGACGGTCCCCTTCCAGAGTTCAACCCCTGCACCTACAGCGTTGAAACAAGACGAAGTAAAGGGCATCACCGAGGCAGTCGAGGCGCTAGCATCTACCATAGCCATGAGGGACTCAATGATGTCGAGACAGCTTGAAGAAGTGACTCAGCGGCTGGAAAAGATCGAAAGTACTAGCTCCAAAGTCAAGTCCGCAAGTACACCGGCCGAAGCAGCGGAAGATGAAGATGAGTTAATGACTGCACTGGAAGAGATACAAACACGCGTCAGAACGCCACGTAACTTTACCAGCCAACCTATGCACAAACCGAGAATGAAACCAACGGTGTTCGACGGACGATCTTCTTGGGAAGACTACCGAGCACAATTCGAAATAATCGCAGAATTAAACGATTGGGATAGCGTGACCAGCGCTACGTACTTGGCCGTAAGCTTGTCGGGACCGGCGAGGGAGGTACTGGGGGATTTGAGCCCCGCGGACAGGACAAACTACGCGACCCTTCAGACGGCCTTGACAACGAGATTTGGAACGGAAAATTCGCGAGAGACGTACCGTGCATCTCTACGCAACCGGATCCGTCGAAAGGACGAAACGCTACCAGAGTTGGCCCAGGCCATCCGCCGCCTAACAAGACGCGCCTATCCCCAGGCCCCGGCGGACGTACGCGAGGACTTAGCCAAGGACCAGTTCATTGACGCCCTGGCCGATTTTGACACTCGTTGGAAAGTAAAACAAGGACGACCCACTACGCTTAACCAAGCACTGGAGATAGCCATCGAGTTAGAGGCCTTCCAGCAAACCGCAAGGAAAACCACCCCCCTGACCAGGACCGTCCAAGGGACAGCCGATGGCGTAATAGCGCAGCAACTCAGGGAGTTGAAAGAAAAATTAAAGAAATTAGAGGAGAGGGACAAGAAGAGGCGTGACGGATGCTTTAACTGTGGCGCACTGGACCATTTCCGCCGAGACTGCCCTACAGCACCACCACAACAACAGCGAAGATACCGCGCACCCAAACCACAGAGTGAGCCACAGCAAGCACCCCGGCCAACAGCGGTAAACAACCAAAAGCCGTCGGGAAACGCCAACCTGCCGGACTCGCGGGCATGAGTTCGGCAGACGTAGACACGCCCATCCAACCATCAGTCAAGTCTGGTCGAGTAGATGACTGCGTAGACGAACTCTTCGTAGAAGGATGTGTGCAGGGGACGCCCGTCAAGTTCCTGATTGACACCGGGTCCAACATCACGATCCTGAAGACAAGCGTCTGTGAGCAGTTGCCAACCCCACCTGACCTGGAGAACGTGGCAGTAAAGATGACGTTGGCTGACGGCAGTTCCTTACCGTTCGTGGGTCGAGGAGAGTTCGAAGTACAGCTGGGTGGCGACCAAGCTACGAGGGTACTATGGGTCGCAGATATTGAACCGGATGGAATCTTGGGCCTGGACGTGATGCGTGCCGTTGGAGCAGAGCTGTTGCTAAGAGGGGGTCGCTACGAGATGACGTTTCGCTCTGGACAGGAGGAAACGACCACAAGCGACGAAAAGCCGCAGCCCTACTGCCGCCGAGTGACAGTGCGCAAAACATTGGTCGTACCCCCACGAAGCGAAGTTATCATCCCTGGAGAACTTGATGGCGAGATGCATGGAGTTGGAGTACTGGAACCGACTGAGCGATTGCTGAAGTCCAATCAACTTCTCTTGGCAAAGGCCGTAGTCGACACAGGAAGCCCAACGATACCGCTGCGCGTGATGAACCCCACTGATGAGCCTCGTAAAGTCTACCGTAACACAGTAGTAGCAGTATGTGAACCCGTCATTGAGCTGATTGACAAAGACCCACTGGTTGCGACATGTAAGCTTGGTACAACAACGGAAACAAAAGAGCTTGGACAAGTACCCGACCACCTGGTAGAACTTCTCGAGAGGAGCTGTAAGTACTTGGAGCCCGAGCAGCAACGGAAACTTGGATCCCTACTGAGAGAGTTCCAGCACAGCTTCGCCGCGTCTTCAAACGACCTTGGCAAGACGAACTTAGTAGAGCACAAGATTAACACCGGCAACGCAAGACCAATCAAACAACCACCACGCCGCCTCCCGATGCACAAGAGAGCTGAAGCTGACAAGCACGTGGAGCAAATGCTGAAGGATGGCATAATAGAACCGTCGTCAAGTGCGTGGGTCTCACCGATAGTTCTCGTACGAAAGAAAGATGGCTCAACGCGCTTTTGTGTGGACTACAGGAAGCTAAACGATGCTACAATCAAAGACTCGTATCCACTACCCCTCGCAGACTCGTGTTTCGACGCGCTCTCAGGATCACAGTGGTTCTCGACGCTCGATCTCTCAAGCGGTTACTGGCAGGTAGCTATGGCAGCAGAAGACCGCGAGAAGACAGCCTTCGCTACAGGTAGCGGCGGGTTGTACCAGTTTACCGTGATGAGCTTTGGTTTGGCAAATGCACCAGCGACATTTGAAAGACTAATGGAAAGGGTGTTGGCAGGCCTACCATGGGAAGTTTGCCTAGCCTACCTTGACGACATCATCATTCACGCTCAAAGCTTTGAAGAAGAGATGAAGAGACTACGAGAGGTCCTACATCGCCTGAAAGATGCTGGACTAAAACTTAGTCCTAAGAAGTGTCACCTGTTCCAGAAGTCTGTGACATTCCTGGGTCACGTGGTTAGCAGCGACGGCATCTCAACAGATCCCGAGAAAGTGCGCGCTGTGAAAGACTGGCCAGTACCTACACGTGTTAGCGAAGTACGCAGTTTTCTTGGGTTGTGTTCCTACTACCGGCGATTCGTTAAAAACTTTTCTGCAATCGCAAGGCCACTGCACCGCCTTACAGAAAAAGGGAGTGACTTCAAGTGGACCCAAGAGTGTGTTGATGCATTCAATCACCTGAAGAAGGCGTTGGTGACCGCCCCTGTACTCAAGTACCCATCAAGCACGGACCAGTTTATCTTGGACACTGACGCTAGCAACTACGGAATAAGTGCAGTACTATCGCAAGTCCAAGGCGGAGAGGAGAAAGTTGTGGCCTACTACAGCGCGACGTTGTCCAAAGCTGAGCGTAACTACTGCGTTACAAGAAAAGAGCTCCTGGCCGTCGTCTCTGCAGTAAAGAAGTTCCACCACTACCTATACGGAAGACCGTTCTTGGTCAGGACAGACCACGGCGCCTTACGCTGGCTGTTAAATTTCAAGAATGTAGAAGGCCAGCTAGCCAGATGGATAGAAGTACTTGGAATCTACGACCTAAAGATTGAACACCGAAGTGGGGTAAAGCACAGCAATGCGGACGCTCTTTCAAGACGCCCCTGTGTAGACTGTAAGTCCTGTGAACGTAAAGAACAGAACGAAGAGCGTAACCCCTGCGTACTTGGTATACAGCTAGCAAAAACACAAGTCCAGAACGTTGATAAAGAGAAAGGGCCGCTGACGACAAAAGATGAGACGAAAGACGAACTAGGTAGCTGGGTGGTCGGAATGAATCAAACAGAGCTACGTAAAGCGCAGCTAGAGGACAACGACCTCGCCAAAGTGATCCACTGGAAGGAGCAGCTGAAGGAAAGGCCCACGTGGCAAGACATTTCTGCCGAAAGCGTCGCAGTGAAAGGCTACTGGAGCCAGTGGGACAGGCTCTCCCTTCAGAACGGTGTCCTTTACAGACACTGGGAAGAAGACAGCGGTAAAGAGTACACGTGGCAACTGATAGTTCCTAAGTCTTTAACGGCTGTGGTCCTACGTGGGTTACATGACTCCAAGACAGCAGGTCACCTCGGGGTAACCAAGACGTTAGGAAGAGTGAAGCAGCGATGTTACTGGTACAGATGCACGCAAGACGTTAGGGACTGGTGCCGAAAGTGTGACCTCTGCGCAGCGAGAAAGAAACCTCAGAAGACACCGCGAGGCCCCATGAAGACGTATAACGTTGGTGCACCGCTGGAAAGGGTCGCACTGGACATCTTAGGACCGCTACCAGAGACCAACAATGGCAACAAGTACATCCTGATTGTAGCAGACTACTACACCAAGTGGACTGAAGGGTACGCAATTCCCAACCAAGAGGCCGAAACAGTAGCGAAAAAGGTTGTTAACGAGCTTGTCGCAAGGCTTGGAGTACCAAGACAGATGCACTCTGATCAAGGACGAAACTTCGTGTCAGCAGTCTTTACTGAGATGTGCGCTTTACTGGGGATTGAAAAGACCAGAACGACACCTCTACACCCTCAGTCCGACGGTATGGTAGAACGTTACAACCGAACTTTGGAGTCCATGTTGGCCAAGTTCACCTCACAAAACCAAAAGGACTGGGACGAGCATCTTGCCCTGCTGATGATGGCCTACCGCACGTCAGTTCACGAGACGACAGGTCACACTCCAAGTATGATGATGCTCGGAAGAGAAGCTGAAGTACCATTGGATCTACTTATGGGTACACCCCCAAGTGATAGTGTCACGAAAGATGAAACATCTTACACGCAAGCGCTGAGAGGACGACTACAGACGGTGCATGAGTTCGCAAGGGAGCACCTAAGAATGGAGACAGACAGACAAAAACGCTACTATGACCACCGTGGGGTCAACAAACATGCATATAACTATGGTGACCCCGTATGGCTGTACAATCCCAAAAGAAAGAAAGGTCGAAGTCCGAAGCTGCAGAACGACCTCTACGAGGGCCCATTCTTGGTAGTCAAGCGCCTGGATGATCTAACCTATCGCATACAGGCAGGAGCAAAGAACAAACCTAAAGTAGTCCATCATAACCGATTGAAACCTTACGAGGGTGAAAACGTTCCGACTTGGATGACAAAACAAAGTGATGGCATCGAAAAAGAGAACGAAGAAAAAAGCGCGGGAAGACCTAGTCCTGTTGCGTAGCAACGCAAGTGCAAGCGATCGCAAAGCTGATGACAGTTCCAAAAAGAACGAGAACGAGACGAAAACAGATGCCAAAGAACACAGAGCAGCAAAACAGCCTGATAGTAAACAAACGACTTCTACAAGACCCAGACGAGAGAGAAAACAACCGAACTGGTTGAAGGACTTTGTTGTAGATACTACAGAGGTATAGCGTGACAATGGCAGACAGCTTAATTAGACTTTATTTGTATTTGATTACCTTAATCCGTTTTAATTAGTCACGACATGAGGTCATGTCATTTTTCTAAGAGGGGGATAGTGTAGCAAAACTGGATTACGTGACCTTTCCGTGACAATCAGTTTAGTTCCGGTGTAATGTCATAGCACACTCCTTGTTGACTTACGTAACTAGCAGTATCCAGTTACGGGATTGTTGTACAATCTTCAACGTTATTGTACGTAATTTAGTGATTTCCTTTACGTAAATTCCCGATTAGATTAACCTACGCATGTATACGTAAGCATTACAAATGTAACTATTTTAGAATGTAAATTGTAAATAAATAGAGCACAATTGTAACCATTAGACAGTCACTTCTAGCAGTCTAGCTAACAAGCAATAAAGTCGTTCATAACTACAACACTCTGAGTCTTCACTCGCCGATTCTCGGTCCGTTACAATAGTTTATGAGTCGATCGATTGTCATTTGTATATAGCAAATGTTCAGACAATGCATTTTGTTTTAGTTCTTGATAGCTATTGTTTTTAGGGTTGTGAATCTTCATAAGTTGATTCTTTGCACAGGCGTGTTCTTGATGGGTTTTCAACGTTCGATTACTTATCAATTCTTTTGAATGGTCATAAAACGTAATCTGCGAATCGACTAGACCTTATAATGCTGGGATTCACAAAAAAAAATCATGTTCTATAATAAAGATTTAAAAATTCATGTTTGCTTCGGGTTGCTATTATTGATACACATAACTTTTTAACTTGAACTTGAACTTACCGAAGTTTATCGTTTTTCAACTTTAACTATATTTGAAATTTCATTAAGAAATCCCATTGCGGATTACTTAAGGAGAAAAGATTTGTTACAGTTAAGTATGAGTATGTGATACAAAAACTCTTTTCGGTTTCTAGCATTTTCATGAATATGTTGCAATTACGTTAAGATAATAGTAGTTTCAAACAAAGTTTTACACTATTGGCACATCTTTCCATTTCAAATTAAAATATCATCTCATTATGTTTTTTTTATGCCGTTTGTTCCAGTGCACCCTCGGGGAAAAATAATTGTTTTGCTATAGGCACATTGCTCACAAGATAAATGTATAAAATAATGTAATGTATAATGTAATAAACGTATTATGACACCTATGTTATCGATAGCTAGCGAGCTATTCTAAATGCGGTTCACTATAGTATTTTGGGAACTTCACAGGCCAGGTTGTTACTGTTGGGCTATATTTGTCGGCTGGTTTAACGGTGCACAGGCATATCATGCTGTAAATAAATTATATCTTTATATCGAATATTGTACTAATAAACCATCATCATTTATTCTGTTAATAAACTTTGTGTTAGTGGGTTCCCTCTATTAACTATGATGGTTTGTAGTAAATTTCATCAAATTTCTATGTTTCTTATGAATTGGTATTAATTTATTTTCATTACGTGAAACATCAGAATGAAATATTCAAAATTGTTAATCAGGCAAAAGGATAAAAGCTTATGAAAGTTATACTGCATTGTGGTAATTTTTGTAATTTAAGTTCATTATTTGTGACATAAGTAAAGGTACATACTGGTGCTGCTGGTTGATAGTCTACTGTTAAAGTAGATTGCTGTAGCTAAATGTGATTGAATTGGAGTGAAGTATTTGAGTTCTATTATAAGAAGAGTTTCTAAAAGTGTAACAAATTATGACGATATATTTGGACTTAAAGTTTTTAGCCACAGTTTGTTCTTGAAATCAAATCTGTAATTATTTTTACATGGTATTTTATGTGTCAGTAGTCATGTTTATCCTTCTGTTTTTCGTTGTTTGCATTGAATCGCACATACTCCTTTTAGTTTTCTATTTTTTCTATTATTGCAGTCGAGACAAGTGCATGGGATTTACGTCCATTAATTGTTTGGTTACTTGTGAAGTCAGTTAATTTTGGCTTTGTGCATGACTGACTGTTACATGAAGATGCAGTTAAATGTGTTACATTGGCAATAAATTTGTAGGTGTGTGTCGGATATCTATAAATATATCAATGAGTTTCAGTAGTTTGTCACAAAAAAAAACTTGTGGCATTTTTTTTCTTTTATGACAGCTATTAAGTAACTATACCATTTTGGAAATGATGGTGTTTAATGTATTTAATATTTTTCACTTGTTGTAATAACCGGACCTTGAAGATTCTAAAATGCATAAGTTATCGTAAAACTATAGTGTAGTAGATGATTTTCAACTGTTTCTGAGCAAACTGATGAAATGAAATTTATATGCGATTAAACTAAGTTCACGTTTGATTCCAGAACGTATTTGGGAAAAAATAATAATAATTAAAGATAGAATGGGCTTATGAGCTTATGAACTCTACTTCTCAAGCATGTTAAGGCTGGGTATTTTGCATTTATTATTTTTAATTGTAATATGTTTCACATAAAACACAACAAAATAAGAATTTTATCATAAGGTTGTTATGAAGGGATTGTTGAATTTTTAGTGTTGCTTTTTTTATCTTAGGTGGTCACGTGACCTAGAAACGAGAAAATACGTCTTTAAAAATGGGGTGGCGAATTTAAAGTAAAACAAAAATGTGTTTATTTGTAGATATTACTGTTAGAGTTTCTAATCAAAATCTGTTTGGAATGGTTGTCTAACATTTTTAGTTTTAGAGATATTTAGGAAAACAGGTCACGTGACCAAACCAGAATTTTGGATATTCCTCATTATCTTCAAGACAAAAATCGGAATACATCCATTCCAAACAGATAATTGTTACTGACCAAAGTACCGTCAGTTTTGATAAGAAAGTTTTTATATACATGTTAAAACCACCACCCCATTTTCAAATAACTACTTTTCGCGCCATAAGGTCACGTGACCACTAAAAGTCACCACAAATACTCTAAAAAAATTAAGGATGTGATGTTTGACTGAAATGTTCACTTTCGTCATCGTGTGATTAAAGATGTTTGAGATATGTAGGAAAATGCAGTTTTTTGAGTACAGCTTAAAAACCCAGCCTTAACGTGCTTGAGTTTACCTTTTTTCTTAGTTACTTTCCACTTTTCTGCTTTTTCACCATGTCGTATGACCCAAATAATGTGAATTGTAAAATGTATTGCTAACTGCGTTGATCAGTTAGCCTGTTACAGGTAGCTTGTGCCTCACATTAGTAAATATAAATTATGTAATTATGTAAACAAGTTAAGAATGGCACTTAATAAATTATTGATTGATTGATTGATTGATTGATTGATTGAGAATATTGGAGCAAATCAAAATAAGTGTAAGTGGGAGGTATATCCTACATGTAAAATTATGAACCACCTGACTGATTGGTGTAATCTCTTCAAATAAAAACGTTCTTTTTCCATTTTACTTGTATCAATCTCTTTCTGCTGATTTGTTTAACATCATATACATAACTCGAATAACTAATTAATCTTTAGGTTCTTCATTCATCTTGCATGATTGGTCTTTGATTGAATTGGTGTACAATTCCGTACTTAGTAGTGCGAAAGTTGTCTTTACGTTGATAACAAATTATTCATCATAGCGTATTTTTGGTGTGCGTGAATATTTAGACAATACATTAATCATACATTAAATTTATCTTTGTGTAAGTTTCTATTAATCTTGAGGGATATGTGTTTGTATAACGTTATTAACTACGTTAATTAATGACATAAAGCCTTAAATAAAGTTCAGTAGATCGCATATACAAATTAAGTAACGTTCCGAGTAAGAACTAGTGTAGCAAACGGCAATGGAATGCATAAAGGTGTTAATTGTGTATTGTTTAAATGCTTGATCTGATTGGCTAAAACAAGAAAATTGGCCTTTTTTCAAACGTTTGGGATATTTTTCCTATATTTTATTCAAAATCACATTTCAGTTTTATTAAAGCGATCTTATTTTTTTCTATGAGAAAATTTTACCGTGGGACTCACTATGAAAAGCAAGAGTCTCCCAGCCATTGTTTTGAGCAATTCTGATTGGACAAAACCATTAAACACAAAAGAAACACTGTCTTGTAAACAGCATTTTGTAGATTTTACTTAAGAAATGTGTAACCCTTAGCTAGATACATCAATATAGTGAAAATTAAAGAATTTCTACGTGGGGAAGTTTTTTTGCCGCAGAACAATAGAAACCTCACTAGTTTTTACGCGTATTGTTACTTAAAGTAGATTATGTTTTTCCTTACAACATTCATTTTTTTGGTTATACTCAAGATCGTACAGTTTCACCTTTCTCTACTGGAAGAAGTTTATGGGTTGATGTCCATGGTTCATTTAACGAATCTTTTTATCACAGAGTCTGTATCTAGTAATGATTTTCCTCTTCTCTTTAGGTGTTGTTCTATAACAGCATCGTATATTTGATTAAACTTCCTTAAAAATGTTTTTTTTTACTTTAATAACAAGAATGCAAACAATGTATAGCTATCAAATTGTTATATTAACCTCTTTATACTATCATGTCAGTGGTCGTGATCTGGAACTTAGGAATCAGTTATTAAAAGTTTGTAAAAAAAAATAAAAATTTTTTTAAAAAGAAAATTAAAACACAACTACTGCAGCATTTGACAAACACTGGAAACTACCTAGAGCCTGAAAAGCTAATAAATGCTTTTCTTTCACCATGTTAATTAACATGTGATTAATACATTAAATTAGTTTATATATATATATATATTTATATATTTTGTTTTTGTAAAAATACTAAGTAAGTTAAATCTCGACTAGTAATGTAAATACATATGTGTATGTATTTGTATGTCGATATGTAGATGTGTAAATTCTATACTTTTATTAACATTACAATCACTTCATCTGCCTTGATTAGCAACTATGCTATTTGCAGATGAGGTGAAATAAATGTTCTTCTTTTGTAAAATGAATTAAAATTGAATAAACTACAAACTACAAAACTATGTAGGGTTTTTTCATAATGTATTAAGTTACTCTCCAAAATTCTTGATACAAAACAAAGTTTATTTTCATTAAAAACATAAAACACTCAAATAACAGACATCAAACCTAATAACAATTTTTTTAAATATTTTTTTTTAAGATCAAATTTTCGCCAAGTTTTAAGATTCCGAGATAGAATACTAAATACACCAAAACGAGGTTGCAAAGATTTCCGAGTATATGATATTTTTCTCTTGACATTTCTTTTATTACTCGATAACTATGTTGATATGTAGTGCAAGGTGTAATGCGTATCTACTTTTGAAAAATAGGTTTAAGGGATTGTGCTAAAATTATTAAGGGTATTTAATGAAATGAGAAATTTTGAAATAGAAAATTTATCATTTATAAATACAGATGAGACTGCTAAGCATTAATCTTGGCTTAACATTCATAAATTATGTTGAGCAACTAAACAAAAAACTGCTAAAAGTGATTTGGAAATGGGTGTCCATTATTTTATTTGCATGTGTATGATCGCTTTCGTTTGTGTTTTAAATTTCAATGATAGTTTCATTCTGTCACTTGCTGTTGTGGTGTGTAAACTGAGGCGAAAGGCACTATCAGATTTGATGTAATCTTTGGGATCGTTTATTTTTAATGATTGTTAGTATGTCAGTAGAAGATATTCTTATTATTTAGCGAAATAACTGTAAATATTTTTGTGGTTTTAATCCTCCAGATATAGCATACAACGGCAACACAATAATGAGTGAAGAGAAATACATTTAAAAAATATGGGTTATTGTAAGTTTATAAATATTGAATTCTGCATTGTTTTCTTTGTTGCATGAAGCTATAATTTCCATTTTGTAATATGATTTCCTGCTTAGTCATTAAAACAAAAACGTACACAAACTGAAAGCTGAACGTCCATCAAACCATTGACAGCAATTGGCTTACTTTCAGCTCAGCTTATACTTAAAAAATACTACGTACTGAAACTTTTGATATAAAAAAAGATACACATTCTATTGACTGATTAATCACTTTTTTTATATGTATATATTTCAAGTAGAATTTCCCTCTATAGTGATTGGATAACTTTATTATGTTGCATGATTACATCAATAATTTGTCACCAGTGCCGTTCGTAATTATTTGTTTATTCACTGTTGAGGTTTGAAAACACATTCGAATTTTTTAAGCATTTATTTTTAACGTGCGTGCACTAATGTACTTGATTTGGACTCTATTTAATGTTTTAAAAGGATACGGGCAAATACACCTTATAGTAATTTAAGTCTCTTAAAAAAGTATTATGTTTGCACGAAGTAGCCATTTTGTCTATAAAGCCTGATTGTCGTTTTTCCTAGTACATTCAGAAATTTACAGATCTAATAACATCTTTAAGTAACGTTCCGAGTAAAGGCCGGTACACACTAGGCGACAAGTCGCAGCGACTTGTCCCGGCGACATGTCGACTCAGTGTGCACTGGTTCAGCAATCCCAACCGGTTGGATTTCATGCGGCAAGTCGCAGCAACAAAATTCTGTTGCGGCGACAACAATTTTCGCCAAAAATGTTGGTACACACGGGAGGAAATTGTCGCTGCGACATGTTGCGGGGACAAGTCGCTGCGACTTGTTCCCGCGATAGGTCGTGGCGACAATTTCCCCCCGTGTGTAATAGGTATTTTTGGCGGAAATTGTCGCAGCGACAAAATCAGATGTATTGGCGACAAACATTGAACCAATGCACACTGAGGCGACATGTCGTGACGACAAGTCGCTGCGACTTGTCGCCTAGTGTGTACCGGCCTTAAGAACTAGTGTAGCAAACGGCAATGGAATGCATAAAGGTGTTAATTGTGTATTGTTTAAATGCTTGATCTGATTGGCTAAAACAAGAAAATTGGCCTTTTTTCAAACTTTTGGGATATTTTTCCTATATTTTATTCAAAATCACATTTCAGTTTTATTAAAGCGATCTTATTTTTTTCTATGAGAAAATTTTACCGTGGGACTCACTATGAAAAGCAAGCGTCTCCTAGCCATTGTTTTGAGCAATTCTGATTGGACAAAACCATTAAACACAAAAGAAACACTGTCTTGTAAACAGCATTTTGTAGATTTTACTTAAGAAATGTGTAACCCTTAGCTAGATACATCAATATAGTGAAAATTAAAGAATTTCTACGTGGGGAAGTTTTTTTGCCGCAGAACAATAGAAACCTCACTAGTTTTTACGCGTATTGTTACTTAAATGATACAAAAGGATGATTACCCCTCGACGTTTGCCAAACTTTGTCACTTAGGCACGTGACAATCGAGTCAGTGTCAGCAAGGAATATTTCGTCCAGTTCACGAAGTTTGCCTTGAAATGCGCATTTGTTATCAATATTGTTTGTTTCTTCACCATTAAATAGTGAGAATTTTCTAGGTTTTTGAACCTTTTCTTGTTTTGCCTTATTTGTTTTGCTTTGTTTTTGAATCTTGACATTTTTTATCATGTCTTTGTCGCTTTCATTTTTTAATGTTGCAATCACCTTAAAATAACCTTGAACTCGAGACTGCGTAGTGCACGTTGCAGAAAGTCGTTCTTTGGAAATCTTTTTGTGGTGATTTTTGATTCTATCGATAGACTTTTGTTCTTGTTTGTGACTTTGATGCGCTTTTTCTTGTATATTTTCTTTATTATAGGACATGATTTTTTTTTTTTGTGAATCCCAGCATTATAAGGTCTAGTCAATTCGCAGATTACGTTTTATGACCATTCAAATGAATTAGACTAGCCCATGTAATTTGGGATCGATGACTCGTGGCGATGGTGTACCTTTCAACATCTTTTATTTTAGTACTATGCTACGGTCGACATTGTTCCAGCTAGCTGTAAGGTTATCTTGTTACATTCGACTGATGATTCAACTAACGCATTCTAACTTACAATCAGCTCAAACACACCGACTAACTAAGTTATTCTAAAATCTTAAAATATAAGTCCTTACAAGCTTTAGCATTTGTCACTCAAGATAGCTTAACCCTATTCCATACATGGTATGCGTTTCACTATTAACAATAATCCGAGATTTGACTTATGGCAATTATAAATGTTTCATTTTTAGTAAATCTAGTAAACATCATTATAATTATATTTCATTTTAGTGAACTATTGTGACGTCAAGCTACTATGGTCTAATCGACATCCAATTATAGTTTTGTACTTTTTCTTAGTTTCTTGCTGCAAATATGACTGCAAAATATACTTAACTTAACTTATGAATCTCCATTAAGCGGCGTTTACACGAACAATTTTTCCTTGACAATTTTTCCTTGACAATTTTTCCTTGACAATAATTGCTCGTGTAGATGGAGTAAAATGGACAATTTTTCCTTGTCAAGGAAAAGCCAGCACGCCCGCTTTTCCTTGTCAAGGAAAAATTGTCCATTTTACTCCATCTACACGAGCAATTATTGTCAAGGAAAAATTGTCAAGGATAAAATTTGTTCGTGTAGACGGACAACAAGGAAAATATGGCAAGGAATATTAATGTGATTAGTTTCCAGTTTCTTCGCACGATCAGTCTCCAAATCAAAACAAAATGGCGGCTAAAGCAAAATTAATCTGGAGCGATAAATTGTTTATATTTTGTTGGATTTATTCCAATCCAGACAGAGTCTTTGGAATACGAAACATCATATCACAACCGCAGTATAAAAAAGGGAGTACGGATCATCTGACACTCAAGACCACTCAAGAACGGACCCACCATCTGGGCTTCCAAAATTCGCAATCGTGCAAAAGCAAAAGCGCCCCTAGTCCACATGCAGCAAGCCTTCTTCGATCTCTATTTTTCACTTGCATATACGCCATTTTGTTTTGTTTGCTCATCAAGAGACTGAAATTATGTTAGTACTCCACTGATTGCAAGGCATCGCGGGCATAACCTAAACTTGTCAAGGAAAACTTGTTCATCATCTACACGAGCAAGGAAACCTTGTTAATAAAAAAATGGTCAAGGAAAAGTTGTTGATCGTCTACACGAGCGATGACAATGTCAAAGAAAAATTGTCAAGGAAAAATTGCCCGTGTAAACGCCGCTTTAGTGTAAAATCAACCACAGGCAGCCCAAGCAATCTACTTGTCTTCTTTTCAAAATGGCGGTTCATTGGAAGTACGCGAGTTCGAATCCCATGCTGGGAGACTTGAAAAAAAAATTCTTTTCTTATCACTTGATTTTTAAACCATATTTTTCTTACTAGTTTTACTTTTTATTTTTTTATAAATTGAATTTTTTCATTCACGATTTCTATTTTTTTCCCTTTATTACATATATTACTAGGGAAAAAAATAGAAATTGTGAATGAAAAAATTCAATTTATAAAAAAATAAAAAGTAAAAATAGTAAGGAAAATATGGTTTAAAAATCAAGTGATAAGAAAAGAATTTTTTTTCAAGTCTCCTAGCGTGGGATTCGAACTCGCGTACTTCCAATGAACCGCCATTTTGAAAAGAAGACAAGTAGATTGCTTGGGTTGCCTGTGGTATATGTACTCCAAACAATGACACTAATTCCTGTACCTGTGGCTAACTTAGATGTCACTTTTCCAACTACTGTAGGTAATGTTGGAAGATCTTGGTAAGAACATCAAAGAGGAATACATGAGTGAAACAGGTCTTGCAATGCTATTTGACCGTTCTGGTGGTAAACTTACAGACAAAATGGCGGAGGTTGTAGCTAACGGGAAGATAACTGATCCTCATCACGTTGCGTTGATGACCGAAGTTCGTGCCATGTGGGATGAGTGGGACTTGAGAGACGGAACGAAAGACGACATGTTGGAGTTTGACGCTTTCTATAATGGCTTCTTGGCGCCTTACTTTGGATGCTACAGGTTAGCGAGAACACGCCCTTTGTATGACATCTTGACATGACCTTTCAAACAAAACAATTTATAGACAGCCCCCCCCCCCCCCCCCCCCCACAAAAAAAAAGATTTCAAAAGGGTAAGCCTTTTCTGATAATTTGAATTTACTTTCTTACAAACTGAAGACAGGGATTTTTTTAAATCCTGCAAATTTGCATGAGATCGTCTAGTTGACTGCAAAGCCTTGCCAGTCAGTCATACAATCCTTGCTATTTTTAACGATTTGAAAAAATTCTTACAACTTCAATTTTAAAGCTACACGTAACAGTTCAAAATTTAGGAGAGTTGCCTTTAGAATAATCTAACGGAATCGTCACGTGACCATGTCCTGCAATGAGCCTAAAATAGTGATGATGATGGTGGTAATGATGATGGTTGTGGCAGTGATGATGATGATGATGGTTGTCGCATTGATGATGATGATGGTAATGATGTTGGTGGTGATGATGGTAATGATGATGATAGTAATGGTGATGATAGCGGGGGTAATGGTGATGATAGCGGGGGTAATGGTGATGATAGCGGGGGTGATGGTTAAAAATGATGATGGTAATGGTAGTGATAATGACTATGATCTAAAAAACTCTATATCGCAATCATGCCATTATTCAGATGTGATGAGACCAAGAAAGCATTGAAAGCCCTCGACATGGACGCAAACGGTGTGGTAGACTGGAATGAGTTTGCTGTGTATCTAACATGGGCTTTACGTCAGTACCCTGACATCAAGGATGCTGAGGAGCTGCTCTCTGTAGCTTTCCGTAAAGGACTGATACCAGCCATGCAGGATGAAGTCATAAAACAAACCTAACCTAACCACGGGATAACCCTTACCGGGGGAGGAGGGGGGAGTGTCATGTAAAAGTATCGGGGGGTGCTTGTCAAAACTTCTTTTAAAAAAACAAAAGAGATACCAGCCGTCCTTTAAGAAGGGGGTGTCCAAGCAAACTTTCAACCCATAAAAGATACCAACCAGAAATCCAGAAAATGTTTAATAAGTTAAATATTTGAATCAGGCTCACGGATAGAGTTCCTAATGGCATTCTTTGATAACCGTAATTTCAAAACTACCGAGTCAATGTTTTTTGGAACCCTAAAAGACAATAAAAGTTGTCAGATAGCGTAAATGTCTACCTGGAAACCCAAAAGTGATAACAAATCGTTGATTTTTACCCTCAAGAGATAAGACAAGAATCCCTTGACTGCGTAACATGAGGGCCATTACTAAACAAAAGCATATACAGTTGATCTCATTTACTTTGTTCAAGAAAAAAGAAGTTTACAAGTTAACAAATCACATTTTCATAATTGGATTTCGTAATTGGGGCTTTTGTTTTATCAAATCGTAAACTTCTAAACTTCTTTTCTTTTTGAACAACGTTAATGGGGTCGACTGTATAACATGCCTTGTAAAAGAGAATTCAGTCTAAAGTGGACAAATTAAAACTAGGACAATCTGATTGTAGTCTGAATCACCAATTGTGTGAATTAAAAGTAGTTAAACAAACGTTTCTATCTGAATCTATTTTTAATTTCTAAAAAGCCGTCAAAACAATAATACAACATTTCTAGCTAGGATAATTTCTAGTGTCCAGAAGATCATTCACAATACCATGAATATATTATCATTGTGAAATCTTTGGAAGAACAACTTCTTGGCTAATCCTGGCAATGAAACAAGAAGATTTGAAGCACTTAAAAGATTGTCCACAATCTCTACACGTATGTCATCATCACCACCATCACCATCATTGTCACCACTACCACAATCAACACGTTTTGTCTCATAAATACAATTCATCTGACGTCATAAGCCAGAGTGCACGTCACATTCGTGCAAAAATAATATTCCTAAAGGCCCATTTCAGACCATTATGCTTTGCGCGCTTGAATGAATGACTGCATAAGTAATTGAATGAGTGGATGGATGAATGGATGAATTAATCAAGAAATAACCCGGAATAAAGGAATAAATAAATGACTGTAAAAAAAGAACAAACAAACGAATAAGCGAATAAGTCGATTGAATGGTCAAACTGAAATTGAAAACATGTTCAAATTTCAATATTATAAACTAGCCGAAACATTTCATGACCATGATACAAAATTATAATTCATTAGTAAACGTTCTCCTCGGCTTCATGCATGTTATTATTCAAATAGATCATGAACACCAATGAGCCGGATCTTTTAAATTGAGTGACATCAAAGGTAGCTCTCAGCGAATGAGCGCTCTATATCGAAACGATGCATGTTAACTAAGACCTCTATCTGAGTCTGCATCTGTGTGTGCAGTTTGGGTGTTGCCTCAGCCGCGAACAGTCACAAACTAAACTTGTCAAGCAGCCAAAGAGTTTTCGACCTGAAGCCATTGCAAAGATGCCACGGTTTCAAAAGCAAATCAAGCAAGTACAGAAGCAGGTACGCGAAGTAGCAGAAGAGAGGAAATGTTTGACGACCATGGAGTTGTTTGTACTGGATAATTCGCTTCGCGAGAGCACCGTAGGGCAGTTACGTGGCCATACCATTGAGAACAAGTGGCAGATTTACAACGAGGTATCATTTCATGTTTAGCAAGCAATGTTTAGATAACAATATAACGATTGCATTTTATTTGCCGCCGTACAATCGTCCGTGTGGGTTGAACAATCAAGTCGCACCGGGGTGATACAGAAGTATGACGTTACAATCGGATTTCAATAAAATTCCCAGAAAGCGTTAGCATAAATATGAATTTTAGTAAAACAAAATCAGTAAGAAAGAGCAAAAATGGCCGATTATGTATGCCTCAGTGAATTCTTAAAATTAAATTTTAAATTTGTTTGTATAGACCGATTCCATAAGTCTATAAGTCCATAAGTCGGTTCCAATTCGTTATCAGTCTAATTTGTTTGATATTTTTGATAGTTTTATTTAGATAATATATTGGCTTTATTCTTTCTACAAATTCAGGCTTCACACACGGCATTTGCCGATCAGAGCAGCTCTATGACAACATAGTTATCAGGGAGTTATATATTAGCGACAATAGGAGCTTGCGAAGGTCATACGTTTTGCTCATAAAAACGTCTAGTTTAAGATGTTTTCAAGCCATGCGTGGATCATTAAAACGGTTACTACGTGATGGCTTCTATAAAAAGAAACAAACACATTATCATTACCGTATTCATGTAGAATGGACACTACAGAAACAATTAAGGCGGTACGTGTTTACATTGAAACTAGGAAGATCCTAGCACTAGGATCTTCTTAGTAGGCGAACAAACATTTTTGTTTAGTTTACATGAAAGAGGAACGAAGCGAAAACTCTGAAAGTACTCACACTGACTCTACAGGAATCTTAAGATAGATATTCCTTGGCCCTAGCAGGCGAGTTATCTCTACTTTTTTGTTTACATGTGTTTAGCTAGTGTCAGACACAACCCTAGTACTAGGATCTTCCTATCTGTCAAACAGAATGATCCTAGTACTAGTAAGATCCTAGTACCCGGACGAAAAGTACAAATGCCCATGTAAACGCAATGCAGTAAATGTACGCAGATAGGATTATTCGCCTGCTAGGAAGATCCTAAAGGTCGGTACACACAAGGCGACATGTCGCTTCAGTGTGCACTGGTTCGAGATAGGATAGTTACGAGTTGAGTTGAGTTAGAATTAAGATTGAGTTACGGCTGAGTTATCCCCAAATCCCTTTCTTAATCCACAAATTGCTTTTCCATCTCGAAAACATTGAAATGACGCCAAAAATTCAAAAATTCAGTTTTATAATAGAGTGCAGACACAAAAAGTGCACAGCGGTATTTATTGCTTCTTTAAGCTAATTCTATTGTTTTCTTTTGATTCCCTAGTGCAGTTTAGCGCTAAATAATGTTCACTCTAGAAAAAAACCTACAAATTAACGATGTATAAATTACATGGTCTGAATAATAAAGGTACAATATTAGCGATAAAAAAATAAGGGACTGCGCAATAATTATCGGGCGGGGGTTCAAAAATCCATAGGGGGGGAGGGTCAGAAGTTAACTTGAAAGGTTGGGTAGGGGGGGTCAGAAGTTAAATGCTTGATGTAGATATTCTGATTGTAAAATATTTAATAAAATTTTAGTAAAATTGCTTTTGAAATTGTCTGAATTTGGCTATTTTTCAAGACAAAAGGTTCTTAATGATCACATTTTCCCAAACTAAATACCACTGTGTATTGCACATCTTTTGTGTCTGCACTCTATTATAAAACAGAATTTTTCAATTTTTGCCATCATTTCAATGTTTTCGTGATGGAAAAGCAATTTATGGATTTAGAAAGGGATTTGGAATAACTCAACCGTAACTCAATCTTAACTCTAACTCAACTCAACTCGTAACTCGCAAAATAGCTAATCCCTACTGGTTCAACAATCCAACCGGTTGGATTTCCTGCGGCAAGTCGCTGGGACAAAATTCTGTCGCAGCGACAACAATTTCCGACAAAAATACTTAGTACACACGGGGAGAAATTGTCACCTCGCACTGTGCCTAATTCTTTTTTTAGGGACAGACCATTTAGATATTTGAGGGGGGTTGAGCAATTTTCTTTTGCAGGATATTTTCTTCCTCCCTGCACGATATTTTTTTCTTGGCACATCTGCCGTGCACGATATTTTTTTCTACGTTTAAGGCTTTGCTCGATATTTTTTTTGGTATTTACCCAATGAATGCTATATTATTCTAGGTATTATTTAAACACTAGCCTTATTCTTTACCATTATTAGAAAAAAAATGATATTTTAGTATCGCGTTGCTGTCAATACTAACCATTTATTTGGGACAAACGACAGAATTTGATATGAGTACCACTAATCGCAAACAATCGAGAACGATCGTAAACGATCGGAAAAAAATCGATTTTAGGGAAACGTTTTTCGATCCTACGACCGTTTTTGAACGATTTCGATCGCGATCGAAAACGGTCGTAGGATCGAAAAACGTTGCTTTCACTATAATCGAATTTTTTTCCATCACTTGCGACTGTTCTCGATCGTTCTCCACTAGAGGTGTTTGAATGTAAATGATGAGCCACTTCCAAACAACTGTAGAATTCTAAACAACGCGCATATACCCTTGTATACAAATGAAACTACTTTTCATTTTGTCGGTGTTTGTCTGTCCATTTCTCTGTCTGTCTAATTGTTTACTGTCTGTCTTTCTAATTGTTTACTGTCTGTCTGTCTAATTGTTTACTGTCTGTCTGTCTGATTGTTTACTGTCTGTCTGTCTAATTGTTTACTGTCTGTTTGTCTGATTGTTTACTGTCTGTTTGTCTGATTGTTTACCGTCAGTCTGCTTAATTGTTTATTGACTGTCTGTCTATTCTTTTACTGTCTATCTGTCTGTCTGTCTACTGCCATTCTGTCTGTCTGTCTATATACTGTCCGTCTGTTTAATGTCTGTCTGTTTCCTGTCTTTTTTGTCTTTTTGTGTCCTCATTGTTTGTTTGTCTGTTTGTAAACTGTCTGTCTGTTTGACATGTTTGTCTATTAGTTCTGTCTGTCTGTCTATTCGTACATGTCTTCCTGCACGACTGTCTGTCTGTGAGGCTGCATATTGACTTACGTACATTACTATTTCTACCAGGTGAAGAAAATTGGTTTCCAGCACATCATCGTTGCTTCATTTTCTCATATGACTCGAATGGGAGACATCTTTATCAAGCAACTTCGCGAGAAAGGCGAAGACTTCAACAAGTTCTACGCTTTCAGCGAGTTCGTAGAAAAAATCGACAAAAAGCAAGTCCCGATTGCTGATCTCATTCCTGTGGGTCTTCGCAAATGTAAGGAGCTTGGCATCAAGCATTGCATCATAGAATTTGACCTCGTGTATCAAGGCATCGACTACAACGTCTTCAACGAGGATGCAATGTGCAAACTAATGAAGGATAGGATGAAATGGGTGCGAGAAAATATGTCCAAAGATTCACGCATCTTATTCAATTTCCGTGACTTTGGTGATTGCATGACGAGAGAACCAGAACGGTTATTTCATGTGGTCAACTATCTCTCGTCTCTCCCAGCTAACGAGCGCCCCTTTGGGTTAATCTACGAGGAGTCTGGCAAATATCTTCCTGAAGAAGTTGGCGCGTGGACAGCAGCCGTGCGCAAAGAGATGGATGACTGTGGATTCAAGGAAGGACATCTTCTTGTCCATGTTCACGAGCAGTGGGGAATGCAGGATGCAACACAATTGGATTGTCTTGCCAACGGTGCGAATGGCGTCTGGGCTAGTTTGTGCATCGAGGGTGCCTCTATGGGTCACTCTACGTCCACCGTCACGATAATGAATCTAGTTAGGTTGGGAAACAAAGCCGTTCTGAAACAGTTCAACTGTACGAAGCTGCGAGAAGCCGCCATCAATGTCACTTTGATTACAACAGGAAAACCACCAGCACCTAAACAGGTGGGTCCAGTGACATCCGTCCAGTGCTATCCATCGGATACTAAAACCCTATCTATCGGATAAAACCCTATCAACCGGATACTAAAACCCTAACTATCGGTTAAAACCCTATCTATCGGATAAAACCCTATCCATCGGATAAGACCCTACCTATCGGATAAAACTTTACCTATAGGATAAACCCCTACCTATCGGATAAACCCCTACCTATCGTATAAAACCCTACATATCGGATAAAACCCTTACTATCGGATAAAACCCTACCTATCGGATAAAACTTTACCTATCGGATAAACCCCTACCTATCGGATAAACCACTATTCATCGGATAAAACCCTATCTATCGGATAAAACCCTATCCATTGGATAAAACCCTACCTATCGGATAAAACCCTATCTATCGGATAAGACCCTACCTATCGGATAAAACTTTACCTATCGGATAAACCCCTACCTATCGGATAAACCCCTATCCATCGGATAAAACCCTATCCATTGGATAAAACCCTACCTATCGGATAAAACCCTATCCATCGGATAAAACCCTACATATCGGATAAAACCCTATCTATCGGATAAAACCCTATCCATTGGATAAAACCCTACCTATCGGATAAAACCCTATCTATCGGATAAGACCCTACCTATCGGATAAAACTTTACCTATCGGATAAACCCCTACCTATCGGATAAACCCCTATCCATCGGATAAAACCCTATCCATTGGATAAAACCCTACCTATCGGATAAAACCCTATCTATCGGGTAAAACCTTACATATCGGATAAAACCCTATCTATCGGATAAAACCCTATCCATTGGATAAAACCCTACCTATCGGATAAAACCCTATCTATCGGATAAAACCCTACATATCGGATAAAACCCTAACTATCGGATAAGACCCTATCCATCGGATAAAACCCTACCTATCGGATAAAACCCTATCCATCGGATAAAACCCTACCTATCGGATAAACCCCTACCTATCGGATAAAACCCTACATATCGGATAAAACCCTATCTATCGGATAAAACCCTATCCATCGGATAAAACCCTATCTATCGGATAAAACCCTACCTATCGGATAAAACCCTATCTATCGGATAAGACCCTATCCATCGGATAAAACCCTACCTATCGGATAAAACCCTATCCATCGGATAAAACCCTATCCATCGGATAAAACCCTATCTATCGGATAAAACCCTACCTATCGGATAATTATAAAACCCCGTATTATAGACCCCTTGAATAATCCTTGATCCACTACTGACATCAAATCGTATTTTAGGTAATCTACGGAGAAAGAGCTTTAGACATGGTGTTTGGGATGCCACAGTTTACTCCTAACAAGAAAGACTTCAACATGGCGGAGTTCTTCGGAGAAGAACCGGTAATGAGAATGACAACCCTTGCATCACCAGGAATGATCGTCCTCAGGCTCAAGCGACTCTTTGGTGAAAATCCTGACTTCACAGTCGAGCGAGCGACCAGAATGAAAGAGGTTCGTACCTGGTAAAGGATTGCTGAAAACAGAAAGTTATTTCCGCTCATTCTTAGCATGCACAACGCTGAGACACACGTGACAGATGCTAGGGGGACTTCTCGTAGATCTGCTTGAACAGACACTTAGGGACGGACCATTAGATATTTGGGGGGGGGGGGGGGTGTGGGCAAATACCCAAAAAAATATCGAGCAAAGTCTTAAACAGAGAATAAACTATCGTGAACGGCAGATGTGCCAACAAAAAAAATATCGTGCAGGAAGGAAGAAAATATCCTGCACAACCATCACATGGGAAAAAATATCCTGCACAAAAAAAAATTGCCCACCCCCCCCCCCCCCCCCCCCCCCCTCAAATATCTAATGGTCCGTCCCTTAGGCATTCAAAACCATTTCGATCGCCGCTAGTTAACCTGTGGTTGTCGTCAAGGAAATCTATACTAATTGATGTTAGAAATACGTTAAATTATCGGCAAACTTAGTTTGCATGAAGACGTAGAACACTACCACTACCAGAATGCATTGTCAACTCCACAGGGATTAAAAATTTGAATATGAAAGAGAATTTGCAAAGAATGCTGGTATTGGTAGTAAAAGGACGCATAATGCAAATCGCCTATTGGGTTAAATTAATGTTGCTTATATCTGTAGTTAGGGTTAGGGTGCGGTTTTGGATCAGGTTTGGAAATGAGTTTTTAGCGTTTTTACTTGGAAATGCGTAGTGTGTGGTGTGCAAACACTAAATGTCATGTATGCAATAGTTGTCACTATTTAGCAGTAAATAGCACTAATTTTAAAAACAAAAGAAAACAATAGAATTAGTATAAAATAGCACCATACAGTGGTATTTATGTTGCACACTTTTAGTATATGTACTCTAAACAATGACACTAATTTCTGTACCTGTGGCTAACTTAGATGTCACTTTTCCAACTACTGTAGGTAATGTTGGAAGATCTTGGTAAGAACATCAAAGAGGAATACATGAGCGAAACAGGTCTTGCAATGCTGTTTGACCGTTCTGGTGGTAAACTGACAGACAAAATGGCCGTGGCTGTTGCTAAAGGAAAGATAACTGATCCTCATCACGTTGCATTGATGACCGAAGTTCGTGCCATGTGGGACGAATGGGACTTGAGAGACGGAAAGAAAGACGACATGTTGGAGTTTGACGCTTTCTATAATGGCTTCTTGGCGCCTTACTTTGGATGCTACAGGTTAGCAAAAACACGCCCTTTGTAGGACATCTTGACATGACATGACGATTTGAAAAAATTCTTACAGCTTCAATTTTAAAGCCATCAGCTCAAAATTTAAGAGAGAGTTGGCTTTAGCATACTCTAACTTAATCGTCACGTGACCATGTCCTGCAATGAGCCTAAAATAGTGATGATGATGGTGGTAATGATGGGGATGATGATGGTGGTTATGATGTTGGTGGTGATGGTTAAAAATGATGATGGTAATGGTAGTGATAATGACTATGATCTAATAAACTCTATATCGCAATCATGCCATTATTCAGATGTGATGAGACCAAGAAAGCCTTGAAAGCCCTCGACATGGACGCCGACGGTGTGGTAGACTGGAATGAGTTTGCTCTGTATCTTACATGGGCTTTACGTCAGTACCCTGACATCAAGGATGCTGAGGAGCTGCTCTCTGTAGCTTTCCGTAAAGGTCTGATACCAGCCATGCAGGATGAAGTCATAAAACAAACCTAACCTAACCACGGGATAACCCTTACCGGGGGAGGAGGGGGGAGTGTCATGTAAAAGTATCGGGGGGTGCTTGTCAAAATTTCTTTAAAAATACCCAAAAGAGATACCAGCCGTCCTTTATGCAGAAAAGTTCAATATTTGAATCATGCTCACGGATAGAGTTCCTAATGGCATTCTTTGATAACCGTAATTTCAAAACTATGTTCAATGTTTTTTTTAGAACCCTAAAAGACACTAAAACTGATTGTCAGATTGCGTAAACGTCTACCTGGAAACCCAAAAGTGATAACAAATCGTTGATTTTTACCCTCAAGAGATAAGACGAGAATCCCTTTTACTTTATCTTGCTAGCTCCCCCTCCCCCCCCCCCTGGATAATTAAATTAAAACTAGGACAATCTGATTGTAGCCTGAATCACCAATTGTGTGAATTAAAAGTAGTTAAACAAATGTTTCTATCTGAATCTATTTTTAATTTCATAAAAGACGTCAAGACGATAATACAACATTTCTAGGATAACTGAAGTTTCAAGAAGACCACAATACCATGAATAAATTATAATTGTGAAATCTTTAGAAGAACAACTTCTTGGCTAATCCTGGCACTGCAACAAGAAGTTTTGAAGCACTTAAAAGATTGTCCACAATCTCTTCACGTATGTCATCATTACCACCATCACCATCATTGTCACCACCACCACAGTCAACACGTTTTGTCTCATAAATACAATTCATCTGACGTCATAAGCCAGAGTGCACGTCACATTCGTGCAAAAACATTCTTAATATTTAGCGCCAGATAAGATTTAGTTCTGTGCTAGCTAGGAATTCACCGAGGCATAAACACAAAGGAATTTAAATAAAAGCTGTCTTTGTTGATGTCTTGGTGAATTCTTAAGCCTGGTTTCCATATAATCGTAAACGATCGAGATCAGTCGCAAACGAACGTTTTTCGATCCTACGACCGTTTTCGATCGAAATTGTTCAAAAACGGTCGTAGGATCGAAAAACTTTGGTTTCCCCAAAATCGAATTTTTTTCCGATCAGTGAAACCAGGCTTAAGAACTGTTTCATACTAATGTGGCGAGCGCTCTACAACATCTTTATTTCAAGAGGGTGGACATCATTGACCATTTAAAGTTTTTTTAACTTATGCAATTTAAAAAAATACTTTTTATTTTCATCACTAGCTTGTGTTTGTCAACGTAGGCACCAACATCAGCACAACACCTTCCATCTTCACATCACTGTCATAAACTACCAACATTACCACTACCACAGTTCATAGAGTGAAATGGTTTGGAAACACTTTTGCTATATGTTATTGTACACTTTTTTCAAGCATGACTGCACAATCTTTTGTTTTACTATTGTTTTACCCTTGTTGAATATGGTTGAGTGAACAGACCAAATCTGTTTTTTTGGCTGCTCGCTCCAAATGCCTACCAATTGATACAAACAAATTGAATAATCGTTACCATGATTTCATAGACAAAGTTTATGTTTACTTACTTCACAATTTGAAATGAGCACAAATAAAAACCTGTGCAGGGTAAAGACTGGTTCAACCTCCAAACCGAACAAAGATATAAAACAAAAGGCTTCCTAACCATTCTATATATTAACTATGCCACTACTGTACTAAAATCCTCACCATCACCACCACAATCGTCAACAACGTTCATGTTAACACACTTTGAGAAACGTAAGCTTACTTTTATCATCAACAGCTTGTTCTATTTTCCTCTTTAGTGTTGGTTTTTCATCACACTTCTTGGTTTCTGCAGCGTTAGTTTTGGGTCTTGGTAGGAGATGCGGGGGAGTTGGGGCAGGTTTATTGGAGAAATAAGGCATTTGTAAAGCCTACAATCAAATTATGTGATGTGGTTACAGAAATTAAACTCAAGGGATTGAAATGCACAGCACGCTTCCATCCTTCAAAATATCAAAACTAACTAGCATAACTTTGACATCATATTTGGTCAATAATTTTATAGTTAGAGTTTCATTCAAAATGGACGCTGATTATGTTTGAGAATTTCCTTACCTGAACAAGTGGGAATAACATTTAATCAATCTCAGACTTATCACTTAACTAGTATGGATCCTTGATATCCAAAATAAGAGGAGGATCCAAAGGGGGGCCATGGGGGACCAGTGTGCCCCCCCTCCTTTTGATATTTTTATAGATAGACCTTTTAATTTTTGATTGGCAATCAGTATTTTTTTATTAGTGCCGCCCAAAATTTCTGAATCATTTTTTGATTAGTGCCCCTCCCCCTTTCAAAATTAGTAGATCTACCCCTGATAATCCATATTCATAGTGAGCTATTCTAACAACCTATGACAGTGGCCGATCCAGAATTTTTTAAGGAGGGGAATTTTCCAGCTATTTTCGCTAATATATCCCTTTTTGGATTCTCATTAGCATTTTCTAGTACGTCATTCATTACAGTTTATTTATGAGAATAAAACACTCGATGTATTCAGTTGATATCAATGATTTTGTTTCAGTAAATGAAATGAAATGAAAAAATTGCTTTTAAATTGTAAAAGAAGTTAAAAAAAACATTACATTTTTTTTGTGTGTGTGTGGGGGGGGGGTGGTCAAGTCACCCCAGTCCCCCTCCCTGGATTCGCTTCTG
This sequence comes from Diadumene lineata, assembly GCA_918843875.1. Lineage (NCBI taxonomy): Eukaryota > Metazoa > Cnidaria > Anthozoa > Actiniaria > Diadumenidae > Diadumene > Diadumene lineata. The sequence goes on from OU974079.1 coordinate 5,269,869, forward strand.
TTATATATTACTATAAATATCATACCCCTGTGTAACCATGCATAATTCTATATATACTTATTTTACCTGTGAAGCATTCACCCTGCCATTGGGATTACAGTCCAGTAATCTGCTCAGTAAATCCAACAAGTCATCACCTGCAGCTGTAAATATATCTTTTAATGGTATACCAGGAAAAGTTTTGAACTGGACATAATCTGGCAAAGATGTCACTCCCTGGAAATTGAAGGCGAAAAAGCAGTGTTAAAAGGCTGTAATATACAAAACATATAATAATAATAATAATTTATTAACTTGTAAAGCGCATGCTCAATAAAAATTATCACTTGCGCTATAAATTAAAATCAATTAAATATTTCACTAGTATAATATAATGCATAAAATAATAATGAAAAAGAAAATGTCACTGTTCATAAGATATCATGTGAATTTAAAATTAAAATATATAATCAATGCATATATACAGTAATAAGAAATTATTATGGTATAAAATATATATAATAAAACAACCTATTCAAGAATAATATTATGAATTGTAATGTAACTTAAAATAATATGTTTTTAAGTGTCGCTTAAATTCATGAACTGAATTAAGTTCTCTGATTGCTCTTGGAAGAGTGTTCCACAACTTAGGCGCTGCCATGATAAAAGATCTATCACCAATGGTAGCCTTTGATTTTATCGGTGGTACTGATAGTAATAATGATGTGGTGGAACGTAAGTTATATCTCTGGGATTCTTTAACTTTAATTAGGTCTCTTATGTACTCGGGGCCGTCCCCATGAATAGCTTTAAATGTGATAATGAGTATTTTGAAATTGACACGATAACGAATAGGTAGCCAATGCAGTTCACGGAGAAGCGGTGTGACATGGCAGAATCTTGGAGCTTTGTAAATAAGTCTTGCAGCACTGTTCATTACTCTTTGTAGTTTATTTAGCTGACAGTCAGGTAAGCCATAAAGTAGAGAGTTACAATAGTCAACTCGACTGGTAATGAAAGCATGTATTAGTTGTTTTGTGACATCAGTAGACAGGTATTTTCGAATTCTAGAAATGTTATGTAGATAGTAATATGCACTGCCGCATATCTTGCTGATGTGCGATGACATGCACATTTGCGAATCAAACCACGCTCCCAGGTTGCGAACAGATGAGACAGGTACAACATCAGACGAGCCAACAGTAATGCTACCAATGTCCACTTTACTCAGTTGTTGCTTAGTGCCTATTAGAAGGATCTCGGTCTTGTCATCGTTTAGCTTTAGCCTATCTGTAAGCATCCAGTTTCTAATGTCAGTTAAACAATCAGTCATCATATTCAAAGCTAGATCAGTATTGGCGGATGAATCAGGGCTAAATGATACATATAGTTGAGTATCATCAGCATAACAGTGTACCTGAGGTAGATGATCCCTGACAATAGTAAAGAGTTTCCGGGTGTATATTGTGAACAGAACTGGTCCTAAACAAGAGCCCTGAGCAATTCCATGTACAAGTGGAAACGAGCGAGACAAACCACCATTTACAGAAACTTTCCATGACCTATCACGTAAATAAGAATCGAACCAGGCCAATGCATTATCTTTAATTCCAAGCTCTGATTCCAACCGGTTAAGGAGAATGTCATGGTTGATCGTGTCGAAGGCAGCGCTCAAGTCCAGTAAAATCAGTAAGGTCACATGCTGACTGTTCATGTTAAGTAGAATGTCGTTCTTTACTTTGAGAAGTGCTGTTTCTGTGCTGTGGTTGGATTTATAAGCTGATTGGTAGACTGAGTGCAAGTGATATTCATCCATGTACGCCATAAGTTGGTTAACAACCGCCTTTTCCAACAGCTTTGATATATAAGGTAGATTGCTAACTGGTCGAAAGTTCTTATATTCGACGTCTAGACCAGGTTTCTTTATGGTTGGAAGTACCATAGCTTCTTTCCACTCTGAGGCAAACTCTGATGACGAAAGAGACATGTTAATCAGGTTTGTGATCACAGGTGTTAAAACATCACGGAGCTGAACCAGTAGAGATGTAGGAAATGGGTCCAATGCACAGTACTTTTTTGCAGATTTTGCTATAAGCTCATTTACATCGTCATGTGTTAGCAGCTTGAAGGATTTTAGTGATGAAGTCAAGTTCGATGAGTTTTCATCTGTGCCACTATCTGACGAGTCTGCCATTACAGGGAAGCTGTTACTGATATTCTCAACCTTTCGGAAAAAGAATTCACCAAAGTTGTTAGCAAGTGTATTTGGGTCAACATCATTCGGGAATACAACAGTGTCAGATGCAGAAAGTAGTGATTTAGTAGCCATAAACAGTTTCTTTTGGTTTCCAGATAGTTCTTCAATATAGTTAGTGTAGTATTCACATCTGGCTTTATTCATCAAAAACGTCGCATAATTCCTTCGGGATTTGAAGGTACAGAGGTCTTCATACAATTTTGTTGCACGCCATCTCTTTTCAGCTTTACGTCTAGATCGTATTGCATCCTTAATGTCTCCATTAAACCATGCAACCATTTTTCTGTCCACCACAGTCTTACGAAGTTGAGGAGCATGCTTATCAATCAAAGATGTTAGAGTGGAGTTATACAATGATGATAGATCTTGTAAGTTATTATGTTCGCGCGTGCATAAGTCGGACTGCAGTAGATCTTTACGAAGTACATCGATGTCAATAGCTTTGATTTTCCTGTACACAATTTCCTTGATTGACCGTTTTGGTTTAGAGCAGTTCAGATGACAAAGAATTGCAGCATGGTCAGACAGAAATGGGCCAATAACAGGTGTATCACAAATGATTGAGTCGGACTTTCTTGTTATAATAAGATCGAGGATGTGACCGCCTTGGTGTGTTGCTAGAGTAACATGCTGCTTCAGTCCCATAGACTCTAATAAATCATTAAATTCAACAGAATGTGGATCATCTGGTAGGTCTAGGTGAATGTTGAAGTCTCCTGTTATTATTAGTGATTCCGATGATAGAATAATTGATTCCAAATAGTCGCTGAATTCTTTGAAATAAATATCAATAATAATCTGATGATATGGTAAAGTAACTGTTAATAGTAGATTGCAGTGATGTAGTGAAAGTGGAGATGAGGATGATGATGATGATAGTAGTGGTGATGATGATTATAGTGGTAATGATGCTTTTTTTTGATCATGATGCTGGTTGTATAAATGATGATGATGACGAACATGATGCTGATGCTGGTGGTGACATAAATGATGATGATGATGATTATGGTGAGTACCTACCGGCCAAGTATCTTCGCTAGGTGTTCCAAGTGTTTCAAATATTTTACTCAGTTGATCCAGGTCAGTAGCACCAGGAAGAAATGGTACCTACAACAAATAAATGAATAAATGAATGAATGAATGAATGAACGAACGAATGAATGAATGGATGAATGAATGGATGAATTGATGGATGAACAAACAAATGAATGAATGAATGGATGAAAAAATGAATGAATGAATGGACGAATGAATGAATGAATGAAATACAGTCTTCACAAGGCCCAATATTACTAACCCTTAGTAATAACTCTGCTAATATACAACCTTCCGCCCACATATCAACACCAGTACCATATATTCTAGCACCAAACAGCAACTCGGGAGGTCTATACCATCTGAAAAAATAACAATGATTATAGTGACTTATTCCCTATAAATGATCATAATTTCCAAATTCAATTTATCTGACAAGAGAATTTTCAGACTAAGTTCAATGGACATTTCAACACTACTTGACCACAGTAGTTTCTAAAAATATATTTATATATAGCAAACCAATATAATCACTTTAAGAACTGGTACAAAACAATCTGCTTTTGTTGGGTGGAAGGGGTTTCTATCCAAGCAATGTTGACAATGCTCAAATTGCTTTACAATCATTACAATCATATAGCTCAAATTGTATCTAAGGCCTATGAAGTACTGAGAAAGGTTAAAAAAGGGGGGGCAGGCAGCAGCCACCCTAACCCTTCCATCTCCATAGACCCTGTACAATCATGTGAACTGGAAATTGTTTAAATGTCCTTAACAATACCTGGTAACTACTTGATGGGTGTAGACTTTTGTTGGACTACCATAAGAACGAGCTAAACCAAAATCACCAATCTTTAATATTCCTTTCTCATCTAATAGCAAGTTATTGGGTTTCATATCCTACAAAACAAAAACATTTATTTATACATGTATATATTTCTCCAAGATCGAGAGGCTCATCTTGGGAATCACACAGTCTAATTTACAATATATTAATAGTATTAAAGTAGCGAGGGGAAAAAAGTAATAAGACGAGAATATACAGCATTAATTAATGTTCTTCATGTATTGTGAGGATAAAATACATATTAAGAGCTCTAAGACTTTGCTTATTTATTATATAATAACATAATATAATAATATAATATAATATTCTTTAAATGCAGCATCTGAGTGGTTCTTCATCTGAACTCTCACACTCACTACCTCTACATTTATATTTCAACTCATACAACGCTACTCATGGTGTTGATTTTTGGTGGAGGGAGGAAAACCGGAGATTATTGGGCTTCAGATTTGCCACAACAAAAAACGATAAAAGAAGAAATGTTCTTCATGTATTGTGGGGGATAGAATAGATATCTCCAGAGCTCCACAAGTTGACTTATTAGCTTAGTTATTGGAATTCATATTTTACACAACAAAAACAACAACAAAAAGAAATGTTCTTCATTTATTGTGGGGTATAGAATAGATGGCTCCAGAGCAGAACAAATTTGTGTGTAATACATATGTGTGTGTTTACCCTGTGTAGTATCCAATGAGAGTGAAGGTACTCTAATCCTTGTAATGTCATAATAGTGAAACTTTTGACGTTTGCTGGACTGAGTACAATACTGGTGTCTTTGATTAAAACCTAAAAGTAATAGGAAAAATGCAAAATTGTAAAATTAGAGAATAAAGTGAATTTGTTTTAGCAAACTTATTGGACCTAAAAACGTCTTCATAAAAATAAGATATCATCAGATATCATATATCATCAACAACATCACTACCACAATCATCTTCATCATCACCACCATCATCATTATCACCATCATCATTATCCTCATAATCATCATCACTACTATCATAGTAATAATAACTAAATATAATACCTCTAAATCTGTTTCCATGAAGTCAAACACCAGACTAATATTTGATTTATGACCAAACACATCTAAAAGCTATAAAGATAATATTATACTCTCATTAATACATTGCAAATTCATTATACTGCAAAAAAGCCTACAAATCATTGACAGTTAACATACCCCGATAATATTGGGATGGTGTAACTCTTGTAATAACTTGATTTCTCTCAATGCAGTTCTGTTTATTCCTACAAATAATAATTAATTGATTTTTATTAATTTAATGCTTATATAGCGCAAATATCTATATATATACAATCAAATGCGCTAATTAGTAGTTAGTATGTATTAAGCCTATCACCGAGGATGGTTATGACCTGTGTACTCAGTCGTTTTTTTACTTCCCCCCATTAATTATTGGTTAATGTGAAGTGTGGCGAGACGGAGCCTCCAGTTTATCGTCCTTATCTGAGAAGACGCGAAGCCTAACAATTATAAATCGAAGAACATTCTCCTCAATTATTTAAAGACCCTGAGTGATGGTCCGGCTGAGGGTTTGAACCCGCAGCCTTCCGGTTAACAGCCAACGCTCTCCCAACTGAGCTAACCTGTTAATCAGTTAATAATGAACAATTATTATTGTAAACATTTGAACGACATTGTTTTTATATTATTCCATTTCATATTCTTTGAAGAAGTAATATATTATTTTTTATTGGAAACAAAAACAACTTAGACCTGTATTTGACCTTATAAAATTCATGAATAATTAATGAACACAGAACAATAGAAAATCACTACCGTGAAGGCATCTGTATATTTTATACAGAAATCGTCCTGATTTGCATAGAGTTCAACATGACATATCTCGGCCAAATTCAATCTAATTTCAAAAACATTACTCTAGAATAGCTGCATTAATCTAGACATTTTATAGGTAATATACAATATTCGCGTCCGATCTGTATGGAATATATAATGTCTTGCCTTTGGCTTGACATGGTATATTCCATACAGATCGGTCGCTCATAAATTATTGTATATATTACATGTCATTCAAATGTTTCGATTCTTCTAGAATTTGATGTGGCCATGGTTTTGCCTAGTTGAGGATTTAATGCCCTTGAATAGACTAATACATATTACTGCAGTTTGCATGACAACATGCAATTTTGGCAATAAACTGCAGCCAATCAAACACATATTCAACAGCATTTAAATGCATTTGGATCGATAATATAACTATGGTATTTTGATTAAACTTTCTCAATCAGGTACCATGAAGGAAAGTGCCAAAAGTGATTTAGCTGAATTTTGTCCATCCAAATAGAAAAGTGTTTTTAATTGACAATAGTCTATTGCCAAACTGCCATTGCAGTTTCTTCTGGGAAGGCCCTGTATTAATGCAAACAACCATGTCTTAACAACAATATATTTACCATCTTTTGCTTCAACTCTATTTCCAAGTTTAATCTAAAATTGTATAGTAATAAAAGTCAATGTTAAACTACATCGTAGCTATAAAATCAGCTCTGTCAAAAATATAAAAAATACCAATTGTGCTCATAATGTATTGTCTCTTTAACCCTATTCTTGCCAAGGGCCGATTAAATCAGCCCACGGAACATACCTAGTCTTGCCAAGGGCCGATTTGATCGGCCCACGTTATTACAGCGTATTTGATTGGTCTAAAGTCGCTTGTGTCGACGAATCAAAAGTTTTGTTATATAAATACAATATCTTGGAAGCGAGGCAGCGTCTTTCGAAGTGAAATCTAAGCCAAATCAAAATCAAATCGTTGATATTTTGTGGTAAGTTTGCCAGGGCTTCGCGCGAATTTGTAAGTAAAGATGGCGGATTTACGGATGATTGTTGTTGTCTTTATTACTTGAAATTAAATGTGTTTAGAATTTCTGATCCAGAATTTGATAGCGATGGTGAAAGTAGGGATATTTAAAGCGAGAATTCAGACTTCGATGAAGAACCGAGCTTTCAAGACGGAGATCCAGCTGTTTTTGTACCCAAGATACAGACTCGTGTTTATCCTCGAGAAGACAAGACACTTTTAGATTTTACAGCGAGAAATTTTTGTCCTAGAAATCGTCCACCATAGACATTCTAAATTGAAGCTGACATCATAAGGTTCAAATTGGTATGTCAACTTCGAGGTATTGATAACTCTCCCTTCTGAAATAATTTTTTGAAATGTCAATGTCTTTTTTTTAAATTTTCCCTCTATTTTGCCTTGGCAAGTCAGGAGGACCCCCCTCAAAAATATTGGCAAGAATAGGGTTAATTGGCGCAATAACTATTGGATGGCAATTAACTATAGCACAATGCAAATTGCAAAAGTTAATAGTATGACCATTTATAACGCATTTGCATACTTCTGTGTCTGCATTTTAGCCAATTAGCACAAATGTAAATAGAAAAAGAGACATTGCCTTTCGACAACAACAACAAAACTGCAGATGAAGTAATTAAGTCGGAAATTCCAATATCAACAACTCATTTCTTCAATTATAGCTCGGAAAAACTATCTCGGCTATCCCTGCAAGAACTGAGGCCTCACCAATACAGTTACCTGAACAAAACGATCAAATTGATTGGAATAATTAAAGAGAGAAAGAAAAAAACTTTAAAAAACTGACCTTTTTAACAGCAACAATTTGTCCAGTTAGTTGGTCTTCAGCTTTGAAAACTGTTGCAAACTACAAGAAAACCATGAGCTTTTCACATGAATTAAAAAAAAGATTTTTAGTGTTCTTTTTACAACGATTTTACCTGTCCCTCGCCGAGGAATTCTATCTTTTTGTATCTTTTCGAGCGCGCCTTGACCTCCATTTTGTTTTCTTATAAAGTAAGCCGCTGACGCACCACAGGAGCCCCAACCTAAAAGTTGAAAAATGAAAAAAACATTGAAAAAACACTGAAAAAGGCATAAATTTAGCACATTGAAAAGATATTGTAAGAGACTGTATATAAAGGACACACAGATGAACATTGATTTCATTTCATGACAAAAAAAAAAACATATTGACCCACCACAGGAAACCCGCAAATTTCAAAGTGAAAAAGAACTCAAAATGGCGGACGTTGAAATGGAAGTCGTAAGCTGGTCAGGTGAATGGGGCCTTCCTTCCATAGATATCGACTGCTTAGAAGTTTTAGTAAGTACAACAATAAGCTCTATTATCAAATAATTATATGCATACCTCAATCAAAAGAGATTTTGAAGTTCAGTTTACATGAGATTTATCTATCTATCTGTAGAGCCAAATTGACAGTTTTTTAGTTGTTGAAAACGTTTTTGATTTTTGTTATTGATTGTAGGCTTATGCGAAGTTTTCTGGCTGTCCGCTTAAAGTCAATAAACACAACAATCCATGGAAATCACCTACATGTATGTATTATTTGCTTTACTTGAATCAATCATTGAGTTTTTATTTGTATGATTTTCATTTTGATGGGTTTTATATATCGTCATTATTAACAAAATAGTGTTATTCTTGATTTCATCTGGCCTTCGTTTTATTCCTCCAATCTCGTACCTAGAGCCCGCGTTTTCTTGTGGCCTGCAGCAAAGAATCAGGGCTCTGGCATAATCCGATACCGGAAGCCATGTTTTAGTTGTTTTCTCACCCCCCCCCCCCCCCCCCCCCATGGGGAAATCTCCCCGATTTTTTCCTGTAAGAGGGGAGGGGTGAGAAGTGGATGTACACAAGCTAGCTATAAGAAAATGCAGGCTCTGGGTACAAGATTGTTATTCCTCTTGATCGCCTATATTGTCATTGCATTGAAGTTGTGTAAACTCGGCATATGTAAATGCTCAAATAATTTGATGTGTATGACCATTGATGAAGTGATACATCCATTGCTTATATCATGCTTGCATCTATTAACCAATCCATATTTGAGCTCAGGGGGGGACTCAATTTGACAATGGGCAGGGTCGTCCTATCATTGATCTGGTATCTTTTAGGGTTTTGAAAAGATTTTTGGGCCATTGATGCTATGTCTAAGTAAGACATCTTCATCATCAATTTCATCCTTAAACTTCATTGTTATAATGGACATTAGCATAGTCATGTTGTGATCATCATCATTATGGCTGTATATTAAGCTGCGTTGGGTCATGGCCTTGTGAATATTATGGTCATCTCTCACTTTGACATTATTTTCAGGGAGTCTCCCTATATTTAGAGCAAACAATAAAGTATTGACATCACCAAGAAATATTATGGACTTTCTCAGAGAAAAGGTGTGGTATTTTGTGTTATTACATTGGGCTTCCTGTGTGTGTGTGTATGACTTGTGTATCCATGTGTCTTAGCTGTACAAACAAGGCTGCCAAAGAAATAATAAAACACTTCTGATTGATCTCATTCATGTGTTCATTCAATTCATACTGGTCCATCTTTATCCAACATAGCACATAGTTTCAGTTGAAAGATAATTCATTCAAATGTAATAGATGCACTTGCATTACTGGACACCAACTTTTTCAGAGTTTTCAAACCATTATAGATCATATTTACAGTGAGGGCACTCGAACTGTGAACACTTGCCTTTATTTAGCTTTTTATTTTCTGAGCTTTCTACTGCTTCATATTCTCTGAAAAAGTAGGACTGAACTCAAATGCACTGAGTTATCAAAATGCGAATGTTTTCAAATAGATTCACTTGAAGGATGCATGTTAAAAAAAGTGTCAAAAAAGCACAAAGTGTTCACGGTTCGAGTGTCCTCACTGTAACAATGGACAAACCTTTCCGGAAATTTAAGTCATTTTGTCCACATTCTTAATCCTTATGCTGTATAGCTTGTCTTTATCTCATCACTGACTGTAAATAGCTAAATAACATTCACATCAGCAGATTGTTTAACCCAGTTTGTATATAGCAATTTCAAATAACGTTGTCATCACCAAAAGGCAATAGGTCATTTAAAGACCACCAGGAATGATGGGTAAAAGTCATGACAGAATGTAGAATGGCATCTTGGACAGTCAAAAAGATGAATATTGAACTTTTAATCTATGGAGTGAACAGAAAGTAAATCAAGTCATAACTAAACGGAGTGAATTTTTTGTCAACTGGTGCAATAATTATGACAGTAATATTTATACCCAGAGTTCCCAGCAGTCTTGGAATGACCTATTATTGCCTTTTGGTGATGACAACATTATTTGAAATAGCTGTATATATATACTTGTAATGTTATGTAATTTAAAGTCTCAATGTGCTTTGCAATATTTCTCTATTATTTATAGTGTGTAAACTGTTTTTTGCAAGCATGAGGTTGTGTGGCATGTTTCATGTACAGAATTATAATTATCTTCACTTATGTAACTTCTTTTAAAAAATATTATTATTCACTCAGAATTTTAATGCCGACTACCAACTGACAGCAAAGCAAGGAGCTGACACGCTGGCCTTTGCTGCTCTGATAGAACACAAACTTAAACCTGCGCTGGTATGGAGTAATATTGAATCTGTATTGGACCATTTAAATCTGGTCTTTTGAAAAAGATTGTGTGACAGATATATTCTAGAGCTTAGCCAATCAGAACATAACATTAAAAGAAGTGTAAGATCTGATTGGCTGAGCATTAGTATATCTCTGGTCAAGTACAGATTTAAATTGTGGTACAATTTATTATTGTCTAGATATACAACTATGTGATGGTAACAATCCAGACAACCTTGTTCACCCTTGTAACACTCCACTGGTGAGTTGTACAAAGCATGGATAAAGTTATCCACTCCATAGGATTTCTTCAAAATTTATCCGCTGTATAGGGATTTATCCGGTGGATAGCGGTATCCAGGCTTAGTATAATTTGCCCCAGTAGCTCAAGTGGTATTATGCATCACACTGGAAAGCCAAGGGTTTGATTTCCATCCGGGGAACTCACTTTTTTTCTGAGCTCATCAAGAGTGAGAGGCACACAAACACTTTATTATTTACCCACGTTTCTCATACTCACTGATCACATTATTGATTTAAAGAATACAGAACAGCCAAGCACTAACTTTGTTACCATGTCAATAGTTTTTGTCAGTTTTTCTTCTTAGCTAATCTATTGTGACAAAGCAACGTTTGTATCTTGTTTGATCTTTAAGGGCGAAAAGAACTTAATTTCAAAAATAACATTTTAAATTGGATTTTATTTCTGTTCTGTCATAGCAATACACACTATGGGTTGACATTCAGAATTACAAGGACTTTACAAGAGCGTTATATGCTAAAAGACTGCCAATTCCTCTAAGTTTTATCATACCTGGTCAGATGGCTAAAGTAGCTGCAAACATGGTTCATAAAGGGCACTCTATTGAAGAAGAGAAAGAAGAAGCATTTGAGAAAAAGGTTTGATTTTGAAATTTCACATTAACATCCTTGATAAAAAATCACAACTTTCAATTTATTGTCATTTTTCTTGTGTTGTATGTCATAACTTGAAATTTGATCTTTTTAATATTGTTATGGTATGCTTTTTTTTTGTTCCAATGGGATCACCGCCTTATCATGGTGGACAGTTTGAGTGTCCTAGTGACCCCTAGATTAATGTTGGATGGAGTCTAGTACTAATGGTAGGGCCACCCATTCCGAACATGTCAAAGGCTGTAATCCCCTGGTCCTCAAAGTTGGGGATTGGGCTGCGGGCCAATAATCACTTCCATAAAAATAATATATAACAGTAACCAGAAGCGGAATGAATTCACTTAATCTAAGGGATGTTGTGGTCATGTCTCACACTATTGAGGTCTTATGCAGCATTAGGCGCACAGAAGACAAGTGATCCTTTTTTTTTAAGTATTATTACTATGTTGTGCAAGTAGCCATCCATTCACCTGCTTGATGTTACCTTTAACACACCCAAATTTGTGATGAGCTAAATGTTTGGTTACTATTATATGTTTATTTCAGATATTCAAAGATGCTCTGGATTGTCTTAGTTTTCTTTCAGTACAGTTGGCAGACAAACCATTCTTCTTTGGAGACAGGTAAGAAATTATACTGGGATTTATCTTCACAGTGAACACATGTATACATGAACCATTCTGAATAGCAAATTGTAAATGGATTGTAACCATTTTCATTAAAGTGTGACCCTCAAAGCTAAATTCCACATCTAAGAACTGTCATTTTGGTGGACATCAATCGAAAAGTAGACAAATTGTTAGGGAGACTGTCACGTTTGTTTTAAAGTGAACACTTTGTTTACTATTTGATTGATGTTCACTAAAATGCCAGGTTGTATACAAGCCTGAATTTGTTTATAAGATGGAAAATTGAATTAATGAATTTTACGATATATAAATGATTTAGTGAGTGTCAGAATGAATGAATGAATGAATAAATGAATGAATGGATGAATGAATGAATGAATGATTGAATGAATGAATGAATGATTGAATGAATGAATGAATGAATGAATGAATGATTGATTGATTGAATAAATGAATGAATGAATGAATGAATGAATGAGGAATGAATGAATGAATAAATGAATAAAGAAAGGAAGGAAGTGAACTTCCAAGCAAAAACTTATCATTTTGCTCTTGGTAACTTTGTTTCCCATGTTACTCTATATGCAGCCCTACTACTCTAGATGCTATAGCCTTTGCTCACCTTGCTGTAATATGGAGAACTCCAGCCTTACCAAACAACAAACTTAAAAACCAACTGATGGGTTTTGATAATTTGATCAGCTTCTGTAGTAGAGTACTACAGCGATACTTCCCTGCTTATCCAGAAGGTAAATATCATGTTGGGAATTAAATGTGATCGTCAGGGATTGGTTTCACGAAGACTTGATATAGTCCACTATAGAAGGTTATCTTGTTTATCCATTTTAATTGTTTTTTACTAATATGTATTAGTTTTTTTTTTGTTTTTTTTTTTTTTTGTAGTAGCCGCAACTTCATTCATTCATTTATTCATTGATTTTTTTTCGTTTGTACAATCATCCATCCTTCAATTGATTATAACTACACCGCTCCACCAAACATTCATTCGTATAATTATTTTGCAGATAACCCTGAGCAACCTAAACCATCAACATCGTCGTCTTCTGACCAATCAACTAACTCGACGTACGATGAAGACCCATATCAAAACTACAAATTGATACTCTCTGTTGGCATAGCAACTGTTGCCATGGCATCCTATGCAGTATTGAGCGGCCTTGTGAATGTGAATTCCAAATTTAGTCCAAGACGTAATGAGACTGAAGATGATTTAGCTGAGACAGAGTACATTTACGATGATGAAGAATAAACAGTGAAAGCTTATTTTGTCAACAATGTCGGTCTACAAAACAGCAGAGTGTAAATAGTATGCCTTTATTATATGACTTTTACGTCATTTTACCATGTATGGTGAAAGTGGAGTGCAGCCGAGTGCAGTCGTATTACATGGTAGAAAAACCGGTTTGTGAAACTGGTTTTAGCGCGCGCGCTTCTTGGCTTAAAAACATTCGCTCTTTAACCTGCTATCCATTTGCGTTTTATTCGGAAAAAATCTTGAAAATAAAAAAAACAGAATGTTTTGTACGTTGAATAATAAATAACTCATTAGATGTTTTTTCGTGTAATAAAAGTGGATATTTTGCTCCTTGCTCGCATTTGCAAAATATTTACCCGTATTAAACAAAAAAAAAACATCTAATTAGATATATATACACACTACATTTTCTACTAATGCTTTCCTTTTCTTTTTTGAAAACGACTTTATATAGTGTTTGTAAAAGGTGGACCAATTGGTTTTTGAAGGGGTTTTAATCTTTGATTTGTACATCAAAAATGATTCCTTTTGGTTGAGCAATCGGGTTTCTCTCCCTTTTTATATGAGACGAGCCAGCCCGGTTTAGTGCACTGGTTTCTTTTGTTTTTACGCTCTGATAGCTTCAACACAAAAGAAACCAGCCCGCTAAACCGGCCTGGCTCGCCTCATATAAACAGGCCCTTAGACAATGTTGATATTTGAAAGAAGTACATTTACCAGACACTCATCCATAATGTAAATACCAAAAGTTTATTTTCTTTATCAATTCAATATGTACATTAAAACGTCAACACTAAGAATTTTCTATCAAATACAAGAACTCCGTTCAGTAAAAATACATAAATTATTTGTGCTCATCACTCATTCTTATCAATAGTTATCACAAGTGCAAATATTCATACAAGTTGTGCGCAAGTGTTTTTACGCGTGCGGAAGTGAATTTCAGTTGCGACGCAAGCTCGTTTTCTCTCGGAAATAATCTTTGTACTTTCGCTGAAGTTTGCGTCGTTGGTATAAAAACCAAGCTTTGCACTTTATTCCTTAATTCAGTTTATTTTCTACATATATCTTTGCATGTCTTTTCGGTGTGGCACACTTAATTTAGTTGAATTGCGTTTAAATTTTAAATTCTCAAAGCTTTCGACTTCATTTTTGTCTTTTTCACTTAATTTAGTTGTGCGTTTGTTTCGTGGATTTATTAAAACAACTATAAAACATTTTCTCATCCATCGTCAGTGTAGAGATTACAATTTCCAAGAAACTTCCTTTACGAACCAGAACTGGCAGCTTACACAGCTATATTTCAGATGCTCATTCCTTCAAATTAATCAAGTTTGCAACCGAGTGCAAAGGCAATGACTCATGTGGTCGTTTAAGTTCGACTGATTTCAACATAATGAGCAATCGTCACTAAAGTAAGTAGACGAAGCATCGGTGCAAGTGCTGTCCTCGCTAAAACAAGCATAAGCACAAGTGCTATCCTCACCAAAGCGAACACAAGAAGAAAGGAAAGTTTTGGTTCTGCACTCTTATGTTAGCGTTTGCGTCTACTTCATAATTGAAGACGGCACAAGATTGTATATGTTACAGATCTCAAATGCTTGCGTCTATTTCCACTAGTGAGGGCGTCATAGTCCTATAGACATGAGCACAAACAGATGATACACAGTTTGTGTGCAAATATTATACCTGTGAAGTAGTTAAAAAGTAAGAAAATGTATAGGCAGTTTCAAATAACATATAAGAACATTGATAGCCTAAGTATCATTTATGTAAGAACCTGTTTTGGCTAACTTTAAAAAGCCAGATTCTTATACGCGGGTGTTTACTGTACACCGAGAGACGTTCTTATAATAAAGCGCATGTCGTCACCCATTACGTCGCTAAGAATGCCTGTGTTAGATGCTAATGCATGCTGGGTATCCTGCAAAGAGGCATTTCAAGTGCGTTCACCGGTGTTGCTAATTGTAACTACTAAACTATATGAGGTAGAGGAACGATTGGTTGTTCAAATTCTTCACTATCAGAAGAACGATCGGTTCTTCGAATTCCTCTTAATTTAGTCCAAATTTTAGTTGTAAACAGACCGTACACGTGGCGGAGGAACGATCGGTTCTTCGAATTTCTCTAAATTTTATTCAAGTTTCAGTTGTAAACAAACCGCACACGGGGTGGAGGAACGATCCTCATTATGCATTTTCTGTTTAATGAGTGGTGGAGAGCCGATCAGTTTCTTCGTATTTATCATTTCCGTCTAATTGTAAACAAACCGCACACGTGGTGGAGGAACGATCGGTTCTTCGAATTCCTCCTCATCAGATTCCTGTTCCTCCGAAGCTCTTCTACTAGAGTTACTAGCTTGGCTCTCATTTTCATTAGTCTCATTTAACATGTGCATATCAGCGAGTTTCCGAAGTCTTTCTAGATTATCCTTAATAGTGTCAAAATCGGCTTCGACATTATGACTATGACGTGCATTGGGCGTGGCCTGAGACACCCCTCCCCTTCTTGCCTTAGAGTACCCCCCTAAGGAATGCTCAACAATGTCCGCTCCTAGAACTTCCTCCTGATAGGACACTCGTAAACCAATAGTCTTCTTGATAAACAAGAGAATCAAGAACGCCATGGCAGCGCACCACACGGACACTACCACCACTGCAAGTATTTGAACACCGAGAAACTTGAAAGTTCCGGTTGAGAATACTCCTCCCATGTGAACGCCGCCGACTAAAGAATTTGCTTTGATAAATAAACCAGTTGCTATCATCCCCCATACGGCCGGGAATAAATGGATGGAAATGCTGCCAACGGGATCGTCGATGTGAATGTGTTCCAGCAGAGGGACACTGTAGCAGGCGATGAGAGCGCCCACTGCACCGATTAAGATGGCTTCCCATGGATGTGCGTAGCCACATATTCCTACAAAACAAATAACAAAATGATTTTAGGATAAAGCGTGCTTTATGTGGAAAATGTATTTTTAGATTTAAGTATATGACAAAGAGAATCGGAAAGATTGGTAAAAAAATAAGCTTTTTAACTGCCCGAAAACATGAAAGATTATTTCAGAATAAAGTAGCATTTAATGCTAAAATATATTTAAAGATCTGAATCTAAATGATGAGTAGAAACATTACGTTAGACAAATACTCCTCTAAAATTGAAGTAAAGCAATTATATTATTATGCAAATTTGGATCCGAACATATTTTCTATAAGAAACGGAGAAAGAATTGATTTTAGGATATTCAAAATCCTCTCTCACACAAATACATGATGTACTGATATACAGATAAAAACAAAACAAAAACGCGCGCAGTTTTTTAAAACTTGCGCAGTTAAAAATTTATCTTGAAAGCAATTTGAGCACAGTTTTGATTATGTAACAAATGTGCCATCAGCCACGTTTTCAAAACGGAAATTTTTCGAGTATTTATCATAACAATCTGTGTGATATTGTTAATAAATTTATATATTGTTTGCGTAGTTCTGTGTATTTTTATTGTCAAAATATTACGTTTTTGGACGATATTGTAATTCCTGCTGGCTACGTCATGAAAATTTTATATCCATCGGTGGCACGCTTTCTTTCCTTTTTCTCCTTCTTAGTCTTCATTTTCCATCTTTTCTTTTTTTAAAAGAAACCTTGGTTCTTTTGCTCTTCCCTTCAATACTTTTATCAACATTCTCAATATATTTTGTACTTTTTTGTAGCTGTTTTGGCATATCGTAACAACATTTTTTCCAGTCAGTTTTGTTAAAATATATTTTGCACGAAGCCCTCGCTCGCCATTTTCTTTGCCTATAGCACTTTAGTTCTTCGACTACTTCTCATTGTTAAATCGTCTTCTTTGCTAATTTTTTTCTTTTGTCTATTTACTTTATGATGTTAGTTGTGAGTGTGTTTTCTTTACTGCTTTTTTGCTGAAGATATTGATTGGTATTTTATCTCGTTTATTCTCTGTACGTGTAAAAACAGACAATAACAATATAACAGCAATAAACAAGCGAAGTTTACAATCGGAAGCGAAAAGGAACACCGGCATCTGATCTCACCTGAAATGCTAACCAAAGAACCAAGAACACCTCGTATCAAATACTTCACATCAAATTTTCGTTGTTTAGTGTAATAACTGTAAATAAAAACACAAGAAATGTTAAGGAGAGACAAATAATTAGGGAGTAAATATTTGTTATCTCACGAAGAGAGCCTTTCTTTCGTCAGTCATTTTCTCTTGCAACGAACTATTTTTACCCCCAATTTTTTTATTATTTGCCTGACAAAAAAAACTTTGTGCATTTTGGTTTTGTTTGAATTGGAATTTCACTTTGTCGCACTTAATGTTTAATTATGTTGATAAAGTGAAAGTCCGCTTTATTTTTAACCGGACACTCGACTAATGAACGGTTAGCGCATTTAAATTTCCAATACATGAATTTGTGAGGATCGATTATTAAGTGGTATTGCTCTAAAACTTCTAAAAAAAATGTCTTTAATTTAAAACAAAACCACTGGATATATGTAGCTGAACTGTTTTTCAAAACATGAGATAGAAAACTTGCTTAATCAACAAAAAAAACAAAAAGGAAAAATAGAGCAAAAGCAGTAAAACGATGAAATAAAAAAACTAAATACTATACATTACTAACAAATATGTCGCTATTTAGTGACTATGCGTCCCTATTGCTCAAACAGAACATTACTATTTTTATTTGTTTGGGTATTGTTTTCTAGTAAAGAATTAGTGACAAACAGTTACTAAATAAATAGCTACTATTTGTTAGTATTTAGTTTGTTTTTATTTCATGGATTTCCTGCGTTTGCTCTACTTGAATTTCAAATGGTTTGCGCATCGAGCAACGTTTTCTCGGTAACATAATTTGTATTTACGCTCACTTCAGTTCATTTTGTACTGATATTCAGTGCGCTTTTTATTATAATTTTGTTTACAATAAACTTACATTTACGAATAAAATTTCATCTAAACTGATAACACAATGCATGTTTGTTTAATTGTGTTTGTGCGCGCCAGTCCACGACCTTTTTTGCGACTATTTTCTTCCAGTCACGAGAAACAAACGCGTAACGTTACTCAAAGCACAGTTCCATTCATTCATTCGTTCGTTCGTTCGTTCGTTCGTTCGGTCGTTCGTTCGTTCGTTTGTTCGTTCGTTCGTTCGTTCGTTCGTTCATTCATTCATCTATCCATTCATCCATTCATTCATTCATCTATCCATTCATCCACTCATTCATTCATTCATTCATCCATTCATTCATTCATCTATCAATTCATTCACTCATTCGATTTACTTTAGTCTAAAAACTAACTTATTGCCTCTTTTTCTTTTGTTTTGTTTTGTTTTCTTTTCTTTTCCAATCTAACTAATTTTGACCTTTATCCGTTCAAGCCGAGTACAGCCTATATTGAGTGCAAAATTAATTGAATCTATTTATCAATTCTAGCGTTTATCAAGACATTTATTACCTTGAACATCCGCTAATATAATTCATGACAAGTTTAATTGTATTTTCTATAGTCTGGTTATTAAAGAACTGAAAAAATGCCATGATCTAATTGATGATGTTAAATTCCGGCATTTCACAGTCACATTAATGAAATTCACTGTGTTATTCGTTTATAGTTTACAAAATGTCTTCATGTATTGTTACACGTTTGTGATTGCTTATTGGTTTGAAAAATAGATCGTTTGTTTGGTTTTAGCTGTCTAATGCCAATTTATTTCGTCGGTCCTTTTAATTCGTTTTGATTACTTGTTTATTGAGTGAAATAAACCATCCGAGGGTGATCACAAAAAAAAATGGAGCTCCCACAAGGTTTCAAAATTAATTCAATATTTCATTCATCATTCATTCATTCATTCATTCATTCATTCATTCATTCATTCATTCATTCATTCATTCATTCATTCATTCATTCATTCATTCATTCATTCATTCATTCATTCATTCATTCATTCATTCATTCATTCATTCGTTCGCTCGTTCGTTCATTAAATTCATTCATTCATTCAATCGTTCATTCATTCATTCATTCGTTCGTTCGTTCTTTCGTTTGTTCGTTCGTTCGTTCGCTCGTTCAATTCATTCATTCATTCATTTATTCATTTATTCATTAATTCATTTATTTATTCATTCATTCATACATTCAATCATTCAGTTCTTACACGTCTAGTTATTTACATTCATCGTCGTTGTTTTATTAGCGAACGGAAGCCTACAACACTTTGCACACTGTATTTATTTTCATTTAGGATACCATTTTGTTACTTCTTGGAGTTTTCAGAACTTAGCGCATTTTTCAATGAAAATACCTTAACAAAAGTGCTGTTATTCCTCCTCCAATAGATGCGTTTATAGTCATCACCGCTGCCCTGCAAAAGGGAAAAACATACTTAGTCGTTATGAGTTCCCGTCTCGCTATGGTTTCCAGGTGTGAGTTGATGCTTCATCTTTTCAGTGCACGAACATGTGATACAGAGTTCTCGATATTAGAAAGATAAATATCTCCGATCGCTATCGGTACTGAAGCAAACTTGAAGTCATTAAGCCCATTTTTTTTCTTTTCTTTTATTGTTGTTTTGCTGATGGCTGCTTATATTGCTTGTTTCTACTGTAATGTTTTTTGGTCGTGGTTTTATTTGTTTTTATTCATCTGTTGGTTTGTTTTGGAAGCTTGCATGTTTCTCTCAGGTTTCGGTTTGTTGTTAATTATCAGTTTTACTCTGATTGGTTGACTGGTTGTTTGATTGATTTGTTGGTTGGTTGGTTGTCTGGTTAATTGATTGGCTGTTTATTTGTTGTTTGACTGGTCTGTTGGTTTGTTGGTTGGTTTGTTGGTTGGTTGGATGGTTTGTTGGTTCACTTGATAGACTGGCTTTTAGTTATACTGCTATTCTTGAAAAGGTAATAATAACAATGTCATTTGCATATATCAAGTTTTCACTTTTCATGTTTTAAATAAAAAAGCTGCATATATCATATAGTTATGAAGTTATTTTGCTTATTTCGGCTCATTATTTCTTTAAAAATCTTGACTTTGTTATTCATTAAATCAGTATTTCAACTGGACAACAATTTCACGAACAGCTGTATCTGCTTTTCCATTTTTAATTGCATGTAGATGAATGCAATTCCACATCTCTAGATATACATGCGCAGTCAGGAATGATAAAAACTTAGAAGCAGAGTTTTAGTTCAGTTCTCTCTGGCATTGATAAGGACATCAAATTTTGCTCAGGGCAATGCGGAAATCATTACTCTTTTCTTAATGTTAACTTTTATTGTGTGTACGTTTGTAGCTTGTTGCATGTCAAAACTGACATTTAGTAGAAAACAATTTGTCTTTGTTTGTTTGCTACTGTTTTTTAGCCTTTTCCAGTTTCCCCTCGTTTAATTGCTGCTTCTTTTCAAGTTAGTTTTCATTTGTGCGTAAGAAAATCTAATTTATGTACTGATTTTTGTGTTGTAATGGTTAATACATCGGACCCCGCATCGGACTAGGATACTGAAGACGTGGGTTCGAGTCCCACTCAGAACATTTTTTTTTTCTCTTATTTTTTATTTCATTTCAAAATGAAGGAAGGTATTGATTAATTCATGTATGGCAGATGATTTGAATGGTTTATTTTTACGCTACCGTACGCCACTACTATTTTCCAATGAGTAAATTAAATCGACTCCGTCACTTCAATCAACTAATATTACTGATGTAATTTAACTGTATATAAATAAGATGTTTGCTTAAGCTCTGGAGATGTTTGGTTTTCTCTTGTTTGTGAAACACCGAATGTCGGCTTAAAATCTTTATGTTTAATATATACATATATTCTGGTATAAAATGTTTTATTTAACTACTTTAAATCAAAATAAATATTTGTTTTTTTCACTTTAGTGTTCAAAACATTTCATTACAAATTTTGTTGAAAATGAGTAGAAACCCGAAGATGAAATAAGTCCATTTAAACCGACGTGTAATTTAGTTTCTTTATTTCTTTATTTATTTTCTTTGATTATTTCCTCGTCTACACAACAAAAAATAGAATACACGTATAACCAGTGCTAAGTTTAAACATGAACATTTTCTTTTCTTTTTCTGGAGGGAGGGGAATATAAAAATATAGTGTAAAATATTCGCTCGTCCGAAGAAGAAAAAAGATAGTTCCGGCTACGACCAAAATCCATGAGTTTCAGTGGCTTTCAACCCCTAAAAGATACCAAAAAGTGAGATTTTGGCAAATTTCATATTTTAAAAATCCTAAAAGATACCAACTTGTGGATTTTTACCCCTAAAAGATACGACGAGCATCCCCGATCGTTTACCCTCGGAGTCCCCCCCCCCGGGGCTTATAAATGCTCAAAAATGACTACTAGTTTAATACCAATAAGAATAATTTAGATCAATGGTTCAAAACTGCATTGAATTATGATATATTCTTATTTTCTTGCATTTTCAACACCATATTGTTCTCAAAATAAACCCCCGTTCAACTTCCTAATTTCATTAAACTTCCTTTCATTAAATTTTCACGATTGAATGAAAAGTAAGCTCCTTTTAATTAACAAAATAATGATGTTTTGGTTGTTAAATACGGATAATATAAACGTCTTAGAAACCTAAGCTGTTTTGACTGAGTTTTCACTAATTGATATAATGTGCTTTCCATTGATTATTTTGCATTCAGACAATAAGCAGTTTTTATGACTGAAAAACGACAGTAAACACCGCGGGGGAGGGGGACTACGGCGATAAACGATCCGGATGCTCGTAGAAATTTTTCAACTAAAATATCTCTAAAAGATATCGGACGTTTTCCAAGATGGAGTGGCTTCACAATTTTTTCGTCTCTAAAAGATACCAAAAGCATGCGTTTTAGTGCTATTCAACCCCTAAAAGATACCACAAACTGAAAAAGAGGATATGTCCAATCTCATATTTTAAACCCTAAAGGAGACCAATTCGCTTATTTTAACCCTAAAAAATACGACGAGCATTCCCGTTTGTTTCAACCCCGGAGCCCCCCTCGGGCAGCAAACAAATGTTTAGAATTTGCTTTTATATTTGAAAGCTGGAAACGTTTTAGTAATGCATCAGTACCACATCCGCAAAATTAGATCATGTATATTATTTCCATTGTTCTCACTTCTAAAAATATGTATGTGTTTTTAGCATTTTTTTCAATTTTTAATTTGAAAATGTCATCATGCTATTTGCAGCTACATCCGTAGCAGTTTTTAGGACAATATAAAGTAAAGGAAGGAAAAATTCAGCCAGGAATAGTTTATTTGTGCTATAATATGACAGGATGTCGTCGAAACGTCGTTTATCAACGTTTTCCATAGTATGAAACATTTCTTTCTATTAACTATGGTTACTCTGCTTAATAAAAATATTACAAAGTTAGTTTTCACATAATACCGTTAAATTGAAAACCTTTTTGTCTTGTCGTCGACAGTGGTGTTATATCCGTACAAATTAGCAGGTTTTTTGCGACACGCAAGATATTATACAAATACAAGAGAGGAAAAACGCAACTAAGAAATGTTCTTTATTTCTGCTAGAAGTATCATGATTGTAATCCAGTGATCTACCCACTAATTGCAGATCACTGGAATTTATCAAGTTGTAAATTAATTAATTAATAAACATTTATTGATTGATAGATTTCTATGATGCTAATGATTTGAAAAAAAAACGTGCAATCTAAAGGTTTTACAACAATAAGAAGAAAAGACAGAAAAGGAAAATATGCATTGAGTGCTGATTTGAAAATGTTTTGTCGCTTTTATTTGTTATGTTGAAAGTCCTTCGTGGTTGTCAGGGCACAACACTAGTTTTTATCTTGCATTGTAATACTCCTATTTCAAAAAAAACATTGTCCGGTGAAAATGGGGGATACCGCATTGCGGATGTCCATTACACGAGTGAAAAGGTCTATAGGTAATGTTATTTTTAAATAAATAGAGAATATACACTTACTATATTATCGACCATCGGAGATCTTAAATGTGAAGAAATGACACTGATTTGAATAAAATTACTGCTTATTTCTTATCATTATTGAAAGCCCACAGTACCTTTCGGTCGGGAAAGTCTACATCCGGAATCCGGTATTCGCTTATTTTCCCTGGCAACGTTTTTTGAAATGGATCTATCTACATGTATACCGATAGAGGATCTGACTAAACTGACTTGTTATCAAAAAAATGGACATCACATTTATCTAACTGGAAAAAAGATCATAATATTCGCAAAATTAAAAAAAATATTTCGACATCATCCAAATTTTGTTTTTATGTGCTGTAATAAAGCCAGCTAAAAAACAGCTGTTTTAAGCCATAAACGTCGATCTAAACCGCACTCTCTTCCAAGTTTGTCAACTTAACTGAAATATACTTCATCTATCGATGTTTTTGATTCATATATTCTATATCAGTTGTATTACTAACGACTCTGAAGTAATATAACAACATTTTGTGAAAACAACATCTTTGTTTTGTAATAACCAAAGGCGATTTTTATTACGAGATAAATCGTCATATATTTCTAAAAGATATCTGTGTTGTTTTTGTTATCACATTTGTGTTTAAATACTCAAAAGATGTTTTTTTCCAATAATTTACAACATTTTGTTAAATAATCTAAGGTAATGTAATCATGTAATTCATTTCAGTGGGTGTGAAATGTGTATTTTTTACTCATACCGCCAGAGGATGTTTTTTGGAAAACAGTACCTTATTCATGTTATTTAAAACCATTGAATTCGTGTACCGGTTACGTAACTTAAGACTGGGAATCACTTAATGTCACCCATGACTGGAAGAATAATTTTTTTGCAAAATTCTCATTATTTGCCTGAATAAAGGTCTTAGTATCACATTTATATTGGGAAAGTTTTAGATCGATTTGAATTTTAGTTTTCGAGTTATGGGCAAAAATGTGAAATTTGACCTCATCAACAGTTTTTCACGCGTGTTCGAGTGTTCTTCGGTTGAAGCAAAAAATCACTTAAATTTCGCAAAGTTAAGCAAAATAAATATATCAGACCTAAAGAAAACATAATGGAGAGTATCTGAGGCAATTTTATTTTCAAAAAAAGCATATGTAAAATATTTTGCAGATTTTTCAATATTTTGTAATTTTCCACTAGTGTTTTTGTATGCCATGTTTAAGCGGCTATATCTCCACTGGTACATCGATTAGCACAGAAATATCAATGCAGCATTGAAAGCACACTCCATAGATGACTTTTATCCCAAAACATTTTGGGGCAATTTAAAAGTGAGCTCGAACGAGCGTTGTCAACATACCTGATTTTCGTGCATGTTTGACCTTGTGAGCCGTAACGGTTGCCGTGATGTCAACACAAACTACTAGTCATGTCGAGGTCTATTTCGACGAAAACCAAAAATCAACATCCCAAACTACAGTAGAATTAGTTCTTTGGCATCAGATAATCCAGAAGAACGACCATAAGGGGAAACATCGATCAAAGTGTAACTACAAAATTCCATTGCTGTTGTGTTTCGTAATCGAGTAAAATTTAGCATCAACAATTCGACGCTGAAAATTGAAAAAATAATAGCTTATATAGAGTTGATGCAATAAAACGCTAGTTGTAGAGTTGAAGCTTTGTACGGATGGAATTCCTTGCCTTATTTTGATTGGTTTCAAAACAAAATTGTACTCTCGCGATCGTGAGAACAGAGATCAAAATTATCGATTAGTCGTTTTGTGACAATATACACAGGAAACCCAATAATCAAGGTATTTCGAGAAGATAAAAAGTTTGTTTTCTTCTATCTCAAAAATAACATTTATCAAATATAAGGAAAAACTTCACATTATTTTTTTTCGAGATAACTATGTCAAAAGTATGTTGTACATTAAAATGTGGCAAAAGCTACCTGCTGTTCAAAAAGTGGCATAATAAATAGCTCCCCCCTGCGCCGGTCGCAAACTGCTTTCGCCTGTTCATGGAAAGTCATGAAACTAGGGAGTAAATTCACAGAATAACAAATAAATGAGGTACAAATATGAATGGATTAGGGTTGAAAAATAATAAGGAGTTGTTTCCAATACGCGGTCACGGACCAACGGACTAAAACAAAACAAAAGCAAAAATAAATAAATAAATAAATAAATAAATAAATGAATGAATGAATGAATGAATGAATGAATGAATG